>VDFB02105785.1:174037621-174148512 GCA_007258455.2 Sequoia sempervirens
CACTCAACAATTTTAAATTCGAAAGTCTTACATGTCCCCTACTCAACAATTTTAAATTCTTACATGTCCCAAAGTCAACAATTTTAAAATCTTTGGCACATTGACCAAAATGTGCTCATCCTCAAGCCTATCACAAGTTGACAAGTGGCCTCTTTTCATTGGCTTGTTATTGATCCCACATTGCTCTCTCATAAGCATTCTTTCAACTTGAGAATCTTTAAATAGAGGCATCATCCTTCAACAAATCATCTACAATCTCATGCAAGGTTACTATCTTTATTTGAGAGCTAATTTTTCCCATTTATCATCTTATCATTTTCAGCATGGAGCTTAAACAAGGATTGGGAAAGGGCTTCTTTCCATAGAAGCACCAATCCACTATAAGATGCTGGTTTGATTATTAGAGTGATGTTTTTCTATGTTTTACTTGCTTCTTTTGCATTATTCTTGTGATCAAATGAATCTTATAGGGAATCTTTTGTTTTCTTTGGTTTACTAACAATGCTAAAGGCTTTTGTTTTTGAGCTAATGCAGATTTAAGGTTCTACACTAGTGCCAATATGAGGTCATCCATTAAAATCTGCAAATACTAAACTTCAAGCATGGGTTAGTATTCTACAAATCCATCAAAATTCTCCTATGAAATAATGCAAAATGCTTTCTAACATGATAACAAAACAAACTAAACTGAAAGAATAAGAAATACATAATGCATACCTATTCCATATTGGATTGGTGCTATTGTGGAAAATAGCCCTTTCCCAATCCTTGTTGAAGCTCAAGTGATGAAATGCAAATGGTGAAGAGAAAAATTACTTCTCAAACCAAGAGAGTAACTTTGCATGAAAATGTAGATGATTTGTTGAAGTATGATGCCTCTATTTAATGATTCTCAAGCTGAAAGAATTCTTATGAGAGAGAAATGTGGGATCAAGAACAAGACAATGAAAAGAGGCCACTTGTCAACTTGTGATAGGCTTGAGGATGAGCACATTTCGGTCAATGTGCCAAAGATTTTAAAATTGTTGACTAGGGGACATGTAAGAATTTAAAATTGTTGAGTAGGGGACATGTAAGACTTTCGAATTTAAAATTGTTGAGTGGGGGACATGAAAGAATTTAAAATTGTGAAAATGTTGAATGGGGAATATTCCTCAAAGATGCCATGTTGAAAGAAAATAAGGATTTTAATAAATCAATAAATTGATTTATTTGTGCAAGTGGATGGTTAGGTTAGTTTAATCAGGATTAGATTAGCTTAATGATGATTAGGATGTTTTGACCAATTTGATTTAGGGATTTAAATCAAATCAAAGGGAGATGAAAGGTGATAAAGATTTAGTTAAATAAATATTTGATTTATTTAGCTAAGGGGAATAATGATAGGATCAAATTAAATAAAGTTAATTTATTTAATTTTAGATGGACGATCTTTAGAGATTAAATCAATTAAACTTGGTTTATTTAATTGATGGGCGAATATGCTTAGTTAGATACACATGATGTCAATTTTGCATGTCTAAATTTTGTCCCTCTTTGAAACAATGTACTTGCTACGTTGGTTCAAAGAATAAACTTGCCATAATCAAAATTGAAAAAATTTCTAATTTTTTTAGATGCCTCAGTAGAAAGAAGTACACTGGTATAGTAAGTTAAGGTTTATTTTGAGTTGGAGGTTTGTTTGAAGGTGGGTAATGGATGAGTTTAGGTTGAATATGATTAACATCCCTTAATGAGGGAGAATCTAGTGTTAAACTTCATCATCTTCATTTAAGGGCATAATATCATTATTTTCAATGCTTTCCTTTTGTTGCATCATGATATCCTCCCTAAGAGGAGAGTTTTGAGAAGAAGTACAAACTATATGCTCTTTACATGCAAGGGTTGATTCTTCTAAAATTACTTCAGTGCAAGTAAGGGAATTATCAATGGTTTAATTTATTTGGTTGTCGATAATGGAGAGATTAGGGGAATACTCTATGTGATTGTTGATGTTTCTCTAAGGTCTCATTCTCTTGTTCCATATTATCTACCCTAGTAGGAGAGCTTGTAATATGTTCATTCATAGTTAAATTTTGTAAAGAAGCTTCATCACAAGTAGGGGAGGCATCAAGAGAAGGACAACTATGATTTTCATGCTTACTAAAAAGATCTTCCCAAATGATAGGAGCATTAGGGAAGGGAGAGACAAGATTCTCATGATGCTCAATAGGTATATCTTCTAGCACTAGTTACCTATGCTCTTTGCATAGACTTGAGATTAGGAGAAGGGAAATTTTGATTGTCATGGCTATGAAGACTAGGTAAGGTGATGGTTAGAAATATTTCTATGATCTCATCCTCTTGTTGTCTAATGTCTTCCAAAGGGTGATGAGGAGAGGGACAATCAATAACCTCAATACTTGTGTCTTCTTTCACTAATATACCTTCATCACTAATAGGAGAGGTATCAAGAGAAGAAAAAGTATGATTGTTAAATGATTGTCTACACTACCATCCTCACCAATGGGCAATATAATGTTCAAGATTGTATCAATGGTTTGATCAAAACTATGACTAACATGTTTCTTAATGACCTCTTTTTTTTTTTATCAAAATTGAACTCACAATCTGGGGATGTTGTACTTATGCAATCCATTTTTAACCATATCAAAGCAACATATTTTGAAATAAAAAATGCTAGCATGAAAAAGTAAAGAGAGTGCAATGAAATTTTTAAATACAATTTTTCATAAATGAAACAAGGGTTTTTTTAAATTACATTATGAAAAAACTTGAAAGATGAAAGGTTGTAAATGCAAATTTTGAAATTTAGTAATGCATGAGGGTGATCCCACAATACTGGTTTGCAATTTTTTGCCAAACTGGACACTAAACTAATTTTTTTTAACTAAATCTTCACTTTCAGGCACCTATAGTGACTAAAACATGAGAAATTTGAAGATGATGAAAACTAGTGATTTGTGACATTTTTTTTGTAGATTCTAAATATATTTTTTTCAAAAATTTTGGAATCATATTTCACTTCTTTTTCCATCTCCTTCAAAAACTAGTTTATTTCAGTAAACACCATTTTTAAGGAGTGATGCTCACTGTATACAAAATAAATTTTTGTCCATGAAGGATAAAATTCTTTTTTCTTTTTTTTTGAATTTAGATTTTTAACTATGATATGTAGCACTTTCATTTGGTTTCCATAGTGTTTCTATTGAATATTTTTTCCCTTAATCAAGTTTCAAAGCCATTCAATTACAATTCATACATAGTGACCATACAACTTTTTGTTAAATAGCAAAGGTGCGGCATCATCATGGAATAAAATGTGTCTTATGGTGAAAATTTTAGGAAAGATAAGAGTTAGAAACTTGACATAAAATTTTGAGTAAGTTATCTATAATTTTTCAAAAATATGTAAGAATAGAATCTGTAGAAAATTTAATTTAGTTTCTAAACTACTAGGTTTGTTTAAAAAAGAAAAATCTATTTGGTGAAAAATTTGAAATTTCAATGCAATAGTAATTAAATTTTAGAAAATAAGTGGTGTCCTGTCTCAAGCACCTAACCAATAAAATGAGTTAATATTTTTATATTTTATATTACATAGAGTACTTATGTCCTGATGATGCATATTTCTTTTGTAATTTTTCCAAGTAAATAATTAATTATGAATATTTTACAACAACTTTAAAAAATATAAAAACTCTAGCAACACAACACTTAACTTTGGTCAAACTTCATGAAATTCATTTTTCCTTTTTTAATCCTATAGTATGTGAAGCATAGAATGTGATGCATGTTTTGGTCTCAAAATGTGATGCTACCCGCTGAAGTTAGAGTATGCTTTAGAACTGAATATCAATTAATTGTTTTGGGTCTGTTAGAAACAATATATTAATGTTAATCAAATTTTCCCAGCCAGTAAAAACAGAATTTCCCAAAAGTCCCTTACCAGTTCTCAGGCTAGTATGAAAGCACCAAATAAATGGCCTCAACACATGATCCTTGTTCTGGAATATTTTTTTTTTTTTCTTTATATGAATGATTTCAATATGTAATGATATTTTCTCAAAAAAATCACATATTTTCCATAAGTGCAAAATAGATTGATTCTTTCAAAGGAAACCCACTGAAGAAAGGTAAAAAGAATATTTAATGCATCAAATTAAATTAAAAACGAAATTTTGCGCCTGAGAATTTAAAACAATACTTCATCCCAAAAGGCAAATCAAAGATTTTTAATGATTAGAGAATTCTATTGTCAAGTAGTCTGTCCCATGGGAAGAATTCAATCAAACCCTCTTCAATTGGAATCCTTTATATGGAACTTTTCAAGGTTTAAATCATTATATTTTCTAACAATATGTGATTTTAGCAAAAATCAAGATCTCTTGGAAATTGTAAACTAGTATTGTGGGATCACTCATGAAATGAGCTAATGTAAGCTAGATCTAGTGAAATGCATGTTACAAAAAATCAACCAATTGATATAGATAGTTAATGAAACCAAACAAAAGTTGAAAAATAGGGTTTTTAGTACTATAAAAGGCAGTTTTAGGGGTGCAAAGAGACTAATTCGCCCAAGGTGGTGAATGAGTCCTAGTGGGGATTTTCTTTCAAAAAATTAGATTTTTTTGATTGATTTTTATGTATTTTTCATTGTATGAAACAAATCTAAGATGCAAATGTAGAATTTCAGAAATTTCTAATGATTTAACATACAAAAATTTAACCTATATTCACTTTCACTAATGCAAAATTTGAAACCATAGAATGCAACTTAACTAAAGAAAAATGAAATTCAAGATAATTATATGATGATGATGGACTCCAAATTAGACAAGAAGGTATTAAAAAGTTAGGTTCACCAAAATGAACCAAAGATTTTTGGGTATGGCAAATCTCTTACACTTCTAGGGTTTTGCGCCTAAAAAGAGAGAGGTACACCAAAAACCTTGATGGCTCACTCAAGACTAATGAAATTGTGATTAAAATTTGTCTAAGGGAATCGATATAAATGCTAAAACTAATAAAAGAGAATAACTATTAAATGAAAACCTAAAAAATGCAAGATGTTTGAAAGCATAGTGTAGTATGCAAACATATATTGAATGACCTAGAAATGACCAAGAAACAAAATAGAAAATTGTAGAAATGAAGATGTGCACCTAGAAATGTGTTGAAGACTAGAATGAGGAGTGGAAATGTTGTTGATTCTAAAATTTTGACCTATTGGGACTCATACGCCATTCTAGGTGACTTAGTTCAAGATCTAGAAAACTATTCTAGAGCCCATTTCAGCCCAATGGGTATTTGAATCTACAAAAGTTTCTGAAAAACATGTATAGTGGGACTCATATGTCATTGATGCGATTTATTCCACTTTGGCTTTTCTAAAAATTTGAAAGTGGAAATGGAAGCTCTCAATTTGCACTTTCTCCTCCTTTACGTATCCTAGTTTGAAACTTCCAAATTGGGGCATGTAAGTGAATTTTTGTGAATATTTTAATCTATAAAATAAGGAGATCATTCCAATAAGTTTTCAACTTAATATTTAATGATTTCCAAGTCTTTAAGGTACCTAAATCTGTAAACACACAAAGAAAGAGAGAGACATGTTGAATGTTATGGAATGGGGGTTTGCCTTGGTCAAACCCCTTTTTAGGTAATTAAAATATTTAAATGACGAAATAAGATAATGAAGCATGAAATAATGGAATTAGAGAATTTCCATGACGACATATCTTGAATTTTTGCAACAATGGATGAAGAATTTTCCCTTGAATTCCTTAGAAAACTATCTTGATGGCTTAAAATGCTAAAACTAGCTTGCTTGACTTGAAAACATGAATAAATGATGGATGAATAATTAATGAGTTATGAATTAGGGTTTAAAAGTTTTCTTATATAGGCAATCCTCCTAAAATGTCTATTAATTTGATCCCCAAGGCCTACATGGAGGAAAATTAAACTTAAAACCCAATTTTTCTCACTCAAGCCTTGAAAATAGCCCAAATAGGACTAAGTCCCCAAGTTGGGTGACTTAGTCCCACCTAGATGGGACTCACTCACCCAGATGGGTGACTTAGTCCCATTGGGGCTCCTTTTCTAGCTGAATTGTCAGGAAGTGAAGAAATCAGGTTTATATGTTGATTTTATCAAGTCTTTGATCAAAATAAGCCTCAAGATGCATAATACATGGTCATAGGGGCCTATTAATAATAATTTAAGGAGAAATTAGGGATAGGGACATAAATTTCAATGTGAAAGTGTGATTAAATACACTTTACAACATTAAAATGAGGTCCACTTAGCCTAGAAAGGCACAACATCCAATGTGAATGTGTAAAAAATATTAAAAAACTAGAATAAATTAGGTTTAATTTACAAGCCTTCTAAATCAATGTGATAATCCAATTAAATACATTTTACAATATTGAATTAAGGAGAAAACAGGTCCATTAGACTTAAACACATAATAAAATTTTAGAAAAGTGTGAGTCATTTAGAACACTTTACAACACCTTTAAAAGACATGCATTTTATTTAATTTGAAAGGGTCCAAGACCTAATGTGGATGTGTAAAAAACCTTAAAACACTAGATGAAGGTGATATTAAGTGTTATGTTTCATCAATTATTCTCAGATCAAGCAAGAAATGCCTTTTTCTATGCTACACCTTGAATGTTTGTTTAGTGTTATTACTTTCATTCTAAGAATGAATTAAATTATATTAACACCTATAGAGGTTTATGCAACTATGTGCTAGGATTAATAAGTATGACTAGTTGAGTTTTTGGTATCAATGGTGTAAGGAATCATCTAGTAGGAAGGGTTATGATAGAATAAATGTTGTCTTGAATTTTAAGTTAGATGGTTTAGGTGACACCACCCTAGAATATGGCACTAATCACTTAATGTTTCAATTTCCTGAGACTTTTGTGGAAGCTACAAATTTAATTCAATTTACTTATCTATCTCAATGTAATTGTGTGTCAGGTTTAATGAGTTATATCTCTCATGTTTAAATTGGATATTTCCATGAGGGTTAGCCGAATCTTTAAGATATTATGTCCATAAAGAATTTAAAGGAAAATTAACTATTTACAGTGTTCTGGATGCTTTAGCACATGAGTATCTATAATCACATTATTAGGATCACCCTTTTGGGTTCATAGAGCTTGAAGTGTAAGGGAGAGAGGGTTTAAATTCAATCTCCCATTCATTGGCCAATGTCTCCTTGAATCTGACCGTTAGGCCTGACAACCCTTTAGGATTCAATTGGATTACAAATTTGAGTACCAATAGATTAGAAATAATAAAAAGATACAAACCAAAATCAAACTGACACACTAATACAAAGAAGTAGTTATGATGTCTAATGGTAGAAGGAAACCCACTAAAAAAACCATAGATATAGAATTCCATGTTTAAAAGGGAATAAGAAGTGGTTGATATAAACTATTTTTTTATTAGCATGCTTAGCTTCATGACAAATAGAGCATGATTGAGTGAAATATTCCACTTATTTCCTATGGAAGGCTTCTTTGAAATTTTATTTCTTTACTTGAGTTCTAGAATATATTTATGTTTGAGGTTACACAATTAGGGATAGCAACTTGTATTGTTTTAAAAAATCTTAGTTGTGTGTTCATTCACTACCCTTAGTCACTAATCCTCTCATTCATTTCATGTGTTATCTTATTACATGAGCACATGAATCCCTCACTCATAGCCTCTATGACCTTTCACTACTCAGTAGTTATATTCCAAGGCTAAACTACTTATCATTTGAAGATATCTATTAGTAGATGAACTCCTATTTTGTAGTTGAGATACTATGCCAATAGTTAATCTATATGCCAACACCAATTGCACACACTATATTCACAACCTCGACCACTTATCTCTAATTACCTCAATGCATTCATTTTTTTGTTACAAGACCGTGACTATGTCGGCCCCATCTTAGTAGGAAAGTTGAGAAGGATAAATCAAAATATGACTTGCATAATATTAAATCTAGTTGCATGTTCATTCCTTATCATATTTCCACACCATTGTGTGCCCTCCTCTTTATCATTCTCTTAACTAGGTGGGCCACCTCCTCTTAAGTGTACTAGTTTCATGGATAAATAAAATGATACATGTGGCCATATAACTAAAGTTAAATTATTCTCTAAGGTTCAAGGGGAAGAAAAATCCATGATGAAAATATTATGGGCCTAAAATTAATACATGATGGCATGCAATTTTGGGCCTAAAAATCAAAGTACTATGATTAACATCTATTTTTATCAAAATACAAACAACAATTAAATTAAGCATAAGAGTTAGTAACACAGAATTAAAAAACATACAATGATTTCACCAAATTAACCCTTATTGTGTCATGGAATGGTGGTTGTTTTCATAGATGGTTGGATGTGAGTTCTTGTGCTGGAAACATAAGTTTTCAAGTGATATGATTTCTTATTTATAATGCTTTTGGTTGAAGAAAATTTTAGAAATTTGGAAGAACCAAATGATTGACATGATGTTATTTAAGATGAAATCAATGACTCATATTGATTGAAATCCATATGAAAAGGGGATGTAGACAAGTTTCCTCATATGGTTGGAGAAGATGGAGGGAGAGCGATTAAAGGGAGAATAAATGTTGAAGATTCTCCTTGGGAAGATTCAATGGATGAGATAAAAATAGAAATTTGGAATACCCAAGAGGGATGGAAAAGTACCTTGACCATGTGACATTGTACCAAGGCCATGACACATGTACAAAGGACCATGTATGGTGTACAAAGGTGCATGAATTTGTATACATTAGAGGATGTGTCTGATTTGGTGGGGGATTGACTAGGATTAGATTGTTCATTTGGGTCATTAGGAGATAAAGTGGATTAGCCCACTTAATGAAAGGTGGAGAAAATAGAAAAAATGTTCAATTAAATAAAATACTATTTTTTGGGGGGAAATGGATGGGGAACTTAGGTAAATAAATTATTGGATTTATTTAGGTAAGGATGACTCTAAGAGGAAGGTTATTTATCGATTTAGGCTAGAAATAGCATTTGGATGAATAACAATGAATAGTGATTTTCTTAACCAAACAATAAAATATTATTTTTAATTAATAAGCGATGGAAGTGGGATAATTAATTGAATACTTAAATTTTTAGTTAATCAATTATAAAAGAAATACTCAAATAATTACAAGGTATCAATTGTAGGTGTCTACATATTGTCCTTCTTTGAGATGATTTTAAAACATAATGTCATTTCAAGGAAGATTAAAACATAGTTCTTGGAATAAAATGGTTAGATTAGGGAAGATGTCCTAGTCATTGAAATGTGTAACTAGGAGGAAAGATTATGGGAGTGAATATGATGATGAGGATATCTCCTCAAGAGGATGAGAAAGTTAGGAGAACATGGGTGTGCTCTTGAAATGGATGAGAGGATGTAAGGTGATGAGGAAGAGAATGCAAGAAGATTGATATGAGGGTTGATGGGATGATGAAGAGATTAGAAAAGGAAGAAGAGGCAAGGATGGAATAGTTAGTTATGTCACATTAGACTAAGCACTCTTTATTTAATATATCATTGGATATTATGCACCAAGGTATGATGAAATAGGGTGGCAATGAATTCCATATATAGAAAAAGATATGTTAGAAGCAATCATATGCCATATGGCACCATGATATGGAATAACATGATATTTATATGACATGTAGATTACAAGGACCTATATAGGTATAAGACAAACAAAAATAAATACAAACAAAAAATTAGGCATGCACAAAAAAGATACAAAGACAAATTGGGTGTTTCCTTGGTCAAGCTTGAAAGATAAGATTGAGTAATGGTTGATGGAGTTTTGTTGATATGGGAACCACATATCTTGAAACAAAAAAAGGATATGGAAGGATAGATCCCAATGATGATGATTGGATTTGGATCAAGGCTTGTAGCAAGCCTAGGAACAAGACCAAGGATAATATTGGATAATTTTGCATATATTATATATAACTAGATTGTATGGATTAGGATTTTATTTTAAATTTTCATTTCTAGGAGAATTTGAATTATATGGGAGTGATCAATTGATGGGATTGAGAAAATTGGATTGTATGGGGGTAGCCTATTCCTAGATTCCAATGATAAGGGATGATGGGATGAGAAGATGAGGTGGTATGAAGGATTGATGGATGGGGGATACAGAGACAAAGATGGGGAGATGGAAGGATTATGGGATGAATGGATTGAGATTTTATGCAGGTGATTGATGGATAGGGAGACAAGGATGAAAGATAGGGAGATAAAGGTGGGGAGATGAAATAATAATGGGAAGATAGCAATTATGGATAGGATATGAGAGGAATTATTATATGTATGGAGGGGTTGAATGTGATCTCCAAGGACTATGCCACAAAGGAATAAATTTACTCACTTGATACATGCCATGTATGATGAGTCAATAGGATTCTCATGATAGGATTATGGAAGGATAATTATTATAAGGGTTTGCATAAGGATTAGTGATATGGATAGATAAGATGGATGGAATAGTGGGGAGGAAGGATAGAAATATGGAATACTAGGGTAATGTATGCTAAGGGCTTTCCTTGTCATGTATGAATAGTTTCCCTAGTATTTGTCAAGATCGGAAGGAGGGTGGAGGAATTGGGATGAATATACTATGATGGGTAAGATAGGAAGGTGGGATGAAGGAGATGATGGGTAAAATGGCCTACTTTTAGATATGCATCCTTTTACTATTGGACACATCTTTTATTAATTAATTTTTAAATAAAGGAACTCATAAAATTGAAATAAAATGTATTACCAATTTTAATAAATATTCATTTTAAAATTATAAAAAAGATCTGTCTCAACAATTTAGACATTATTTTTAATAAAATGGAAAATACTTCATATTATTATTCATTTAACTCCAATTATTTTACTCTAAGGGTTTTGAAAAATAAAAATTAAGGCAACTAAAAATTAACAAACAATTTTTAAAATTTTGAAAAGTATATTTTGACCAAAATTCACTATGGCATAAACATTTCCATAAAATTCATTTGAATAATGAGATTAATCGAGATATATGATATATTTTATTATAACAATGATTTATATATAATATCATCATTTTATGCCATGTTAATGTTCTATGTGTAAATTCTTCAAATTTTAATTCCAACTATATCAAACTATGATTGTTTAGGAAAAAAATTCCACTTTTTGACCAAAAAGTGGATCCAACTTCCTGCATTGACCAATCCCCCACCTAATCATCCTCCGATATTCTACATAAATAGTCCCTCATCTTTTCATTTTCATTACAAGACTTATCTCTACTTTTTCATTTGTCCCAAGCTTGTGAACCTAATAAATCCAAATCTTTCTTACAATGCTCCAATCCAATCTACCGGTCACATGTCCTCCACAATCTAGTCAATCCCAAAATCAATCCATCCAATTGCAATAATCCTAATCAATACAATCGTGTTGTGTAATCTTGTGGAACATTTAAAATAAACATCCAAAACATCTAGTGCATTTCTTGTTTTATTTCCAAACCTTGTTGCATAAACCACAATCCATTTTACTCACACTATTATCATCGAGATATATATCATTCTCAATTTGCATGTAGTTATCATAATTGGGATATGTCTACAAATTCATCACTGCACTCATCATTTTGATAACCATAAATATCATTCAAAATAAATTTATCATTTTCATGATTAAAAAAATTAGTGTTAAACTTGATGATTTGAGCGTCCACAACGTTTATGAGAAATTTTTTTTAAATATTAAAAAATAAGGTTTATAATTAAATCTAAAAGTAGAATTTAAATTTTTGTTTTTAAATATTATTTATTGTTTTAATTTTTTTAATTTCATATATTATATTATGTGCATATATTAGGTTTTTCTAAATATTACCCAAGAATAGACTTGAGTCTACAATTTTTTTAGGTGTATCATGGATGCAAGAGCATCTCGAAAAAATTGACAATCCACATCAATCCAAAGAAATCCTAGTTTTGTTTCTATCGATTGTTTTATTCTTTATTAGAATGCAATTTTAATATTGATCCATGGGAATTTGAGGAGAAATCAAGATGACATTTTTTCATTTAATTGAAAAAATGTCACATAATGTTATATAATTTTCTATTAATTTCAAGATCCATGCCTATTGAAATAACTTTGAAACTTGTTTATACAAGATGATTATGGTGACTAAGAAACTAAATAGATCATATATGCATGGAAAATAAATAAATAGATAAGAATAAAAAAATAAAAAGGAGGATGCAACTGAGCAAGAAATTAAAAGGATGGAAGAAAAATGCCATAGCTAGGGAGAAATGAAAAGATCTACCATATAGAGAGTAGATGGATATTGGGGAAAGGGCATCCTTTTTTAATAGGGGGAAAATTGGAGTCATCATAGAAAGGGTGGAAGGGGTGCACAACTAGGAAAATGAGAATTAGAGGCTACATAGAGGTTAAGAAGAGCCAAAGGAGAGGCTACAACACTGAGAATTGGAATAAAATATAGATTGAATTCTTAAAAGTAGTAAAAAATAAGTGTGTGTTCATGAATAAAATGTTGTTTTAAGCCTTGAATAAAGATAGAGAATCATAGCCCCAAGGAATAGAGATATGTGTTAGAAAATATAGTCCAAGGTTCATGAAAGGTAGCCAACATGAAAAAAGATAGAGTGGTAAGAGGATGTGTTGAAGATTAGAAGGGAGCTACAATTTGGAGTTGAGGAAAACCAATGGAAATATAAATTTTAAAATGCAGTAAAGTGTGTGAATATTTTTAACTAATTTTTTTTTGAAAAAAACATAGATAAGAAGACAATAGTGGCTGCATATTAAATTGGAGAAGGCCACAACATAAAAAATTGTAGATTCAAGCTAATGTTGGAGGTCATGTCAATGTTCAGAAGGGAGTCTATAAGAATTTGAGATAACTTGAAATAAAAATTTAACAAAGTGATTCCTATAGTGAAGGATGAGGGTTGTGATAGGAAAAGCAAGGGGAAATTTAAAATTTAAAAAATGAAAAAAAAAGGGTGCATCATTTGAAGGAAATTTATATTCTAGGATTGAATAATAGGGGTCATGGTATATGTGAAAAAGAGATGATGGAAAGAAGGAAGGGTTACATCTACAAAGAGAACTAAATTAGGGGGTGGTGTGAAGACAGAGGAATTATAAAAATTTTGAAACCTTCAATGTGTAAATGTAAAGTAAGAATTTAAATAAATGAAAATTGAATTGGTGAGTTCCTATATTTGTAAATAAAGATAGCAGTGTATGTTGTGAAAAAAATTCAACTTGTTTTCTTTATACAATGTAACTGATAAATTTATTAAAAATTGACAAATGAAATTATCAATTTTAATTGTTTCTTAGAGGCACATAGGTGAAGTTGCTGATTTTTATTACTTGGTTTTAGGTTATTTTTCACCTACATAAAATGGTTCCAATGCTAGAGGTTTTGAGTGCATAAGAAAATGGCCAAATGCGAGGAAACTTATGCTAAGCATTATGGGTAGAGTGGAGGAAAAAGAATTGTAGAAAAGCAACTCATGAGGGTTGATGTAGGTAGGAGGAGTCCTAAGCAGCAAAAGGGCTTGAAGCCATGAAGTGATGTGAGTTGAGGTGAGAATGTTGAAGATGAAGATGGGATGGGTCATGAGGAGACCCATGTGAATCCCATTTTGGGAATGATATTTGGAATGAGTGGAGAATGAAAAGTTTGAAGGGATGGAAAGGATAGTGCATGAAGATGTGGGGAAGATAGAGGCCAAGATAAATAATCTAGAAAATGATATTGCAGAAGTAAAGAGAAGTGGGAAGAAGAATGTAATAAAAGAGTGTTATAGAAGGAGAAAGAGGTGAAAAAAGCCCCAACTGATGCAAGTGAAGAAGTTGTAGTTAATACATGCCATGAGGAAGGAACATGGAGAAATAAGAAAAAAAGAATGAGCAAGAGGAAGCAAGTGCACAATAGTAGTGACTATAGATGGTGAAGTGATGGAATGTGAAGAGGTTATGAGAGATGTCATAGTAAAGGGTGATGTTGTAGCTAAGGAGAGGGATGAGGTAAATATTATTGTATTTTGTGATGATGTTGATTTACTTTCATTTTCTATTGAAGAATGTGGAGAAGAGTGCATGCAAATATTTAATTTACATTAAGTAGTACATGTAGATTTTGGAGAGGATGTTGCAGGTGGTGATATGGATGGTGAGGTATTTTGGTGGAGGTGGTTGGTTGATGGCTGGATATATGCCATGCAAAGAGGATGATAATTTGGTAGAGAAGGACATGGATCATGGTGGACATGAGTCCATGAGTGGAAGGAAGAAGAGTGCACAACATTATTGGAGGGAGATGGAGTGTGTTCTTACAAGCTGCTAGAAAGAGAGGAAGAAGGAATAAATTTGTGCATGAGATTCATCAATGGATTTCATTGCAAGTTGGTGGCAACCTGAAGGAGTAGTTTGACTACTCAACTCCACTTTTGTGAGCCTATGATCACAAAAATTCTACTCGGCATGTTTGATGTAGGAGCATCTCAAGAAAATCAACAATCTACATCAATCCAAATACATCTTGGTTTGGTTTCTTCAATTTTTTTTAATTCTCTTATAACGCAATTTTAATCTCAATGCATGGTCATTTGAGGAGGAAGCAAGATGACATTTTGTCATTTAATTAACAAAATTTCATGTAATGTTATATGTTTTTCTCTAAATTTGAAGTTCCATGTTTATTGAAATAACTTTAAAACTTGTTTGGGGAATATACTTATGTTGATCAGGAAACTGAAGAGATTATATATGCATGGAAAAAAAATGAATGGGTGAGAATAATCAATAAAAATATTAAAATAAAAAGGAGGCTATAGTTGAGCAAGAAATTGAAAGAATGAAATTCAAACAACATAGTTAGGGAGAAATGAAAAGACCCGCCATATAGAGAGCAAAAGGACATTGGGGAAAGGAAACCATTTTTAAAAAGAGGGCATATTAGAGTCATCAAAGGAAGGGTGAAAGAGGCACAAAGCTAGGAAAATGAGAATTAGAGGTTGTGTAGATGTTGAGAAGTGACAAAGAAGAGGATGCAATAGTGAGATACTTGAATAAAATGTAGATTGAAGTCTTGAATGTACACAAAAAGAAGTAAGTGTGCATGAATAAAATGCAGATTGAAGCCTTGAATATAGATAAAGAGAATAACAACCTCAAGGAATAGATATATGTGTTAGAAAATGCAGTCCAAGGTGCATGAAAGGTAGTCAGTGTGGAAAAAGAGGAAGTGGTAAGAGGTTGTGTTGAAGATTAGAAGTGACCTACAATTTGGAGCTGACGAAATCCAATGGAAATCTAAATTTTCAAATGCAATAAAGTGTGCAGGATGTTTTAGTTTTAATTTAATAAAAAATCACAGATAAGAAGAAAATAGGGGTTATGTAGTAAATTGGAGAATACTACAACATAGAAAATTATAGATTCATGCTAATGTTGGAGGTGATGTCAATGAGTAGGAGGGTGTCATTAAAGAATTGAGATAGTTTGAAAATAGAATTTGACAAAGAGATTCTTGTAGAGAAGGATGAGGACCATGATATGAAGAATAAGGGGAGATTTGAATTTAGGAAAATAAATAAAAATAGGGTGAATCATTTGAAGGAAATTTATATTATAGGATTGAATAAGGTTCATGACATATGTGAAGAAGAGAAGATGATGGAAAGAAGGGTTGTAGCTAGGAGAGAAATAAATGAGGGGGAGGTGTGAAGATAGAGGAATGAAGAAAATTTTGAAAAATACAATATGTAAATGTAAATTCAGAATTTAAATAAATGAAAATTGAATTGGTGAGCTCATGTATTTGTGAATAAAGATAGAAGTGTGTGTTGTTAAGAAGTTAAAGTGTACATTTAATAAATTAGTTAATAGTTAGTTGTTAGTTTTAGGGAGTTATTTCTATAAGGGAATTTGGGTGGTTATTCATGGAAATGTAATTCATAAGAATGCAATGCTTAGTAAGCATTTGCAAACATTGTAAATGGCCCATATGATTATAATGAAATTCCTCATCATTTTTGTTATTATTTGTAATATATTTCATAAATATTGCTCCTATAAATTTGCTACTCTACATTGGTATCAGAGCATTAATGATTCATGTGTGTCTATTATTAAGGAGTGTATGGAGACTTTTTGTACATAAGGTGGTTGAAACTTGTTGTGTAGAAGGTGGTTGAAGGGGTTTTTTAGCACAAAAGTCATTTGAAGCATTGCTTGTCTTTCCTTTACAATAACTTCTCCAGATTGTGCATTGTGATGCATAGAGCTATTAGGAGGCATGAATAAACATTGTTGCACAAAGGGCATATGAGTGAACAAGGCATAAACCAAAATATATTTTTTGGTCTTTGGTAAGCATTTCTTCAATGTGTGAACCATCAACTTGCAAGGAGGTGATACAATATGATAAAATAAAACTAAAACATTGTAGTTCATTTTGAATATTTATGATTTTCTACGTTGGTCTATAAAAGTGGAGTGATTAGTGATTATATTTATTTTATTTAAAATGGAAAAATCATATTCTATTTTAAAGATTGAGGGTCATGAGTTTCATAAATGGAAAATCAAAGTGCAATTGGTTTGAATAGAAAAGGATCTCTAGGAGATTGTTAATGGAACTATTAAAAAATGACAAGATGTAGATGAACTATTAAAATAGACAACAAAAGATTGAAAATCTAAAATAGTAATTGGTCTTGGATTGTCTAATTCATATTTACATCATATTTATTTGACAAAAACCTCAAACCAAATATGGAAAAGTCTTAATTCTTTATTTGGTTCATAGGCCTCAAGTGCTAAAATGGGAATGAAGCAAAAAAAATTTGGTTTCAAAATGAATGAGGGTGATAATATTGCTCAACATATTAGTACATTTCATTCTTTTGTTAATCAAATTTTTGGAATAAAATGTATAGTTGATGATGATGATGCCAAAGCTATTTTATTAAATACTATTCCTTCAAGTTTTGACAATATTGTGTTTACTTCAAACAAACTGAATCCAATCCTGAGCATAAAGAATATGATATCTTATTTAATTGATGAAAAGAAAAGATCTCTAAAACTCACTTAACTTTTGTGGAATTTTATTTCTTTAACAAAAGCAAAACTAATGCTTTAATAAGAAGGAATAATAACAAATGCTTCTATTGTAACCAAAGGGGACACATTCTAGTGAATTGTATTCAATGTGCTAGAGATCTTATTGATTAAAAGAAAATAATTCTTTAATTGATACTAAAACAAAGGGAGAAAGATGTAATATTGCATTATGTGATCAAGACAATGAACATTTATATGTTCTCTAAGAATTAAATAGGGGTCATATTGGAGGCTGGAGGAAATGGACGCAGGAGGACATCTATCATCCCAAGATAGCCTCTTGCTTAGGGATGATTCCTTGAATGAGAAGCATTTGTTTCATTTGTAATTCTTTTAGGAGCAAGATGGGGCATACAATGTTTTGTTGGTCGATGGATAACTGAATCTACAAAATTGGTGAGTTTTTGTTGGTTTGTGGATAGTTGAATCCTTAAATCATTTATGGATAATTGAGCTTCTATTGATTCATAGTTTTACAAATTTGTATTTGTGGATAATTGCGTAAGTCAATCCACAAATGGAGGAGTGTTGTTGTGGACAATGGAGTGAGTTTTGATTCACAATTGGTTGGTGATTTCCTTGTGAATAGTGGAGTGTGCCTCGATTCACAAGTAAACATTGGACAATCAGAACATTTATTTAGACATGAGGAGTTTGGATTGATGCTAATGTAGAGTTGGGTAATTAGAACATTTATTAAGACATGAGTTTTGCTTGATGCTCAAGACATTTTCTTAGAAAAAATAGTTTGGGTTGATGTTGATGCAAGGTGGGCTAATGAAACCATTTTCCTAGACCAAGAAGTTTAGGTTAATGCTAATACAATATTTTGGTTTTCTTTTTTGTAAAGTAAACCTTAAGGGTGGGATGTTAGGAATTTAAGGTTTACACTTATAAATTTTGATTTTGTTTTCTATTATGTAAACTTTAAGGGGGGTTGTTAGGAAGTTCAAGTTTACATTTAATAAATTAGCTAAAAGTTAGTTGTTAGTTTTTGGGAGTTATTCCCATAAGGGAATTTGGGTGGTTATTGAAATTTAATTCACAGGAATGCAATGCTTACTAAGCATTTGCAAACATTTTAAATGACCTATATGATTATAATGAAATTCCTCATCATTTTTGTTATTATTTGCAATGTATTTCTTTAATATTGCTCCTATAAATTTGCTGCTCTACATATGTTGTGAATAAAATTGAAGCTGTTTTCTTATATAGAGTAATTGGAAAATTGATTAAAAGATTGACAAAGGAAATCGTCAATCTGAGTTGTTGCCTGTAGGCACATAAGAGAAGTTGCTGCTTCTTATTACTGGGTTTGAGGTTTTATTTCATCTGTGTCAATCACTAATATTATATATAATACATTTTATGAATATGAAATCACTCTTTTAATTTACATTTTACAACAATAAACCTTACTAACATATTTATCATTTGAAATATTATATAAAAAATATCAAAATATATCATTTCGGAAAACTTTATTCAATATAAATTAGAAATCGAATAAAAAATAAATCCAAAATCTTTAACATATTTTTTTCCAAAAACAAATAATCTATTCTTATAAACGACTTTATTGACTTTATAAAGTGTCTACAATGAGCTCTGCATTTTCTACTTGATTCGAGACTTAATACCTGCGAACAGTTTAAGAAAGACGTGATTTTCCCTCCTGGGCACACAAGACTCTCTTAGTCTAGAAATTTCTTTCAAATACAAACAAGACAAGAAAGGACAAATTTGCAGACCTGTAACGCACAGATTCACTAAAAGACAATTGGAATCGTTTGTTGCAGAAGCTGCCAGAAATATGGGCCCCTTATAAATAATTTTATAGAAGATTTCTAGTGTTTATAATTCTGGTTGTCACATCTTTGTCTATGCTGAATGCATAAAAAAAAAAAAACTCTTAACGTTTTTTGATTGATTAATTAGTATCTCAAAAAAAATTCTACTCCACTTCACAAATTGCTGGTCTTTATAATTGTGGTGGTCACATCTTTGCCTATGTTGAATAAATAAAGGCATTTAAGTTAGAGATTTCCTTACTTTATTGATTAATTTATTTAAAAACTAATTCTTCTTTAGATATGATAAATTATTAATTTACTTAAAAATTCTTCTTTCCAACAAATTTCTTTGTTTAATTGACTAATTTGCATGCACCGACTCTCCACAACAATTTTTTATACTTAACTAATTTCTCTTCTGCGATTGTCCTAGACTTTTGTCACTCGACAAAATCTCTTCTACAAATATCTTATCTTTTCTCACTCGACAAGTTCTCTTTTCCAAATGTCCTACCAAATTTTCTGACATTGACTAATTTGTATCTGAGAAAGACTTCTCCACTACAAACTTGACTTCCCTTGGACTAAATTTAATCCGGTTTACTTACCTTGGCATCCTTCGTTTCACCATAACGAAGACACCCCTCCTCATTTCTTCTATTAGCGTTCACTTGAGTTTCTCACAATGGAAATGGCTTCCTCTTCCACAGCCAGACAACATCAATCTCAGCCAGAGAACGCTTTTGATCAACTTGCACCTTACCTTGAATCTGCCTCAACAAAGCCGTGGGACATATTTATTAATCATCGTGGAAGTGATGTGAAATACACATTAGCTGCTGCCATCTACAATAAACTTCATCGGATGGGATTGCGTGTGTTTCTTGATATGGAAGCTCTTGAGCCTGGTGTGTTGGAATATTAACCCTAACTGCCGCCGCCACCACTGCCCGCTATATCGCAATCAATAATTTAGCCATTGCGATACCGCGGGAGACTTCCGTAGCTTTTTGTTTTATCTCAACTGCCTGACGTCACTCCAGCCAATGCCCGCTATATCGCAATCAATAAAATATTCATCGCGATATCACGGGAGACTTCAGTAGAAGTTTGTTTTATTTTTAACCGCCGCAGTTTACCGGGCCGTCAACTAACCGCTGCCCGCAATATCGCAATCAAGATTTTAACCATCGCGATACCGCGGGGAACTATGGAGAAAGCCGCCACCGCCAAAGGAATTAATATTTAAGTTTTAATATTATAAAAGGACATTGTATTTAAATGCATTTTGACGGGGGAAAAATTAGTTAGGTGATTTTGAAAAATTGTATTCGTTTCCTCTCATCCGTGAAATTCTTCACGTGACTTTTTACCTTAGCATATATTTTGTAATTGTAATTTATTTTTAACAAGTGAATGAGAATGAGATGTGAATGTGAGCAAACAGAAAATTACGAGCAGCAGCTCTGTGTGTTGTGAAAATAATATTTTATGTTTTAATTTTTTTTCTGCGTGAAAATTCCTCCTCTGCCTCGGCCTTCACGGTGATATCATACCAGCAGAATTACAGCACGCTATAACTAGTGCTGCCCTCCACATTGCCATTTTTTCCCCCAACTATGCTCAATCCCCATGGTGTTTGGCTGAGCTATCCTTTATGCTCAAAACTGGTGCTAAAATCATTCCGATCTTTTATCAAGTTGAGCCCTCTGACCTCAGATGGATTGCTCAAGGGAAAGGAATCTATGTACATGCATTCTCAGAGCATGAAAAGAAAGGAAAATACACCACAGAAAAGCTTGACGAGTGGAAAAGGGCACTCTACAATATTTCATTCCATTCTGGCTTCCCGGTTCACAATAAAGAGTATGTATAGATTTTGAACTGGAAATATATATAACTGCGGAATGAAAACAGAGCTGTGCATTTTTAATTTATTATTTATCTTTCCAACTTAAAAGAGTCACATATTATGTAGATAAATCAGATTAGATAGTCTTTCTAAAATACTCGATCCAACTCTTCTGTATTTACTCACTAACCTACTTCATACCTATTCTTAACAGCACTTGCAATGCTGTCTTATGTGCAATCTTTCATTCATGAGAAAGTCCTAAACGCATATAACTAAATCCTTAAAATTATGGCCTTTTTTCATGTCTAACAAATTTTCTTTATTTGGTTCTACTTCAAATAAAATTGCACATCGAAGTCAAGGTGAATTGCATGGTGGCGAGACTCATGTATCACTTATTCAACATTTTAATTTTTTTATTTGACATTTACAATATAATCTTATTTTTTGTAAACTGAACCCATACAATTTATTGTGCAAGATTACCATCACTATAATCTTATAGACTCACTTAATATCCTTCTTGTAAAAGTTAAATACCCATTTGCTCATTTAATCTTAAAATTCCTACAAATTAACTGTCTTAAACAACTTAGTATCCTTTTTGTAAAAGTCAAATACCTATTTACTCATTCAATCTTAAAATTTGTACAAATTAACTGTCTATAGAAACCAAGATGAATTGCATAACGGTGAGAGTATACATCACTTATCAACACTATTCTATTCTATTTTGTTGGGACTTAAGTTCAATATTGTTTTCTATTTTATTTAAAAATCTCTCTTCAAAATGTCAGGGATGAGGCTAGAATTTTGAAGAATATTGTGAATTGTGCAATCAAAGTCATGAAAAAGGTCCCCTAACCGGTAGCAGAGCATCCGCAGGGAATGGATGAGCTTGTACAAGGTTTCCAATCAGTTGCGAGTACAGAAAAAGTACGAATTACAGGGATCGTGGGAATGGGAGGTAGTGCGAAAACCACACTGGCCAAAGAGCTGTTCAACAGAAACTTTTCCTCCTTCGATAGATGCAGTTTTGTTTTCGACGTCCGAGATGCAGCGTCAAGGGATGCTCTAGCTGATAAGCAGAAAAAGCTTCTGGGGGATCTTGGTTATGATCATTCGCAACTCGACCATGTAGATGAAGGCAAGGCCGTTCTTGCAAATCGTTTGAGCTCTCATCGGGTGCTCATTGTTTTGGATGATGTTGATCACGTGGACCAGCTGAATAGTCTACTGCCAAATAAAGACAATCTTGGATCTCAAAGTATGGTCATCGTCACAACACGGGAATTGGGAGTTCTTATATCATGGGGTGTCTCTTGCATCTATAAAATTCCAGGACTGAACAAGTCATACGCCGAGCAGCTCTTCTGCTGGCATGCTTTCTTGCAACCCTCCCCACCCGCTGGATATAAATCTCTGGTTGAGAAGTTCTTAAAGGCTGGCAATGGTTTGCCTCTGTCACTGAAGGTATTGGGGGGACAGCTATATGGGAGAAACTCAAAAGATAGCTGGCAATACCAATTAAGAAAATTATCTAGAATATTGCCTACCGACATCAAGCAAAGGCTACAAGTAAGCTACGAGGCACTCGATGAAGAAGAGAAAAAAATGTTCTTGGATGTCGCTTGTTTTCTTATTGGAGAAAATAAAAGCAGGGCCATAGCACTGTGGGATGGATCGGGTTGGAGTGGTGTGCATGGTTTAGAAACGCTTGTGAATAAATGTCTTGTGGAGCTGGTTTCTGACCCTGTCTACCCTGGCCAAAGCCCCTCCTACGCGGATAAGATAGGGATGCACGATCATCTTAGGGATATGGGAAGAGAACTTGCAAGTAGACACTCTTCATATCACATTTGCTTTCCAGAGCAAACTTCTAACATAAAGCAACATTCCCTGGTAAGATTAACACTGGCAAACTTTCTTCAAGCTTTCGTTAATCGTTGAATCAAATCAAAGCTTGTTTTTCACTCTGTGTGTATGCCTCTGCTTTCACTAGAGTTTGGTTGACAAGATTTGTATTTCTGGTTTGTTCACTCAGGAAAGAATTCCGATTCGACGGATTCAAAGTACGGATACTTTTTCTGCGTTGAAAGAGTACAGGCATCCATTAAAGGGGAATTCAAGCAGACAATCTAAACTTCCTAGATTGTCTATTAAATTAGAAATTCTCTTTGTCAGAGGAAATGAGTTCACGGAAGAATTTGCATCATTATTTGAAGATCTCGTGTGGCTCCGCTGGGAGAAGTTTCCTCATAGAAGCCTTCCAACATGGCTTACACTGAGAAATTTAAGAGTTTTAGAGCTTTCGGGTGCTAATGAGTTGGAAGAATTGTGGGAAAGCAATGTGGATGTAAGTATTTATGTTCTAGTTGGAGAAGAATAATTATAAACTTTTCAGCCCTTCATGTTTCTTCATTTGAATTGAATAAAATTATTGTTGCTTTCAGCCTCCTTTCCAATTGAGAGAGCTAATTATATCTGGTCCGAGCAAATTGCAATCGCTTCCAAACTCAGTGGGCTGTCTTCAGTACTTGAAAAAGATCGATTGTTACTTTAATGGTGGCAGTTTGCCAGAAGAGTTATGTGGCCTCCAGTCACTGGAGTTTTTGTCTTTATCAAGCAGTACAATGCTATCTTCACTCCCTGCTGGTTTTGGCAATCTACTAAGCTTGGAACATTTATCTCTACAGAATTGCCGTCAATTGAGGACGTTGCCAGATTCTTTTAAGCAGCTGATACACCTGAAGTATCTAAATTTATCAGGCTGTGAAAAGCTATCTTTATTGCCTGCTGGTTTCGGCGAATTAATAAACTTGCGGACTATAGATCTGGAATCTTGTAAGCAGTTAAGGATGTTGCCAGATTCATTCAAGCAGCTCATACACCTGAAATATCTAAATTTAAGGTATTGTGAAAAGATTAAATTGATATTGGATATGCTGGAGCACATGAGAAAGCTCGAGTATCTGAACCTCAGCTTTTGCAAGGAAGTGGAAGATTTGCCTCGTCAAATCATAGATCAGGCGTCCTTGACAGTGTTGGATCTCCAAGGTTGTACCAACTTAAGGGGTTCACCAACAAACATTGGCGAACTGGGCAACTTGAAGTCGCTAACAATTGAAAGTTTTCTGTTGCCAAGCTTGCTATATTTTGCAGGAAGCTTATGCTTGTTGATAAATATGTCAATATTAAATTCTGCCTGTGAAATGACTTCTGATACTGGGGCTTCTTCTTCACTTACAATCGATAAGAAAACATCCATAGAAGACTGCAAACAAGTTTCCAGGATGCTAATTTCCAATAATTCCTGCCCCAGTCTTGAAACTCTAGAAATTTGGTGGAATCAGCATTTAGTGGAGATAGAGACGCTTCCAGTGTCACTAAAAATTCTAGACATATGCAGTTGCAGAGTGCTGAAGAACATCGGGTGTGTTGGTAGTCTGGCAAACCTCAAGAAACTGGAAATATCTAACTGTCCGGAGCTAGATGAGCTCCCGAGTTTCTTATACATGGCTTCGCTCAAAAAATTTCGAATTAGTGATTGCCCAAAAGTTGAGAAAATAGAAGGCTTGGAACACTGTAAATCATTGAGGACACTAAAAATAGGCTCCAAAGTGCCAGGTATACCGAATCTGGAGAAACTGCAAAGAATGGAAAGGCTAGAGCTCGAATGCACCATCATATCAGCTGTTAAACCTTGTATTCAGTCTATGAAGGTAATACAGACTTACAAAATTCAGGGTTTTAATTATTTTGTAAACGTTCATATTTATGACTGAATGTTCGGCATACAATACGATTTGTAGGAATGTCCACTGGAAATGGAGATACAAAGTAGTGTGATCCATTTTGTGAGGCCATCTGTAAACTCTTCGGAGTTTCCGGGTCTTATGGTGACGGAGATTGAAGCGGGATCCGCTCTTTCAAAGGTTCCAGATGCCGCTTGTATTTTGTATTATGATGAGAAGAGGAAAGTGGTATACATAGGTCTGTACCGCCAAAACGCAGGGTATTGTGCGTACAACTACGCAACAAGATTTAGAGGCAAGAAAGCAACGGTGCTGACAGGCCAGGAAGGAAGAGTTGTGGAAGCCTTTCACCAACTATTCGCACTCCTCCAATAGTTGGCACGCACAAACGCTCAATCCTGGTACAGTTATAATCTTGACAAAGCCAACTATAGTGACATCACAGTTTTAGTGAGATTTCTTTGGTTATTTCTTTATTAACAATTGAGATTTATGCCTGAGTGGAATGTAATAAGTATTATTTTAGAAGAGGTTGAGATTTATGCTTGAGTGGAATGTAATAAGCATTATTTTAGAAGAGGTTGAGTATTCATTAGCTATTATTTAATTCTCTGTTGGACAGAGAATGTGAGAGGACTATTGGTGTATGTTGTATTCTAAACAATTAATGAATTATATTATGGTTTGTAAATTTTGTGAATGTCTAGTTATTTAATTATATTAAAATCATAAAATGATTGTTTGATTTGGTTTGTGATTTTGTAAGTTAAAGTAAAGAGTATAATTTTTCTATTTTAAATAAGATTACATGAGTATATGAATATCATATAAGAGAGATTTTGAATATATATATATATATATATATATTTCTTTTTGTTAACAAGTTTTATATAAGAAGTCAAAAAATATTTGTAGGAGAGAAAGATTTTAAAAATTGTCTAGAAGAAAAGTACAAGGAATAATTTAGAAAAGTACAAAGTGTTGAAATTCACCCCAATTGCTTGTGCACCCACATTTACTGCTCTATAACATCATCATTCTCACCAGTGTACTCCATCCTCTTTCTACAATGCCAAACACCGTTTTTAACTATTCCACACACCACCATTCTCTGCATTGAGACAATTTTGAATATGTTTTAAATACAAATCCCCCTTGCTTGATTTTCCTATGCATCAAAATTTAATTGCTATTAATGTTTTTGGTTTTCCCTCTTAGTTGGGCATATGCATAGGCTCATATTTTCTTTTTACTTATGTACAAAAGAAAAAAAAAAGGTCTAGATATTAGTATTGCAACAACAATAGCTTAAAATAGCCACTGAAATAGGGAACCATGAGTTTTAATATTTTGAGTAATATCAAGAGCAACAACTCTGTATTCAATTTTATGATGAAAGATATTTGTATCTTTTGATATATATGAAATACATATCATTTCATATCTTTGTGTTTTCCTTTCTATTCTTTATTTTGTTTTCCTTTACTATATATTGCATCCTCTTCCTCTTCCTCTTCCTTCACCTAGTATTAGAGTAGGTTTCTAAAAGCAAGGTATTATTAGAGCCTAACGTTCTAAGAGTTGAAAGTTATCAAAGCCAAAGGAGTAACTAATATAAAAGTATTACGATCAATAATGATAGGAACCACAAGCTTAACAAACCAATAAATTCCACATTTTAATTGGAAAAACTATGATTATTGGACAATCACCATGAAAGCTTTATTTTTCTCTCAAATATTTGGGATCTTGTTGAGAATGGCTTTCCAAAGTCATGTGATACATCAACATACAATGCATTGACTCAAGCAAAGAAAGATTTGTTGAGAGATAATAAAAAGCAGGATTCAAAAACTCTCTTTTATATATTTCAAGTAGTGCATGAGAGCATTTTTCCAATGATTGTAGCAACAAAAAATTCCAAACAAGCATAGGATATTCTTCAAAAAACCTATCAAGGAATGGAAAAAGTTAAAATATCTAAATTGGAAATGTTGAGAAGAGATTTTGAAACAATATACATGACAGAAACTAAATCAATAGATGCATTTTTCACCCAAATTATTGGATTGGTAAATAAAATCATATAACATGGTGAGACCCTTGAATATAGGAGAGTGGTTGAAGAGATTCTTTATGGAGTTTTCCCATAAAATTTGAATAAATTGTTGTAGCCATATTGGAAACAAAGAACCTCTCATAGTTTTTAGTTGATGAGCTCCATGCATCTCTCATTTCACATGAACATAGGCTAAGCAGGTTAGAAAACACATTATTGGAGAATGCATTCAAGTCACAAGTTTCAATTAGCCATGGTAGAGGAATAAATTCTTATAGAGGTGGAAGAAGCAACCCATCAAGTTGAAGTGGAAATGAGAACAACCAAAAATAAAGCCAAAACCCATCTCATAATGAATCACAAGATCAAATTCTCAAATTAAAGTCATTATTGTAAAATGTTTCATGGACATTATTCAAATGAGTGTAGGAAAAAAATAATATGGTTTTAGCAAACCAAGTGCAAACTTCGAAAAATAAAATAAAATCAAAATTAGGGCAATATCTTCATATAATATAATGTAGCACAAGAAAAAAAAAAAAGGATGTATGGTTCTAAGGTTGAGGTGGCATTAATCAGATTACCACAAACCTATAAATGTTCTCAAATTTGGATGAAAATATAAAATCTGATGTGACATTAGGTAATAACAACAAAGTGTCAGTTATGGGTAAAGGAAACATCAAAATTCTAACTAAACAAGGGGAGAAGAAGTATGTTTCAAATGTGTATCTTGTGCCTAGTCTAAAACACAATCTAATGAGCATTGGACAACTTGTTCAAAAGGGGTATAAAGTTTTTTTTTTTTTAAAAATAGAGAATACATTATTTGGGAAAAATTCCCAAATAACTAGCTCATTGTTAAAGTCCAAATAACAAGTAATAGAATGTTTCCCCTAAATATTAAGTTGGATTTGAATGTGGAATATGCTCAAGCACATTCCACGATGAACTCACTAAAGGAAAAGAAGAAGTTGTAGTAGTCACATAAACAATCTTGCAAGGAAAAATAAAAGATGAAAATTAGCTATAAAACCTACAATTTGGGCATCTCAACTTTGGAGGTCTAAACCTACTAAATAGGAAGTGTA
The DNA here is from genome assembly GCA_007258455.2 of Sequoia sempervirens. Taxonomy (NCBI): domain Eukaryota; kingdom Viridiplantae; phylum Streptophyta; class Pinopsida; order Cupressales; family Cupressaceae; genus Sequoia; species Sequoia sempervirens. Next base: position 174,065,422 of record VDFB02105785.1, read on the forward strand.
TGGTAAAGGGTTTTCCACTAATAGAGAAATCATAAAGAGTTTGTGAAGGATGTGTCTTTGAAAAATAACATAGAAAAACATTTATAGGTAGCAAGCCAATTAGACAAAAAGAACCTTTGTAGATTGTACATTTATATTTGTGTAGACCTATACAAACACCCTCAATTGGTGGGAGTTTCTATTTTCTAAATTTTAGTGATGATTATTGAAGGAAAAAATGGGTTTATTTTTTTAATAAAAAAAATGAAGTGTTTAATTTTTTCCGTCAATTCAATGCTCTTATTGAAAAATAAAGTGGGCGCTAAATCAAAGTATTGAGAATTGATAGAGGTGGCAGGTACATATCAAATGAAATTATCACTTTTTTCAAAGACCACAGAATTGAAAAGTAATTCACAACTAGATACACACCTCAACAAAATGTGGTAGTAGAATGAAAAATAGAACAAACATTAAAATGAAAAGAAGTATGCTGAAAGCAAAAAATTTGTCAAATAAATATTGGGATGAAGTTCTAGCTTGTGCAACATATATTATTGTCGCATCTCGGTCAGAAAGACCCCTGTCATTTGGGCGTAGTCAGCCAAAAATAAATAAAAGAATGGAGGAAAAGAAAGTGTAGTAAAGGTCAGGATATTTTCCGTGGAAAACCCAACAAGACGAGTATTATTTATGGAGCTATCTACCCCTCTCAAGACAGGAAACAACTTGAATTAAATAGGAATTGGCTCGAGTATGGTGGGAATGACCGTAAGACGTGGGATCCAAGTTCTTCGAGCTACCCAACTGTCAGGTTGTGTGGAAAATGACAGGCCTTTAGACAATTTTAAAACCATCATGGCCCCCACAAATGCACATTCGAGTTGGAGGGTTGCTAGAAAACAGAGAGAAAAAGAATGTAGAAAGGTGTAAGGAGAGAGAGAGATGAAGAATCTGGGGATAGAAAGGAGAAATTGCATGGAGGAAGGCAGAGTAAGGCATTCACGTGATATTTGGAGGGAAAAACGTGAGCAATAGAGAAAGAACTTACGGAGGAAGGATGTACACAGTTTGGGAGAAAAACATGGTCTCATGGAAAGCACTGATTGCAGGATATGAACGAAACAGATTGTTGAAGAGGCTGAAGAATTTCTCAGGTAAAAGTAATTGGTAAATGAAAAGCTAAATTGCATAGCTATCGCTAGTATCATCCTCACCTATGTATGTGTATTAACTAGAGCAGTGAGCAAGTTATGGGCACCCATCAAACGTGCAGTATATAACAATTTCGTGAGAGTTTTTCCTATCAACAAGAGCTACATGTAAAGAGGGGTTACAAAAAAATGAGCTCCATTCATGGCAACATTGGGAGACATTATGGTGTCTGCAGTGATAAATCTTTTGGCAGTGTTTGCATTTCTAGTGGCATTTGCAATTCTTAGGCTGCAGCCCATAAACGACCAAGTGTATTTCCTGAAATGGTATATGAAGGGGGAGATACAGAGCCCCAGGAATAGAGGCAGAGGTTATGTGAGCAAGAGTAGTATTTGAAAGTCCAGACCTACAAATTAGAGGATGAAGGCAGGTAGGAGTCGAGTACTCTCTTCTGGGAGCTTCATACAAGTATGGGCGTTAATTATTAACCTTTAATGGGTAAAGAATAAATAAAATAATAATGATAATAAAAATGAAGCTTATTTCCTTTCAGAAAGACATCTTGCAACTACATGCTTCAGCTAGGTAGGAGATGTATGGTTTTAAAGGGTATCGTTGCATAAATATTTTATTTGTTATTTTCCATTTTTTGTGCTCATGGTTTGGCCATCAAAATTGGTTTATAAGAGTGATTTAAGGTTCAAAATGTTAGTTAGGATCTAATATGATAATCACTACTAGCTTCATTCAATTGACTCAGTCTTTTGATTTGAATAAAATGACTATATACTTGATGGTCAACAATATTTAAGTTTTTTAGATTTTGCATTTTCTTTATGTGTCTCGAAGGAAATAACCAACAAACTTGGGCCATTTATTTTGAGTGCAAGTGTTTAACTCACATTGACCAGATATATATGTGTATGCCCTAAATTTTACTGAAACCATCCCCAACTAATCAGATAACAAATGACGGAAAAAAAAGGGAGTATTGACCAAGATTTACTTAAGGCAACATACAAGGAGAGGGTCTAATTTTCTTCTAAAGATATAGGTAGTATTTTGACCATGAATAAGTTGAGTAAACTAGCTTACAAAAGACATGGGTGGTCGGACCAAGTTTCATTGGAATCAACAATTTATATATGTCACAATTCACATTACTCAAGCACACATGTAACCTCTAAGCTCATGATTGGGCATCTTTACACCAACTTTCAATTTACATATAACCTACATACATGTAGACTTAATAAATTGAACAAATGGATAAATGGGTAGACATTAATGATAAGTTATAAAGTTGGGTTGTTTCATAATCCACTTGAGTGTGACTAAATGTTTCATGAAACTTACATCTCTAAAGTTTCATAAATCAATTTAAAACTTTCATAGAATACATCGTAAACCTCAAATATGAGATAGATTTGCAGGAGAATACTCTAAGAACATGTATAATAATTATAAAGTTGAAAATAGTGCAATGGTGGTTGTTATTTCTATACAAGTCTATTAGAAAAAAAATGTGTTGAAGTCATATGGATAAGATATCTAGATGCATGTGATTATGAACCATTTAGGAAAATTTTATTGTAGTCTTAATATGTGTAATATGATTCTTTTAATGGCATCCATCCTACTAAGTGCAAAACTAAGACATGTCATATAATTCTAGAATGGAATTTGGGTAACAGGGTAAAGGTTTAATATGATTAGAAAATATCTATTGACCCCTAGAGTATTAGAACTTCAATATTGAACTTATTTTAATATAGTGACTATAATGCATTACACAACTAAGGTGTATAGATTTGATTTGGAAGACTTATCCCTATAAGACACTATGGTCCAAGATATGTTTAATATGATGGGTGATATTTTAATGCCTAGCTAAATATATATATGTATGATAATAGGGACCATTATATGTAAAGGATATTTTAAAACTTTGTTATTAGTAATGTGCCATCTTAACATGTTGAATTGAATTATTTGAGTAAACTCATTTATAGTCATCTTTTGTAGCATCTTCACATAATGAAATACATGGTATAGTGTGGCCCATTTGTATCTAGTATAACTTGAACATTATCATGGGTAGATCAAGTAAGTAATTATTGTTGCATGTATTTTTAGGTCTAGAAGCATGTTTTATATGATTATGATACTTGATTTTATAAAACCATATAGTGGGTGTGAAACCCCACCTAGACCCATGGCTAGGCTTTCAACATAATTGATGCTTATTTAACAATATTTTGACTACTTATAGAGACATATACTCTTTATCAATGTATGAATTTTAGAATGAGTCAGGATTGCCTAACAACCTTGTACCTAGTTATGGTTGGATATCCATGTTTGGAGAGATCTATCTGAGATAATAATATTCTTGACAAAACCTAGTCCACCTATATATTTTGAATAAGATAGTCTTAAGATGGATAGAACTTTGATGTGTATGGAAAGAAAATTATTATTAGTGTTAAGAATTATTTAACTCCCCTTGGCTGGAAAATCATATTACCCTTATTTACTAATTGTACAAGGGATTTTCTTTGTTCGAATTCAATGTGTAGGTTCCTTGAGAGAAATCTTGTGAGGAGAACTATGTGTGACTTTGAACCATTTGGAAGTGGGAATGTAGGTAGTCCTTAGGCAAGGATGCCTCTATGATGTCAAGTCTGTAGGGGGAGGGTTTAGGGAGATAACTCCAAGGGTTGGGGTTGTTCCTAATTGGTTTGACCTTCTCCCTTTAGTAGGCTTCAGTTTGAGGATGAATGGGTACTAGATGGGTATGAACGAGTTAAGGGAATCTAATATTATGTATTCTATACATAATATGATTTTATATAATAAGAAAAGATTGACTACTTTATAATTGGTATTTGATTATATGTATATGATGAGTACAGTACATCTCATGTTGGTTCCATGTATCTTTTATGTATAAATGTAATTCAACTCCATGTCTATGTGTTTATGTATAGGTTCGTGTATCTATGAATTGAGATTATGATTTATGATATGTATGACCCCCCCATGAGTGAACCTCTAGGATGTTTGAGTAATGATAGGAAATAATTGGACTGTGCCAATGATGAATGTCTGGGATACTACTAGGGATTAGTCTACATTCACCTGGTTCATGGAGGTGAAGGTAGCGGGCTACCCTATTTATGATACGGTTGTATTAGTTACATAGGTAGGGACCCATCTATGTGGATAACGGTAATCCAAGGTTAACCTCGTATTGAGAGGCTTCATTGGATGTCACTGGTATGTACATAAGTGACTAATTCTATGTGTTACTCGGGATTGAGAAGAAGATAGCTAACATTGCCACTAAGTTCACAAGGTGATATATGTTGGGAGCTACTTCTTTTTGGGTGGACAGACTAGTCGCCAGTGGCCTATTGGTGATTGAAGTCAGAATCCACCAACTTTGGTAGGTTCACTACTTCGGGAAATACTTTGGATGGTGGACGGACTTGTGGTGTAGTATGGGATGCACTGAATCCCCTCCCAATTTTTAGACTATAAACTTAGTCTTAATGTGGGGTTGAGGATGGACCCATAGTGTAGTATGGGATGCAACAAATTCTCTTCCCATTTGTCCACTAGTCTAGAAGACACATGTGGAAAGGATAGGATCCATACTGTAGTGCGCAATGCACCAATATTATTTCTATCTGGAATGCATTATGAACATGTGTTAACCCTTGTGATTTAAATCGTCAAACATTGCAATGTGTTAATCTGCCATTATGGATGTGATGTATGTAAGAGCTCATCACTATGTATTAGTGATGTATGTTGAAGCTTGTTATTGCCTATTTGTGATGTATGGTGGAACTCATTATTGTGCATATGTGATGTATGTTAGAGCTTTTCACTATGTATTTGTGATATATGCTAGAGCCAATCACTAATGTAATTTTGATATGCAAATGAGATAATAATTGTGGTACTTGTGATCAGTGTATGATCTAGTCATTGTTGTACTTGTGATCTATGTATGATCCAGTCACTATTGCACTTGTAATTGATGTATGATCCAGTCATTGTTGTACTTGTAGTGTGTATGAGCTAATCAACTTGTGTATATGGGGGTATGTTCATGATAGCCATTATGTATAATCTTTGAGATTATGGTATGAATGAAACCTTATGAATCTTGTGAGTGTTTGTACACTAATGTTTGATAATGTTTGTTATGGATCCAACAAGGCTGATGCAAGAAGTTGGGTACACAAAAAGCTCAAAAAGTGGAAGTACTTTTGTTGTTTTTCATAATTTTTTGCACATGGATTGAAAATTTGAGGCACTTACACAATGAATCTTAAAAGAAGTTAGTAATATGAAAGTTATAATTTTGAATCTAGTTTCCAAATATGTAAATTATTTGAAAATACCTAGATTATAGAAATTAAATTTTGATAGGGATCTATGAAAACCACTTTTTAAAAGTCCCTATTTGTTTACCATACCAAGCATGTGTACAGACACCACTTTTTGACCCAAATATAAGTATTTTGATAATTCCTTTTGGGAAAAGAGAGATAACAACATGAATATTGATGTGAAATTTTTTTTATTATTATTTTTTTAATATATTTTTTTATTAAATTTTTATTGGCCTTAATTGTTGTTTTTAAACATCAATGTGTACAGACAACATAATTGGACCTAAGCTAAATTTTTCTTGAATCTATTCTTTTTCAATGTGTAGAGAATTATCTAAAGTTTGATGCCATATAATTTTTTTTACAAGAAAATTAACCAAAAAGAAGTTATTAAAATATAAAAAAAGCTTGATATTTGCAAAGTATACATTGTGTTCTCTAATGGGTTTTAATTTTATTTCATTTAGAAAAAAAACTCCATTAGCCATATTGCCAAAGTTGTATGGATTCTTCTTCAATCTACTTTAGCTTTTTAGTTGCAGGTCAAAGGTTAAGGCTCAAATTGCCAATCCTTTCTCAAACCTTAAACCAAGTTTGCATGTGGGTTGGGAATTCCATTTTTAAATAATGCATACCCGTTAGAAAACACATGCGTTCTTTATTTTCTTGATTATTTAGAAAAAAAATTTCAGAAATGTGTACGCATTTTGAAATGCGTACCCATTTCTAAAAAGTATTTAATTTTTTAAATAAATGACTTTGATGTGTTATAAAATGCATACACATTATAACATGTACGTGTTTTATAGTGCATATGCATTCTTTTTAACCTCGGTTACCCAAACCATAATGCATACATCTTTTTTTAATAATGCGTATGCATTTTCTGTGAATTTTTTTTTTGGCCGAAACTTCCCCTTTTCATGTACCCAACTTCTTGCTTTTACCCAACACTTGATGGTGAAGTTATTAACACTATATTATAATTGGATAATTTGATAGCTTACTTAGACTTAATTAACAGTCATGGGTTATGGTGAGATAATAGATCTCATACAAGAGGAGATATTTAACTCCCTCTGTCATTGTGAGGTGAACTACGAAGCCTCTAATTTTTCATGAGGGGATACATAGGAAGGGTCATCACGAACCCTCGAGGCTTAGGTTGTAGGTCTAGGAAAGACCTTAGTCATAGGAGCTTAGTGCTCTGAGTGTAAGCATATAAGTGGTGATATTGATTTATCATCACTAGGATGACTGAAGAACTTTTTTATTTAACATGATAATCTAGTTGGAATATTTTTAGTCAGTTATGTTGGTAGTTGATGTGAATTGAAAAAAAAATGTAGTTCCCAAGGGGTGGATTTTACAATTATGAATAGATCACTAACCAAGAGTGTGAATAATATGATTCTAAAAGAAGTGTGGACTAGAACAAAGGATAATGTTACTCACATTAGATAATTTGGATGTGTGGCATATGCACATGTGTTGAATGAGTTAAGACTAAAATTTGACAACAAAGGAGAAAAATGTATATTTATTGGGTATAGTGATGAATCCAAGGCATACAAACTATACAATCCAATAACCAAGAATTTAATAATCATCAGAGATGTATAGTTCATAGAAGATGAATCATGGGGTGAAAGTTATTAGAAAATAATCAATATTGCAGCCAACTTACCACAAGAAGATACAAAAGTTTTTATACCAATAGGTACTCCATCAAATGTGACTCCTTCCACACCTATTCAAGGTCAAAAAAGTGGTCGTAAAATTATACCATCATCAAGTGCAAGGACAACCCCACACCATCTACAAGTGGCATTCAAGGTGCAAGACCATCAACACCATTTTCCATAAGTTCTAGTTCTATTGATATGTCAAATCCTACATTGGAAAGCTTGAGGAGATAAAAAATCAGAAGTATAAGAGACATATATGAGAAAAATGAAGGTGAGAATAATGTTGGTTTATTTCCCATTTTACATTTTATTAACAAGTTGAAGATCTAATTCATTTTTAAGATGTAATTAAACATGAAAAATGGGTAAATGCAATGGATGAATATATTTAGGAAATTGAAAAGATCAAACATGGGAGTTAGTGCCATAACCCAATTTTATTGTATTTTTAATTATAATATGATAAATTGAATTATGGAGGAAATTCAATATGTTGAATGGAAATTTTGATATTTTAAAAAAGATTGAAAGAAGTTACCCATCATTGACTATGTGATATTTTTGAAGTATTTTATATTTTTCCAAGAATTGAATGCTATTGATGAATTTTGTAAGTGCAAGTGTGTACAATTGTAGGGTGACAGGTTGAAGGACGAGAACACAATTGAAGTAGGATTATTTAGCCAGATCAAATGGTAAGCTTGATGGAATGTGGGTGCACACACCACAACTGGCTTGATGACTAGATTTGAAAATTGATATAGGTGATTTTATTAATCTGACTTGAAATGATTCAATCATTCAAAGAGGTAGACTTTTGAAATGAAAATACATGTGAGTTCTTATTTAAATGTCTATTTTGATCTTGTGTGTGTTTGAATTTGAAAGAAAATGATTGTATGACTTAACATACAAATGAATGTGTGTAATTCAAAAAAAGCTACTTCATTTAAATATTGATGCTCCAAATAAAATAAAAGTTCATTTTTATAAGATTTTTTAGAATATTGGTCTATCTACTAGTATTATATGGGAGCACTCCTTGGGTTGGTTTCTAGGAGGATCAAAGGATAGGCGTGAGTTGGGTCATATTCTTGCTTCATGTGAATGCAACTCCATGGAGGGGTAGGATGTCTTGGCTTGGAGTAATAGTGATTTATTTGGAAAGTACTTTATTTTAGTGGGTTATGGAGTGTTGGTTAGGAAAATGTTTGGGGAAACTAAGGTTCCTTGGTGGAAGCATGTGTGGATTTTTTTTTTTTTCCATGCACAATTTTTTATGTGGCTTGTGGTCCGGAACTGATATCTTACTTGGGATATAACTTGTGCCAACAAGGGTTCAAGGGTCCCTCAATGTGTGTTTTGTGTTTTAAGAGTGAGGAAAGTATCTCTCATCTCTTCTTCCAATGTTCCTTCTCTACGTATCCCCTTCCTACGTATCCCCTCATAAATTATTCTTTACTTTGAATTTAATAAATAATTATTATTCATTTTTTATTTGAATTATGACTAAAGTCCTGATTGATAGGTTGATTGAAAAATATTAATAGCTTTCAAATGGTATCACATTTTTTGAATCTGAAACATCCATCACATTATATGCTTCACATACTATAAGATTAAAAAAAAAAATTGAATTTCATGAATTTTTGACCAAGTTAAGGTGGTCAGACATACAAGTTTTTGTATTTTTAAAAATTTACAATTAATTATTTACTTGGAAAAAAATTACAAAAAAATATGCATCACATCAAGACATGAGTCCACTACTTATACCTAAAATATTATAAAAAAATATGATCATTTTATTATGGTTAGGGTGGTCAAACATACACCTAATTCTTCTTTTTTCCCTTAAATTTAAGTACTACTGCATTGAAAGTTCAAATTTTCTCCAAATAGATTTTTTTTTTTAATAAACCTAGTAGTTTAGAAACTACATTCAATTTGCTACAGATTTTTGAAACAATGTAGATAACTTATTAAAATTTTTATGTCAAGCTTCCTAACTCTAATTTTTCTAATTTTTTTGCCACTTAAGGGCCTGTTTTTCCCATAATGATCCTGCACATACCCATTAAATGTTGAAATACATGTGATGATGAAATATGATCCTTTAAAACATTTTTTCAATCAAATTTTTTTATCAAGATGCTTAGCTAAGTGGGTTATGTTATTAACTAAGCATGACCTTAAGTTTGTTTCACAAAAATCAATTAAAGTACAAGCCTTGACCAACCAATCTACTAATGCTTATTCTCCTTTAGTGCTTCCTAATAATGATTCATTCATTAACAATAATGTGTTGATGATTGAAACTAATACATGGGAGCTATATTTCAATGGATCTAAGTGTAGAACTAGCTTTGGTATGGGGATTGTAATAACCCCACCAGTGGGAGAGCCTATTCCCTTGTCTTATCACTTAAACTTCTTATGCAAAAAAACCATTGTAGAGTATGAAGCATTACTTGCTAGATTTTCTGCCACTATAACCATGGGAGCTTGAGACATTACGATATTTGGTGATTTGTAATTTGTCATTAAACAAATAAATGGAACATATCAAGCAAAACATGAAAAATTATCAAAATACAAGGATCTCACAATGAACTTGTTAGAAAAGTTTGATTCATACACCATTGACAACATCCCACAAAAAGATAATTGACATGCAAATGCAATGGCGAGTAAAACTTCCCTTATATCACCACACGACCCTTCAAAACACTTCAGATTTATTATACATATAGTTATGAAACCATCAATAAAAGATAAAATGGAAGAAGTATTATCAACCACTTTCGAAGGCTCTAGTGAATGGTACATACTAATATTTAATTATTTAAAACATGGTACCTTTCTTGAGTTGACAACTAAGAACACTTGAGCTCACCTTCATAAGCTTCCATTGAAATATATGATTCTCGTTGATGCTTTGTATTGGAGGTCCTTTGATGGTCTCTTAATTAGATGTCTTAAAGAATCTAAAATCCCCATCATGCTTGAACAAGCTCATGCAGGGGCTTGTGGAGGTCATTTTGGAGGAAGAACATTAGTTCAAAAACTAATCTCCATATGATACTATTAGAGACATATGGAGCAATATTTTTTTACATATGTTAAGAAATGTCACAAATTTCAAGAACATAGCAGTTTGATTCATCTTCCTACCTCTGAACTTCATTCTCAAGTTCCTATTTGGCCTTTTTTGGTATGGGGTTTGAATTTTATTGGAAAAATCTCATCACCTTCCTTTGTTGGGAATAGATTCATAATCACTGCAACAAACTATTTAACAAAATGGGTAGAAGCTATTCACCTTTGTTCAACAACTGTTGATGTGACATGTTTCATATTGGAACACACTATTTCTCACTTTGTACTTACTTCTGTGTTAGTTTCAAATAATAGGACACCATTCAAGAATAATGATGTGAAGAAATTCTTAGAGACATTTAACATCCAACCTCATTTTTCAACATCCTACTACCTACAATATAATGGTCACTTGAGCCAAATCAACTAATTAAACTCTTGAACAAATATTAAAGAAAATGATAAGAAAACATAATAAAGATTGGCACACACAACTAACATATGCATTATGGGCCTATCATAAAAATGTTAGATTATCCACTAGGTCTATCCCTTATAACATTTTCTATGAAATAGAGGCCATAATTCCCTTGGAGTTAGAGAAATTCCTACATTAATAATCATTCTTCAAGTACTTAGTGATGATGATACTTATATGGAGCAATGCTTACATCAACTTGAAATGCTTTACTAAGAATGTATTAACACTCTTGAGCACCATTAGGATTATTCTAGAAGAAACCAATGTAGTTACAATGATAATACAATCCCTCGTTTATTCAATAAAGGTTATTTGGTGTTATGTGAGAATCAGTGTAACATCAATTCTGCCCAAACTGAAAAAGAAAAGTTTAGCCCTAATTGGCTAGGACCTTACAAAATTGACCAAAGATATGGGTCTAGAGGATACACATTAATAGAAATGGATGGTATACCTCTTAAGGAACCTATTAATGCCATGTATTTGCACTCTTACTATGTCTAACCTTCCTAAATAGTGTGAATAATAAAACAATGTTGTTAGAGTTAGTAGATGACATTCTATATTCTCTCACATTGCTTCATTCTTGAAAAATAATTACTTTTGTGTCTTGAATACTAAAGTAATTATTTAAATGAACTTTTAGGTGGTTATTTTAGGTTTCACACTATTCAACTCCATCTTGTGTGTTGTGTTAGATTGAATCCTAATATGAATTTAATGTTCTACAATTAGATCATAGGAGCATTTAATTTAGCATAACATAATCATAATGTTGCATCTAAAAGAAACTAGCATAGTTTTAATTAGATCACATAAAACATGTTAGATCATGGAGACATTTAATAAATAATATTACAAAGATTATTTGATAAATCACATTTCCATCTATCTCAAACACATTAGCATGAAAACCAACCAAATTTAAATGATCATATATATCACAAAATTTATAGTACATGTCATGAAATATACAATGCTAGTGGGGCATGTGGATACTAGATCCCTTCGGATCTAGTGATCACCTCTATCTAGAGGTATTCCATCAAGATATGGTAGTAAGTGATTGTGATCATGAAATCATAAGAGCATACAAAGCATATTGTAGACTATGTGCTCATCAAAAAGCCACAGTCTCTCATTTGATGGCCTCTAGGAACTCTGGCTCTATGTGGTCTATGTTTGCTTATAGCCTGGCTACCTCTACGTGAATTCTCTTGATCTTCACTAGATTTGAAGATGATTGAATCTCCTCATATGCAACCTCGACTTGATTAGAATGCTTCATACCACCCTCATATCCTACTCTCCATCTAATATAAGGCTCAAGCAGCTCTAGGTCCCATTCCACAATGGGTGAGGGCATGTAGTTTCTACCAATAGCTTGATCAAAGACTAACAAAGGCTCTATCTCTATAGCTACCTATTGGTACAGAACCTACAAATCTCTCATAGACCCTACAAGATACAATTCATAAATATAATTATTGTAACACATCATGATATATACATATATAAATTAAAAGTATAAGCATGAATATTGGCATAAGAATAACAATGTAGCATAGAAAAAAGTATCTTTGGACATTTTCATGCTCATTTGGGTCCCTCTTATGGATGGTAGCCTAGTTTTTCCTTGATTTAATGTGGTAATGTGATCAACACATTCAAATTAGGTCCTGGACCCTTGTGAATCAATAAGAACTTTATGATGCCTTGTAAAAGTGTTGCAAAGTGTTGTAACACACTTTCACACTTTTCTAGGACCTTGTTAATATAATTCACTTAAATAACCCATTTTATCACTTACCAAGCCTTATTTCAAATTGTTGTAAAGTGTTTTAATAAACTTTCATTCATTTCTAGGCCTTTCATGAATAATTTGGCCCTTTCTTGTGTTTAAATGGCCCCATTATACACTTATAGGTCTAACTTAAGTGTATTTTTTATACTAATCTTGTTAAACATAATTTAATGCACCTTAATGTCCAACACCCACTTAAAATTCCTAAGTGGGCCCAAGTCACCACTAGGGGTGACTTAGTCCCGTTTGGCTCAAAAATTAAAATTATTTTAAAATTATGGTAGGATATTATTCTCTAAGCCTTGAGGTTGGCCAGTGATGTGGTATTTTTGTGAAATTTTGTATAATCAAGTATAAATATAGTGTTTTCCCTCTCATTTCATCCTCAATTTTCTTATTCATTCGAGCAATTATCAATCAATCACTTATGAATTCTAGGCATTTTCAAGCATACATCCATTGGAACTTCTACTTTCATATCTTCTAATTTCCACTACAAGGGTTTGTTCTTGTGTGCAGATTTTTCAAAGAGCAAGGTGTGAAATTTTTTCAACAATTTGTCAAAATCATCTAAAGTGGTCAAATCCATAAAAGAAGCTTAGAGAACATCTCAAGGCTAGATTTTGTAGTCTCAAATCTAGAAACCTATCAGGAGCTGAATTGTAGACTGTGAGCTACATATTGCATCTTTAAACTTCCCAAAATCTAGAAGTGGACTAAGTTACCACCAGTGGAGAATCAATCCTGTTGCCAGGCCTGGAAAGTGCTTTATGTAGTTCTGAGTACCCTTTTGGCTAAAACTTGTTCCAGCAAAATTTCCTTGAAATAGGTCTAAGTCACCTAGCCTAGTGTAAGTGTCTCAATGAGCTTCAATAGTGATTTTTGTAGGATTTCATAGCTCTTCTCCATCACTTTTTAGTTTCCAAGTGCACCTTTCCAATCTTATTAATTTTTGTTATAGTTTACTTTCATTTTTAGTTCAATTTACATATCACTATGTCTTTTCAAACAATTTGCATTTTCTTAGCTTTCAATTAGTATTCCATATCTTTTATCAGTTCTCTACATCTAGGACATTCCCCTTAGAAAAATTTCAACCATCCTTGCATTAGAATCTCAAGGGCATATTCTTGAGTGAGGCATCAAGGCTTTTGCAATTCCTCTCTCCTTTTAGGTGCAAAGCCCTAGCAATGTAAGAGAGCTCCCCATATCAAAAAATCTTTGGTTCATTTTCATGAACCTACTTTTCAAATACCTTCTTGTCTAATTTGGATTCTATCAACATCCTTGAATTAGCTTGCATTACATTTTGCATTAGTTAAGTTTCACTCTAGGGTTTCAAATTTTGCATTAGTGAAAGTGCATATAGGTTGCATTTTTTCATCTCAAATCATTACACTTTTTTGAAATTTTGTAGAACTTTCATCTTAGGTTTGCATAATACAACATAGAAAACATAAAAAATAATCTAAAAAATCTAAAAAATTTGAAAAAAAATCCCTATGGGAACTCATTCGCCACCTTGGGGGACTTAGTACCTTTGCACCCGTCAAACTGTCATTTACAACACTAAAAAACCTATTATTTCAGCTTTTGTTTGCTACCATTAACTATTTGTATTAGTTGGTTGAGTTTTTGTAACATGCATTTCATTAGATATAGCTTAAATTAGCTCATTTCATGCATTGCTTAATTTCAATTTTACATTCACCACATTTCATTTTTAGATCATTGCATAACATAATCAGTACATCACCTTGTGTGAAATCTATTTTTTTTAAATTTTATTCTATGCCTTTACATTGTATTTTAAGTTTGCATACATTATTGTTCAATAATGTTACTTCTGGTCTTTTCTAAGATTGTAAAGAAAAAATTAGTTAATAAGCATGTTAGTAATTCATTCAATGCATTCCCTAGTTATGAGAGGGAATGTGCAAGATCATGATGGACTAAAAAGTGGCAATATGATTGGTATGTGGCTAACGATTTTTTTAACCCAAAATTGATGAAACGAAAAGGGTTTTTAAAGGAGATTCTTAGCTTTCAACCAATATAAATTATACTTTATTTGGAATTTAATAAATAATAATTATTTATTTTCTATTTGAATTATGACTAAAGTCTTGATTGATAGGTTGATTGAAAACATTTATAGCTTTCAAACAGTATCACATTTTTTAATCCAAAACATGCATCACATTCTATGCTTCACATAATATAGGATTAAAAAAATAAAAATTTAATTTCATGAAGTTTTGACCAAGTTAAGGTGGTCAGACATATGAGTTTTTATATTTTTTTTAAGGTTGTAAGAAAAAATTCATAATTAATTATTTACTTGGAAAAAAATTACAAAAAAAATACATCACATCAGGACATGAGTCCTCTACCTATATCTAAAATCTCATAAATTTTTTTATCATTTTATTGTTGTTAGGGTAGTCAAACAGACACATACTTCTTATTTTTCCTTTGAAATTTAAGTAGCATTGAAATTTCAAATTTTCACCAAATAGATTTTTATTTTTTTTAAATAAGCCTAGTAGTTTAGAAACTACATTCAATTTTCTACAGATTCTATTCTTGCATATTTTTGAAATAATATAGATAACTTATTAAAAAAATTATGTCAAGTTACTTAACTCTGATTTTTTTGAATTTTTTGCCACTTAACGGCCTAGTTTTTCCATGATGATCTTGTACACGCCCGAGAGTCTCTTATTGAAAAAGGGTGAAAATGGTAATACTTTCCTTGAAATTACAACTCGTCTTATCTCTCCTATTTATGTGGATGATGTGATAGAAGAGCATACAAACATAGGTAATCATGATAATCATATTTGTTCTTCTTTTAATGATGAAGGTATGTTGGCGAAAGAAGATACAATCATTGAGAATCATGAGGATCTTGTTTGTCCTTCTCATCCCCTTTGGGAATATATTTTAGCACAAGAAAATAAAATCATAGACACATTCCTAAACATCACCTTACCTAATTTCCATTCTTCTTTGGCTTGTGAGAGTGATTTTGAGGAAGATGAGATTATAAATAATGAGGGTATGTTGGTATTAGATGATGAAATCTTTAAGGTCTATAACAAACCTCTTTGGGAAGACATTAGGGAACAAAGAAATGAAGCCATAAATGAACATGGAAATCACAGTTGTTTTTCTCCTAGTATCTCCCCTCGTTGTAAGGAAGATGCTTTGATATTAGAAAATACAAGCAAAGAAATTCATGAGCATCATAGTTGTCTCTCTTCACCTAAGGAGACCCTTATTGAGCAAGATCACTCAACCATTAATCATTCTCCTACTTTCGATGAAGTCAATTTAGAAGAGCCAATCCATGAATTTCAAGCACATTTGATTTGTAGTTCTTGGGAGAATATCATGGTGCAAGAAAATGGAAACAATAGTAATGTGTCTTCCTTAGATGACAATAAAAAGGTGATTCTAGATTTCCCTTTATTAGAGATACATAAACCAAAACTATTGAGGTTATTAATGCACAAGTTTTCTTTAGATCCCCCTTGATTAATGGACCTCCTACATACCCTATAGGACATCCAAAGAATCCTCTAATTCTTTACCCACCATCACTTAAACCTCAAACTGAAAACAAACCTGAATTCATCATCTACCCACCTAAGAATAATGTGTGTAGGAACCAAGTCATAATATTGTTTCTAATACACATAACACTAGAAACAAGCCACAACCTATTCAGCCAACCCTAACAACCTTACCTTTGCTTAATCCCATCTTACCTAGTCATCCTCATCTACCTTCGCATAGTGGGAAGGAGTATGATCTTGTTGAGAAACTTAATAATACTCCTACTAAGATATCATTATGGAAGCTTATTCAATCCTACCCTCACTATCATAACATGATTCAAAATTACTTGCAACAAGTTCGTATCCCTTCTAATGTGCGACTGAATCACATAAAATCCCTTATTCAAGTATTGAATGTTGACATTGTTTTCCACCAAAGCAAACTCCACCCTTTGGAAGTGCAAAAAAAAATGAAGCTTTCATAATAATATCTCAACATTAAAGAATAGGGATAAAGAAAACCCTTGTTGACAATGGCTCAACCCTTAATGTGTGTAGTGTAAATATTTTTTATAGGCTTCATGTGGATAAATCATAAATTCAATTTGATTCCTTATCTATCCATGGATTTGATAATGTAGGAAAAAAACCACTTGGTGTGATCATTTTTCCTCTTATAGTTGGGAAGGCTACATTGGAAACACTAATCCATGTTATGCCTAATGATCTTTCATATAATCTCATTTTAGGCAAACCATGGATTCATGCAATGAATATTGTGCCTTCTACTCTTCATTGTAAAATGAAATACATTTACAACAAAAAAGTGCACATACTTGAATTTGACCCCAACCCAAATAGTTGTTTGAACATTGATAAAAACAAAGAGAATCATTTAACCACATTGCCACCAACTATGCAAGTGGAACCCGTTCAACAAAAAGATAAACAACAACATATTGAACAAGTCACAAAGCTATTAGAAGATGATTGGGGTTCCTTAGATTTCAAACATACATTCATGGGTGAGCACAAGATCATAATAAAGATTCAAATAAGGGGAATGAGCAAGAGGTAATATCAACACAAAATTCGGAAGACCCTTCAAAAGTGTCCACCTCAACCACTTTAGAACAAAAGAAAAAAAATTACACAAAAAACTTTGATGAACTTAATCATAAGCAACCAACATATTTGAAAATAATGAAAAATATTTATGGAAAATGCTATGGGCTTATGAAACAACTTGGATATAGTGGGAAAGGATGTGGTGCTATAGAATAAGGTATTTGTTTCCCCATCTACCCTAACACACAAGAAACAACTCATGGTCTTTGTTATTGTCCTTTGATAGAAATAAACAAGCCTTCACTTAACATCAACATCATCACAAAGCATCCTTCTAAGATTATTTTAACATTAATGCATCTTGAACTAATAGACACTAGTGGTCTTGATTATTCTTCTTTGCCTGAAATGAAGCACACAAAGAAATATTCACTTAATGTTAATGCCATCTCACAAAATAGTAATGATTTTAATTTGTTAGATTTTAAACCCTCATGTAAATAAGAGAACAAAATATACAATCTAAAGTCTTGTGTAGGTATGACATCTTGTAGTAAGCAAGAGAAATATTTTTTGCATCATAAAGGGACATTTACCATTGATCAAGAGGCTATCTTGTCGAGACTCCTCCAAGATCACTTGATATTCTTTCCTCCAAGTATATGAAAGAAATTATATTACAATACTTCATTTTGCACTTATCATAGAGTTCATGGTCATGCCACTAATGAATGTAAGGATTTGAGTCATTAAATCCAACATCTTAAGAAGTATGGTGTCCTTCCTTTTGTGGGGGCACCTAATTCCTCTAATTGATACTAATTTTCACTCTAGCATGTTTATCATCAATCATTTTGGCTCATCCTCATCTTGCACTAAGTGGGGGAAAGGGGTTGTCCTCATATGTCACTTGTCATTGCCTCTTTTGGCTTGTTGTTAACCTTTCATGAACATATAAGAGCAATCTTGGGATGTGGGTTCGACATGCCTTACGTTGGATCACATGTGACATACTACCTTTTTCATGACGTAGCTTATAGGAAACATATTACTTAGCATAGGGCTTTCTGAATAAGCTCTCATGCTTTCGTCTTCTACTTTAAAGAAATTGCTAATATTAATGATGTTAGCAACCACTTTAATGTGGGGGAATACATCAACACTCATATTTCATTGCGTGATCTTTTTTTCTTGCAATTTCCTCTCTTGGAAACATTAGGTACAATGTTGCAGAGGATGAGACCTTTCACTTGTCCACTCTTAGAAACAAGATGAGACCATTTGCACTTTTCCACTCTTGGACACATTAAGCATGATTTTACATAATATGAGACCTTGGAAAACTAAGCAAAATCCCTTTGAACATTCCTTACACCATTTTGTATTTATAATGTCTATGAGTTTCAATTATATGATGTTTTTCTTGCATCATGGAGCTCGAAGATCATTTTTGTGTGGTTCCTTATTAGAGTATCAAGAGAATTGTATAACTTTGGTATGGTTGAGCAGGAAGCCCATTTTGAGGCACGAATTTTCCCATAGCCAACTATGTGTGTGTGAGTGCATACTAGCCATGTGTGTATGTTTCTCACCTTTTAGGCCTTCTCACTCAGTGGAAAACCATGAGTTCCATCACCCTAGAGTGAGTATGAATTTTCCAAAAAAAGACCCTAGATCTGATCCATAATGGGAGAGACAAATGATTGAACCTTGATCTGACTCTCTTTTTCCCTCTGCAACTCTCTCTTTCATTCTTTTATATCATTTTCATGTGTATTCCCTTGTGCTTATGTTTGGTTAACCATGGGATCTTGATCCTGACAGCTTGATCACCCCTCTTGACTATTCTTATCTCATCTTTCTAGCATTGGTGCATTTGGATCCCTCTTGATGTGCATGTTTGGCTAGTTTAGTGTGAGTTTGAAGCAAGTTCATCCTCTCACTAAAGTGGGGGCTAAATGTAGCGTAGAAAAATGTATCTTTGGACATTTTCACATGCATTTGGACCATTATGAATGTTGTCCTAATTTTTCCTTGATTTAATGTTGTAATGTGGTCAACACATTCACATTAGGTCTTGGACCCTTGTGAATTGATATTTTTTCAATTTGGGTTCTAAAATTGACAAACAAATCTCACACTTCATGTTGGTGCTTTAAAAAAAGAACTCAATTTTTCCTTTGGAAATTAAAATGAACATGTGAATTTGGTGTTTTGTAATCTTTTTCAAAAAGTAATATCATTTAAAAAGGTGTATGTTCTTCTTTTATACTTCATAGCAATCTTAAGAATCAAAAGTATTTTTGTGATATTAAGTTGTCAAAAAGATTACCTTCACACTTCGATACAAAACTTTGTGAGCGTGAAAACTTTGTGAGCGTGGGGGAACATATTGCATGTGTTCTCCCTTTGTTTCTAAATGAAGGTTGATCGAACCATGAATAAATTTACTTTCTTTCTTTTTTATCTTAGAGTGCTTGCCTTGGGAAAAAATTACTCACCCAAGGGAACAACTCAATCGGTAACACTCTAAAGCCAAGAGTATTTCTAGCTAGGATATAAATGTGGGTATTGGAATAAATGCCAGTATCATGTGGTTGGATCTAACGAGAATGGAAAAAATGGTCTCTCACCATGTTTGGTCAAATCCTATGAACGGAAAGTCTGAATTAAAACCCTTGTTGTAGAAAGGCCAAAATCCCTATCTATTTGTTGGTGAAGAATAGTCATTCTAAAGCCACTCCAAACTTTTACAATTTTTAGTAGAAATGGAAAGTATTCCATGGGAGTTTCATGGGTATTGATGCTTTGCTGCCCCATATAAGTGACTGTTGCAGAGGGGATCCAATGGGGTCAAGCATTCATCTATCCATTCGCTAGAAATAAGTGTAGCTAGACTTGCCCAAGTGGGGACTCAACAAATACAGTCTTTCATATCCATAGGGTTGTACTTGTTCTTGGTTACAAAACACTTTGCTTGTTTGAAAACATTGGAAAACAAACATTCAACATGAGCATCAAATCTCAAACCCTTTAGGAGAAGCAAATATCCTTGAACGAATTCACATGCTATTGCTTTCCCTTGGGATTCGTATCCCTAGATGGGTATGTGCAGGATCATCATGGAAAAAACTAGCCATTAAGTGGCAAATTTTTTAGAAAAATCAGAGTTAGGCAACTTGACTTAAAAATTTGAGTAATTTATCTATATTATTTAAAAATTATGTAAGAATAGAAACTATAGTAAAATGAATGTAGTTTCTAAACTACTAGGTTTTTTTTAAAAAAAAGATCTATTTGGTGAAAATTTGAATTTCAATGTAGTGGTACTTAAATTTCAGGGAAAAAATAACAAGTGTCTTTCTAACCACCCTAACCACAATAAAATGATATTATTTTCTTATAATATTTTAGATACAATAAAATATAAAAGCGCATATGTTTGACCACCTTATCTTGATTTGTGATGACGCTTAGATTTGGCATGATAGGTTTAAATTGATACAACTTTTAAAAAAATATAAAAGCGCATATGTCTGACCACCTTAACTTGATCAAAATAAAAACCACATTGTTTAGTTAGGAGTATGGGAATGCATCCTTTCTCATACCTCTAGTTAAATTATCACTTCTTTGAACAAGTTCATCCTAAGATAACATCTAACATCTTAGGGTTTACAAGTTAATTATCCAATGAAACTAATCAAAATCAAATCCTAAAGTCTAGCATTGATCCAATGTTCCTAAAACATTGGTATCATTCACTACTTTCATCCTTCATCTCATCATTGGTCCTGAACACCTTAAAGGTCACTTTTTCAACAAGGTCAAAAACACAAGAAGAAAATGGAATATAAACTTGATCCATACATCAAGAGTAATCCAAATCAATTAAACTTTCAAATCCTTACAATGCCAATTGATTATCAAAACTCATATTTGTACAATTTGTACATGGCATCATTATCCCTTACAAATGTCAATGGTACAACAAATGTGAGTATGACCAATAAAAAGTTTGGAATACCTTTCCTAATGGTAGACTTAAATATGAGCCCAAACCTACAAATCTATAAACCAAACACCCAATGCATGTGTATTCCACAAACAAACAACATTATCCTACCAAATACATACATTCCAAGTACAAGTTTTCCAAACATGAACATTTAAAATCCACACTTGGTAAAATTTGGAATGGATATGTTTGCAAATCACACAAATGTTGTTCAAAGTCCAAACAAGATGTTAACAACTCCATGTATTAGTCCAATTTAAGGTAACACCGTGCAAAATCAAGGCAATGTGATTCCCAACCACAACAATGTTCAATTTCAACCTATCATGCCAAATCTAAGCGTCATCCCAAATCAGAACATTGTCCAAAATCAATTTTTCCAAGATCCCATGCAAACACCACAAGTATGCATTCCAAACTTGCTTAAACAAAAACCAAATCAGCTACATCAAGGGTGTCCAAATCAAAATCAAGATCAAATTTCACTAGACCAACTTTCTTCACTTACCAAGATAGTTGATTCATTGAGCCAAGATCAATCCCTACATCTCAAAAATCAACCACCGAAAGGTCAATTCAAAGTGAAAATCTCACAAAGGAACAAAAAAAAATACACACCACTTGGGAGACCAATCAAATTAGTCCTACAAAAATTGGTACAAGAAAATCTCATCAAACTCCCTATCTATAGGAACTATTAAGAACCCTTAGTTAAACCACTAGGTTATAATGAGGAGTACCATTGTGATTTTCACAAAAAAAAGTGAAATGAAACATCAAATTGTATTCGACTCAAAAATATCATCCAAGACCTCATTGATCAAAAGATAATCACTATTGGGAATAACGATGAAGATTCAACCATTGATGATAGCATTGACAATCTCCCCACCACAATTGTTGAAAAAAATGATCAAGATCTATCCATCAATGAAGATGTTTCTACCTCATCCAAGGGTCAAAACAACATACATCAAGGGTCACTTTTCAATTATGATCAAAATCCACCAACAATACCCAACAATGATCCAATTCAAGAAATGTCAACATTACTTGACCCTATGGTTGAATACATTGACAATGTCTCTACCACAATTGTTGAAAACAATGTTCAAGATCTCTCCATTAATGGGCACATTGAATATGTTTCTACCCCATCCGATGATCAACTGTCCATACATCAGGAGCCACTTTTTAGTGATCTATTTCAAGGAGTGTTAGGACTATTTGATATCATTAACATAATCTATGATCCATCAACCAATGATCATATTGAAAATTTCTCCACATCACCTTATGAGTTAGAAGACATATCTCAAGAATTTATTTGGAAGCAAGATCAAAATCTTCCACTAAGGTCTAACAATTGTCCTTTCCAATACATATTGACCCCCTTTGACCTCATGGTTAGAGATACTGAAGGAACCCTGAACTCGACACTTGATCCAAGTCCACTAAAATATAAAGAGGATATTGAACCACTTACCATGACTAATGAAAATATCCAGGAACCCTTTGTAAGCAATCCATCCTTTGAAATTGACCCACATCAAGAACTTGATCCAAAGCATGTCAAAAGAAATTCTGAAATCATTCAAGATCAACAATTCGTATCTCCAAGATACTACAATGATCTAAAGGACACTCTCCTATCTATACAAGATGTCACAAATGATGATTATAGCCACATAGGACTTACTCCTCCATCTACCCATGAGATACTTTCTTTGGATGGATACGTAGATGATCTTCATTTAGAATATGATTCCTTTACTCCTCACATTATTACACAAAAAGAGCAAGTTATTGATTCCTATAGTTAAAATGAATTATCAACATCAGAATCAAATATATTCCAAATTTAGATTGAGGACATCATGTATGAAGATATCCAAAATTATCCACTTAAGAAAATGGGTCAAACAGAATAGGATATTTCAAAGTTAGGAAAGAAACAAATTGAAGTAGCATCATCTGTAGTGATCATTTATCAAAGAAGGCTTGCTGAACAAGACATTTTAAATCAAGTGGAATCAAGGAACAAAGGTGCTACTACCACCATACTGGGGGAAACTTTATAAAGTTCAAATGTCAACATAGGGAGCATGAAGAATCCTTATGATGAAACTAATGCCAAATGCCAATACTACAACTAGCCACGTCATGAATCTCCATCCACCTATCATCCCATCCATGAATTGGGACCAATATCAAAAGAAATATTTGAATCAAATCACAATGAATGTTATCAAAGCAAAAGAATACAACGAGCACAATGGAAAAATCAAATACAAGTGGATACCAATAAAAACAAAGAAATATTATCCCTATCAAACTCCATTAGTGAAAGAAACTATGGGGAAAGATAAAAAAGGGAAAAGTATCCATCAAATATTTCCAAAAAGGAAAAATAAAGCTTTTGAATTGATGTACAAATTATATCAAGCAGTTGATTCTAATTCCATGCACACTTCTGTATCCACCCATCATTTCTCATCTTCCCAAGTTTGGAGAGTCAAAGGTCCCAAACTGTTAATCAATCCATCTTGTATCCCTAAACACACTTCATCCACGACTCCACACATGATATCCAATTCTCACATTGACCATGTATTGGAAGTGACCCTTCATTATAAGGATTCATAAGCAACTCTTTCACGATGTGCACACAAAGACAAAATTAACTCCAGTATTGACAAAATAGATCAAAAATCTCAAAAGTTGCATTCAAGTGCATGTATCTTAGAAAAAAAAATTCTTTAGGAAAGATATTGATAGAAAATTATGACAAAAGCATCTACATTGACATCCCCAAGTGGTTCAACATGAGCTTAAAATCTCACAAAAAAATGCAAAAAAAATGAAAAAAGTTATAAAAATCCAAAAAAATAAGAAAAAGGATTGAAAAAAATAAAGAAAAAACTTGTACTCTAGTGAAAACCGCATGGGGACACTTTGGATATGTACCATGATGAAAACCTGGAAAACAGGTGTCATGAGTAAGAATCGATCATCTACGTGCACTAGTTCAGGTGAAAGTATCTCATCCCATCCATAATAAATCCAACATTCCATCCATCTCATCTGTAATAAATCCATTCACCCATGAACCATTTATCCAATCCATTTTCATATAGTTGCATCCATCTTCCACATTATCTTGACCTTGATGAAAGTTTGGTGCACACTTTACACTTGCTTATGATGAACATCTTGACATGGGTTATTTTCATTGATCCTATCCTATCCAACATTATTTGAGCCATGAAGCACTATCCAAATGAGAATTCTTTATCTCAACACCTTATGTTATCACAAGATAATCCTTGGCATCCTTTGTGTGCTTACCATATCCATCTATCCACACACCTATCCAAGCATTCACCCATGGCATTTCATACATTGCTAGACATTGGGGGTAGGTATTTACATCTTGCCTTAGGAATAAATCCTAATAAATATCCTCCAACTTATGTGGTGATCCAAACATTGGAAAACATGAAATCAAATAGGTTAAAACCACTTGTGAACAACAATCCAAATCACTAGCCCATGGCATATTTTGAAGAGAAGACATTCCTTAGCACACTTCAACTTTCATTGAACACCAATCTAAACAATGACTATCAATTGCATCTAATGCATGCTTCAACGTCACATCAAATCATCCAAAGCATCTTTTTTTTCAAGCCAAGCTTCAAAATCTTGATCAGTCAAACCCAATCAAAAAATTGATCATCTCGAGATATCCTTCCAAATCCTTATGTTGCTTAACACTATCCTTGCATTGTTGTGTATCCTTGAAAATGTTGTCATCACCAATCCTACATCATCTTGGGATATCCATCCTAATCCTTATGTATCATCATCAATCCATCAATCCAATCAATCAACCTTAGCTTTATTTTCAACAAAATCCCAAAAAAAATCACTGATATCATCACACACATCCATATGTAAATTATCAAAATCATGCAAAAATCCAAAAAACATATCAAAATCCAAAAACATTCATAAAAATAGAAAACATAAAAAGCATGGCATTCGAACTACGTTGTCTCTGAGCTTAAATGTAGGAAAGGCTAATCTTTTATCAGCACCTGAGACATCAAAATCCAAAAACATTCAAAACATATCAAAAATACAAAAACATTCAAAAACCCAAGAAAATCCAAAAACATCCAAAATCACACAAAATATAAAAACATTCATAAAATCTTAGAAAAAAAATGAAAGCATTGGAAAATTTGAAAGTCAAAACATTCATAAAACATCTCAAAAAACCCAAAAACAACCTCAAAACATTTCATAAACCTCAAAAACATCCAAATATTTGAAAATTTCCATTTGTCTCATTTCACTTTCACCGGCAATAATCAATCATCCATAATAAACTGATCATCACCCTCACCCTTTTGAAAAACAAACATAAACAAGCACAATAATCAAAAAAATAAAAATTCAAACATAAAACCAAAATTGAAACAACAAATGAATTTTTAAACACAAAATCAAACTCTTGATCAGTTTTGAACATGTCAATGAACTTTATATCAAAATCCTATCAAACAACTTATCAACCCATCATCATCCTATACAATGCATTTCCTATGATATATCATTCCAATAATGGGCGTCATTTTGGATATCACTTTGGATTCTTATCCTATCAAAACAAATCCATTTGGCTAGTGGTATGAAGACCATTGAATTTTTTGGGTGCTTGATCTTTTCTTTTTGATTTATCTTATTGTACTCATTCTAATGACCTCTCGATGATGTCTAATCAAAGCGGTTTAGAGAGAAAGGAATGGGGCATCGATCATTATTCTTTTATCTGTTGTGCTTGTTGAGCATTCTTGTAATATAACTTGGAAAATACTTGATTTGTTAGATATGTATGGAGGGTGTTTTAGGTAGCTTGTTGACTATTACATTGATAGGTTATGCCTTTCCATGTTTTGGTCTGAGATGTTTGAAACTTCTAAAGTGCATCCTAGCAAGGTTTTTGTATGCCAAGTGTGAACAAGAATAATCCTAACTATTTGTTGAGTCAAAGTCCATCACACTAAGTGTAATGCCATCCTAGTTCTTTATACCTTGATGCATCGTGCTTATGCATGTTATTAAACATAAGGTAAGTGTCCCTTTTAAAATCCCAATTCTTGATAAGAAAATCATCCATTTCTCATCATCATCTCTCATAAATTTGGCTTATTAGATCCTCTTGTCATCATCTCATTTCTCATTTCTTCTTTTCCACACTAACATCACATCATGATCAGTTAATCATCATCTCCTGTGCATCCATCCTACATCCACAAACCATCAACATTTTGCACATCATCTTGCATGCATGTTCTTCATCATAATATAGATCTTTTAGTCTAAGCATCTCATAAAACCATACATTTGCATAAAAAATCCATTACATAATCATATAGGCATTATCGCATCATCCATCTCACATGCATTGCATTATCATTTAAGTTGTTTAGGATAATATAGATTGGTTATTCTAAGACTCTTGAAACTGGATCTCATTTGCTTCATCATCATAATAGTCCATTTTGAACCTCTTTATTGTGAGATCAACCCTCAAATCAAATCTTTTCACTCAATCACTTGAGGGGGCAATGTACCAGCATACTTTCCACTGGGGCATCTAAAAAAAATAAAATTGAATTTTGATCGCGGTAAGTTTATTCTTTGAACACACACAACAAGTACATTGCTTCAAAGAGGGGAAAAATGTAGACATGCAACATTAGAATCATGCATTTAATTAAATTCATATTCATCCACTCATCAAATAAATCAAGTTCATTAAATTCTATCTCTAAAGTCATCCATTTAAATTAAATAAATCAACTTTGTTTAATTTAAGCCTAACATCATCCTCTTTGATTAAATAAATCAAATATTTATTTAATTAAATCTAAAATCATCTTTCATCTCCTTTTCATTTAGTTTAATCCTTAAATCTAAGCCAAATAGGTCAAATCACCTAATCTTCTTTTAAATTAACTAAATCATGATTAAATATAATCCAATGCATGTCACATTCTCTAGATTTCCTTACTTTCACAAATAAATCAAATTATTCATTTATTAAATCCCCATTTTCCCTCAATAAGGCATCTTTGGAGAATATTACCTCAAGTTTGAATTCAAATCAAGTTGACTTGTTCCTTCCAACATGGCATGAACTCCCCTCTTACATGTCCCCCAATTGGCATTTAAGTCCCTTTTTCTCCCTCCAACAAGCCAAATTTGAAATTTGAAAAGGCCAACTAATCTCATTTATTGGCACATTGACCAAAAATTGCACATCCTCCATCCACTCACATGGTGACAAGTGGCTCCTTCCTATTGGTTGAATATTTGTCCCACATTTATCTCTTTTGGGAATTCTTCCAACTTGATATTCAATAAATTGGAGGTATCATTCCTCATTTTAGCATCCACAATTCATGCAAAGTTACTCTCTTCACATGGAGAGCTAATCTTGTTCACTTCATCTTCAAGGAATTTTATCATGGAGCTTACCAAGGATTGGGAAAGGGCTTCTTTCAACAGAAGCACAAATCCACTATGAGATATGATATGCATCATTATTTCTTGTATTCTTTCAATTAGTTTATTTTGTTGTCTTGTTTGAGAGGCATTATGCATTATTTTATAGGAGCATTTAGTAAGTTTGCATAAACTAACCTTTGTTATGAATTTTAGAAAGCATGGATATTTTATTGGTGCTCACAAATACACCTTAATTTCCAACACCCACTTAAAATGCCAAAGTGGGACCAAGTTGCCACTAGAGGCGACTTAGTCCCATTTGGCTCAAAAATCAAAATTATTTTAAAATTCTGGCAGGATATTATTCTCTAAGCCTTGAGGTTGGCCTATGATTTGGTATTTTTTAGGAAATTTTGTATAATCAAGTATAAGTATAGGGTTTTTCCTCTCATTTCATCCTCAATTTTCTTAATCATTCAAGCAATTATCAACCAATCACTTAAGAATTCTAGGCATTTTCAAGCATACATCCATTAGAAGTTATAATTTCATATCTTCAAATTTCCACTTGAAGTGTTTGGTCTTGAGTGAAAATTTGTCAAAGAGCAAGGTGTGAAAAATTTTCAACAATTTATCAAAGTCATTCAAATTGGTCAAAGCCCTAAAAGAAGCTTGGAGAACACCTAATGGCTAGATTCTACAATTTTGAATCCAGAAAGCTATCAGGAGTTGAAGTATAGACTAGGAGCTACAAATTGTATTTTTGAATTTCTTAAAATATGGAAGTTGAATAAGTCACCACTAGTGGAAAATTAGTCTCATTGTTAGGCCTGAAAAGTGGTTTTTGAAGTTTTGAGTACCCTTTTTACTGAAACCTATTATGGCAAAATTTCCCCAAAACAGGACCAAGCCACCCAACTTGGTGTAAGTGTCTTAGTGAGATTCAATAGTGATTTTTGTAGGATTCTAGAGCTCCTCTCCATCACTTTCTAGTTTCTAGGTGCACCTCTCCAATCTCACTAATTTTTGTTATAGTTTACTTGCATTTTTAGTTCATTTTGTATATCATAACATTTTTTCAAACAATTTGCATTTTCTTAGTTTTTCATTAGTATTCCATCTCTTTTATCAATTCTTTGCATCCAGGACATTCCCCTTATATAGATTTCAATCATCCTTGAATTGGAATCTCAAGGGCATATTCTTCAGTGAGCCATCAAGGTTTTTCAGATTCCTCTCTCCTTTTAGGTGTAAACAACTAGAAGTGTAAGAGTCCCATATATTCCAAAATCTTTAGTACAAACAATAAATAAAATATCATCACCTAGATCCCCAACTAGCTATGTAAAGACAACCTCATCATATGCAGGAGGTATGGAGGATGTGCTAGCCTCTCCATGCTAGTAAGTGCTAGTGTGTGTCATGGCTACCGACTATGCTCTAGTAACATGGGTAGGAGTTGGATCTCCCCACTCATATGCAACTAGATCCTCATCTATCATATCACTGCAATCACTCACCAACTAATTCTCCTCCTCCTCCTCCTTGTCCCCTTCCTCTCCCTCATAATCTTGGTCCACATCATCATCATAATCCTCATCTATCTCATTTACAAATAGATCTGATACCATGAGCTATGTATCCTCACCTATCTCATCCTCCTCATCCCTCTAGTTTAGAAGTGGTCTTGCAAAGCCTATAGGTTGATCCATTGGGAATATAAGAGTTGGTCATGCTCCTACCCACCACTTCTCATATGCATTACTAGCACCAAAATCACCACCATCGGAAACTAGGGGTATTTCAAGATTTGCATCCTCTAAATCATTGGATCTAACATCATCCATTGTTAGTCACCTAGTATCTATTGGCCTGTGGGTACTCTAAACTAATCACTTGTAAAAAGGGTGTGTTATTGGTCATACATGTATGTGACCAAACTATTGCATGACATGATCATAATAGAATGGTTTGGCCATGTAATTGTGCCTCCCTTGAAGAAACCTATCCCTCTACATCCTCCTCAGTTGTTGAGGAACATTTGTCCACTATGGTATTAGCTAGTATGGTCTCCAAAGGACCTCCTCCTGATTTGGTCAGTCAAATCCAAGTCTCCAAAAATGTGAATCCCCATACTACCATGAATTCCTGAGTAGATAACTAAATGCACATGGATATCCAAGGGAAGATAAAGATGGAAACCCTATCAATTTGGTGCATGTGATATGATCAAGGCACCACACCTATAGTAGCGTACAATGTATCATGCTATCCACCTCATGATACATGAAATTTCCCCAAGCATATATTATATTATGGTGTTACATTTGTCTGATCATGTGAATGAGACCCCCATCTAGGTGTTCTTTCTGGCCATAAAGGACGAGTACTAGTGCTATTAGGAAAATTATGATCTATCTCAAGACTGGTGATCATGCATAGAGAAGACACTCTAGCTCAATACATGTCCCTATGATTTCATCTTGAACTAGTCCTCCCAAGCAATATCCTATGTCTACTCACATCTCTCCATATGAATGATCCACTATGAAGCGCACAGTCTCACCTGGAACAAGAACTTGAAGGATGTGATGTACATCCTCTAGGGTGATTTTCATTTCACTAGTGGTTAGGTGAAATGTGTAGGTATCAACATCCCATCTCTCTACATGTTCCATCAATATGGCATCATGGTACCTCATGGGAGGCATGAGGTATGCCCAATATAATCTAGCACTTTTTAAAATTTGAGTGTTTTCCTTTGATAATGTCGAGACAAGGTCTCGTAAGTGACAAAATTTTCCTCCATCAAGACATTGTCATGGCCGAGGTGGAATATAACACAAAATAAAAATTTCTCCTATAAGTATTCTCAAATCTTAAATCTATGTATCAATAGTCAAAAAGTGTGCTAAAGTTGTTCTAGGATACTTTTCTAAGGGTTCTAGAAACTTTATTCCCTATTTGGGACACTTCATGAATAACTAGGAAACTTTACAAAAAAGTGGGACACTTTGCGAAAAAGTGGGACACTTTACAAAAAAATGGGACACTTTGTGAAAAAAAGCGATGCTTTGTGAAATAAAGGGATGCTTTGTGAAATTTTCTTCTAGGTTCATAAATCTACCTAGAAATGCATAAAACATAAAATAAATCCATAAAGATTTTGCTAAGGTAGAAAAATCAACTCACCTGATCCTCTAACTCACCTTGAGTTATCTCCTCCCACAAGTTCTTGAGTCTTAGAGGCACATATTCTCAATGGATTGGAATTTTTACTCACTCTCTAACAAAGTAAAATTGCAAGAAGGTAAAAGACAAAATCATTATTACTTTACTTTTTACTCTTATATATGCCTAAATTAGGTATTTTTGCATATTAGGGTTAAAATTTCTTCTCATTCAAACTAGCATATTAGAGGCTAGCGAACTCCATTTTTTATGTTTCTTGTTGTATTGGAATTATGGTTCTACGCCTATCCTCATCATATGTTTATCACTATGTGGTATTGTACTTGGAAATAACCTACGATATGACTTATCTAATTTGATGTGGTTAGATTATTACCTTTATTCCACCATAATAAAGCAAGTGCAATCAAGGGGGGACATACATATACCCTTGAATTTTATTTCTAAAAGAAGTTAGATAAGAGGATTTACAACTAATAAATTGGTGTTATAGGATGCAATTCCTAACATTGTGGTTTTGTAGATAGCTATAGTGGGGGCTTCAATCTCCCATGCTCATAAATGAATCTAATGCGTATCTTTTTTATGAAACAAGGTTTATTGTTCCAAGTCCTTTAGCTTGCATATGCATATAGATTCATATGGGTGTTGAAGTGGGGGATAAATGTGGCAAAGAAGTTGTACTCCCTTATTTAAGATAGTATAATTTCTTGCCTAATTTGGACCTATTTTGGTACCCTTCCATTCATGACCCCTATAAATCATCATTAATAGGCCCCTAAGACCTTTTGTTTTGGATCTCAAGGATTATTTCAACTAAACTCCTTAAACAATCAATAAAATAATTAAATTTTCTAACAACCCATCATTGGCCCACCTTGAAAAACTAGGTTGGGACTCATACACCACCTTGGGCATATGAGTCCCCTTAGGTGGGACCCATATGCCACAAGTGATGTATGAGTCTCGTGTGGCCTATTTTAAAATTTTGAGTGGGAAATGAAAGTGTTTTAATTCAAAATTTTGGTTGTTTTTGGATTTTGAGATCTAATAAGTGGTAAATTATGTGTAATGTCTATATAAAAAAGCTTTCAAGTCATTATTATCATCTAGAGGAAGAAATTCAAGATCTAAGTGTTCACTAGAATTAAAGTATTCTTTCCCAAGAGCATTCAAGAGAAAGTAGCAAGAAAATTTTAAGCCTTGAAGCAACATTATTGTGTTTTTGCAGGTCTTCAAGCTCACTTTCATTCAAGATCTAGCATTTTCAAGGATTGACTATGGTTGCGTATGGTGAATCATGATGGATTCTAGGTTGGGGAGATGCAACTAGCCATCAATCCAAGCCTAATGAATTATTTCATAAGTGATTCCATTCTCCATTATCACTCTACTTTCAGCCTAAGGAAGGTACATGCATTATTATGACTTATTAGGGCGATTATCCATATCTCCCAAAGTTAGTCACCATCTTCAGATTCCATTTATGTATCTTATTATAGCATATTAGGATAGGGTTGCATTGCATTTGAGATTTCATAATCTTAGATACACTTAAGGTTATGTTTTATGTTGACACTTACATTCAAGATCCATTGATTCTATCAATATTTAATTACCAAACTATAGGTTTGATTGAGGCAACCCTTCAATAAGCAAATAAAAACTATATTCTATTTTGCAATTATTTTTACAAGTTCATATCTAGAGACCAAGTCAAGATGGAAGAGTAGGGATTAGAGATTAGACCTATACTTTTACTTTCTAAAAAATTAGAATGGGATTGATATGCCACAAGTGGCATATGAGTCCTAGTACAAGCAATTTTCTAGATCTATGAAGATTCTGAGTCTACACTACCAAATTCCCATTCAAGTCCGAAAACCCTAGACTAGGAATGATATGCCTAGCTTGGCATATGAGCCTAGTGTGCCCTAAAGTCTACATTTTCAAGAATTCAGAGCTTATTTCAAGCATATTTATATTCACAGGTGCACCATTCTAATTTCTCAATTTTATATTCTATTTTGCATTCATTTCTAGGTCATTTATTGTAGTCTTACACATCATTAAGTTTCATAATTAGGTTTTGCATATTACTAGACTTTCCAAGCCCTAGCTTGGTGGTGAACCCCCTTTTAATCATTAATCATTCCATAGGAAAACCTTTAGTAAATCTCTTTCCTTCATTCCATCCTTGGATTGAGATCTTTATGGTTTCCTTGAGTGAATCAAGATAATGAAATAGGAGGAACCCTATCTCTTCAAAGAGATAAATCCCCCTCTTCCCATTTTCGTTGTTTCAAAAGGACACTTTTTCATTAGTACAATAGAGTCAATGGAAAGCTTGTTTAGAGAACTACATAGTGGCTTAAATTTAGATATATTTAGGCATGATTTAGTTTCTATGTTTTCATCAAATATGAGGTGATTTGGTGTTAAAGTTTTTTGATACTTGCATGTATATCTCTAATTATCCTTATTTGATATGATTATTGGTTCATTGTTGAGTTTGTATGTTGCATTGTTGGCTCTATGTGTTGTGTAGTGTTCTACATTGTTTATATAAGTACAAGTTACATATATGACTTAGATATGGGGTTTTTGTACCCATAGATTCTTGAATGTTGATATAAATTTTGATTTGTGTCTTGGTTTAGTCACAAATTTCATTTTTTTGGTTTTCATTTGAGGTGGAGAGATGGTATGATTAGGTACAACCATGATGTATGACCTATGCTTCTTGACTATTGATTAATATATGTATGAGATAGTTGGAGTTTTATTTCTATATATTTGGTGGTGATCACGATTTAAAGGATGCTCATTGTTCCTTTGGGACATTGAAATTCCATGATTTTTTATGTAGGTGTATTATTAGTTCTGTCAAATTAATTATTGATAGTTTGTGGTGGTGTATCTTCTTGGTTTGGGGGTCATGGTTTTATTTTACATTTTTTAGGAGATCTTGGTGTTGCAATTGAGTTCTTTTACTATGTGAGGGAATTTGGTTGATCTTCAATTAAAATATTATTTATTAATATTTCATGGATAGCTTAATTAAACTATTTAGTGCGAGCTTGCGACAATGATGTGCATCTTCCTTGTTCACAGAAAAGGGGAATGAAGGAAGAAGGATCCAATTTTGTAATGCTCTCATTAAAGAATATATTAGAGTCCTCAACCCAATGAAGAATATGAGAGATATGACTGTAAAATATCCTTGGAAATGAATGAAAAAAGAAAGGGGTTCACCACCGAGTACAAACTTGGAAAACACAAAATGTTTGAAAACACAATGTGATATGAAAACATATAATAAATGACCTAGAAATGATCATGAAAAAAAATAGTAAAATTCTAAAATTGAAAGTGTGCACCTAGAGACTTATAGAGGCTAGAATGAAGAATAAAAAATGCTACTGATCCTAAAATTTTGACTTATTGGGACTCATTTGCCATTCTGGGTGAAGTAATCCCATATTGGGAAAATTGTACCAGAGACTATTTTAGCCAAATGGGTATCCAAATCCACATAAACCTATGAAAATTAGGTATAGTGGGACTCATTTTCCACCAATGGTGAATGAGTCCACTTTGAATTTTCTAAAAACTCAAAAGTGGAATCGAAATCTCTTGGTCTACTCTTTTTGTTCCTCCAGTTATCCGGATCCAAAGCCCTAGTTTTAGGACTATGAATTTTTATGAATATTTTGACCTTTCCAATAGGGAGATGACTTCAACAAGTTTGCAACTTATTCTTCAATTATTTCTAATCCTTCAAAATACCTAGATATGTAATCACACAAAGAAAAAGAGAAAATGTTGAATGTTAGGGAATAGGGGTTTGCCTTGGTCAAAACCTTGTTTAGGTAATTAAAGCAAATGAAGAAATAAGAAAAATAA
Source organism: Sequoia sempervirens (assembly GCA_007258455.2). Classification (NCBI taxonomy): domain Eukaryota; kingdom Viridiplantae; phylum Streptophyta; class Pinopsida; order Cupressales; family Cupressaceae; genus Sequoia; species Sequoia sempervirens. The sequence continues at coordinate 174,100,300 of VDFB02105785.1, forward strand.
TCAACATAAAATAATGGAATTAGAACCTTTCCATGATGATGGGTCTTGAATTGCTACAACAATGGATGAAGAATCTACCCTTGAATGCCTTAGAAGTGATCTTGAATGCTCTCTAAATGACCTAACCCAATTTGCTTGCTTGAATTGACAACATGAATACCTTATGATAGTTGAATGAAATATTGGTTTGGAGACTTATTTATATAGGTAACCCATTCAAACAATCATTAATTTGATCCCCTAGGCCGAAATTGAAGAAAATTAAACTTAAAACCCATTTTTTCTAGGTCAAACATCAAAAATGGCCCAAATGGGATTCATTCACCATGCTAGAAAAATGGGTTCCACCTAGATGGCACTCATTCATTGAAAGTGGTGAATGGGCTCCACAAGGTCTCTTTCCCTAGCTGGGATGTTGGGGAGTGAAGAAATCAGGTTTATATGTTGATTTCATGAGGTCTTTGGTTAAAATAAGCCTCGGGATTACAATATGGCATCATATGGTCCTATTAATGATGATATAAAGGGTAATTAGGGTTAGGGACATTAATTAAAATGCAAAAGTGTTATTAAATACACTTTAAAACATTAAAATGAGATCCATATAGCCTAGAAGGGCACAACATCCAATGTGAATGTGCAAAACACAATACAACACTAGATTAAAACTAATTTTAATTTAAAAGCCTTCTCTATGAATGTGAGAATGTAATTAAATACATTTTATTACATTGAATTAAGGGAAAAATAGGTCCATTTGATTTAGATGCTCAATGAAAGTCTAGAAAAGTGTGAAAGTCATTTACAACACCTTTACAAGACATCGATAAATGCATTTTATTTATTTTGCAAGGGTCCAAGACCTAATGTGGATGTGTAAAACACCTCACAACACTAGATCAAGGTAACATTAGGTCCAATTTATCATTAAGTATTCCCATATCAAGGAAGAGATACCTTTTTCTATGCTACATTTAGCCCCCACTTTAGTGAGAGGATTAACCTGCTCCAAACCAACACTAAAGTAGACATTCAAGAGGGGTCCAATTGTACCAATGTACATGTCAAAGGATGAAAAATATCAGAGGAGGTGGATAAGCCCCTAGGATCTAAGATCATAATTCAAACTGACATAAATGCAAGAGGAAAGGAATAAGGTGAATAATTTGCAACAAAACAAGATATGCGATCATGTAATGGAAATAACTAGAAGGAAGAGAAGTAAAAATGAGCTAAAATAAAAAGGTGGACTAAGCTTCAACCATTTTTCCAATGTGGTGTGGATTAGATCTAGGTTGTTTGTCTAAAAATGCATACTCACTCTAAGGCGATGGAACTTTTGGTTGTCTGCCAGGTGAGAAGCCCTAAAAGGTGAGAAACATACACTAATGATTGGTATGCACTCACACACATGCAAGTGGCTATGGGAAACCCATGCCTCAGATTGGGATTCCCAAAGTTATACCTCTTGATAAATTTAATAAGGAGCCACACAAAAATGATCTTCGATCTCTATGAGGCAAGCAAGACTTCATATGCTTAAAATTCATAGATATTGTAAATGCAAAATAGTGCAAAGGAATGTTCAAAGGGATTTCACTTAGTTCATGTCAGGTCTAATCTTAGGGGACATTGTGCTTAACATCTCCAAGAGAGGATGAATACAAGGTCTCATCTTAGGGAACATTGTATAGAATATTTCCAAGAGAGGACAAGGAAATATCACACTCTCAAAGGAAATCAAACCTAAACCACCAAGAAAAGGATGGATCGCAAGAAAAAAGAAATCACACAATGAAATATGAGTGTTAATTTATGCCCCCACTTTAAAGCGGTTGCTTGCATCATTACTATGAGCAATTGCATTAAAGTAGAATAAGACATGAGAGCTTATTGAAAAGCCCTATTCCAAGTCATATGTTTCTAGTAAGCTACATCTTGAATAAGTATGTAACATGGGATTCAACTTAAGGGATGTCATCCACATCCCAAGATTATTCTTATATGTACATGAAAGGTAGTAAACTAGTGAAAAGAGACAACGACAAGTGACCTACGAGGACAAGGCTAGATAACCCCTTGCCCGGGCCACTTAGTATAGGACAAGGGTGAGCCAAAATGATTGATGAAATGCATGCTAGAGTGAAAATTAGTATCAATTAGATGAATTAGGTGTGCTCACATAAGGAAGAGCACCAAACTCCTTAAGATGTTGGATTTTAATACTCAAAGACTTACATTCATTAGTAGAATGATCATGAACTCTATGATATGTGCAAAATGATTCTTTTGTAATAGAATTGCTTTTGTGTTCTTGGGGGAAGGTATATCAAGTGATCTTGGAGAAGTCTCAACAAGATAACCTCTTGACAAATGGTAGATGTTCCTTTAATATGCACCAAATATTTCTCTTGCTTAGTACAAGATGTCATATCTATGCAAGACTCTTTGGATTGTGAGATTTTGTTCTCTACTTTATAGGAGGGTGTAAAATCTAACAAATTCAAATCATTAGTGTTTTGTGAGATGACATTGACATTAAATGAATATTTCTTTGTTTGTTTCATTTCTTGCAAAGGATAACTTTTGATACCACTAGTGTCTGTCAGTTTAGGATGCACTACTATTAAATGTGGCTTAGGGGAATCTTTTGTGAGATTGTTGATGTTGAGTTGTTTCTTGTGTGTTAGGCTCTATTGGGACACAAATACCTTGTTCTCTAACACTACATCCTTTTCCACTATATCCAAGTTCTTTCATAAGCTCATAACCTTTTCCATAAATCTTCTTCATATCTTTTGGATGGTTGTTCATGATTAAGTTTGTCAAAGTTTGTCATGTAATTTTCTTTTTCTTCTAAAGTAGTTGAGGTGGATTCTTTCTAAGGGTAATTAGAGTTTTGTGTTCACATTACTATTTTTTTTGTACCTTATTTGAATTTGTGTTTATGATCTTCTACTTTCCCATGAATGTATGTTTGAAATCTAAGGAACCCCAATCATCTAATAGGTTCATGAATTTTACAATGTTTTTATCTTTTTCTTTCTGCTACATGGGTTCCACTTGTGTAGTTGGTGTTAATGTTTCTAAGGTATTTTCCTTGTCTTTCCCAATGTTTAAAAAACTATTTGGGTTAGCATTAGCTTCAAGTGTGTACACTTTGTTGTTGTAGATATATTTCATTTTATGATGCAAAGTAGAAGGAACCCCATTCATTGTATCAATCCATGGTCTACCTAAAATGAGATTATATGAGAGATCATGAGGCATAACATGGATCGACATTTCAAATGTGACCACTCCAACTATAATAGGTGAAGTGATCACAACAAGTGGTTGTTTTCCTACATTGTCAAATCCATAGATAGACAAGGAATTAGGTTGAACTTTTTATTTATCCATACCAAGCTTGTCCAAAAGGGTTACACTACACACATTAAGGGTTGAGTCATTTTCAACGAGGGTTCTCTTTATCCTTTTTTGTTTTTATTGATCTACAATCACAAAAGCATCATTTTGTTTTTGCACTTCCAAAGAGCGGAGGTCACTTTGGTGGAAAACAATGTCAGCATTCATTCATTCGATAATATTTGCTATGTTATTTGGTTGCACATTGGAAGGGATAGGAACATGTTGTAAGGCTATTTGAATTATGTTGTGGTAGTGTGGGGAGGCTTTAATAAGGTCCCATAATGATATCTTAGCAAGAGTATTCTTTAGTTATTCAAAAGGATTGTACTCCTTTCCACTTTATGGAGATAAACAAGGAGGGCCTAGTAATATGGGGTTATGAAAAGGAAGGGGTGTTGGGGTTGGTTTTTTTGGTTGCTCATAATTTCTAGTGTTATATGTATGAGCAACGATATTATGAATCAGCTATTGCAAAACATTATTCTTAGGTCCAGGTAAAGGACAAGTTTAGGTTTATTTTTAGTTGGAGGTTTGTTTGAAGATGAGTAAAGGATGAGTTGAGGTTGAATAATTTTAACATCCCTTAGTGAAGGAGAGTCTAATGTTTCCTCATCATCTTCTTCTAAGGACACTATACGATTGTTGTCATTGTTGTCTTTTTATTGCACCATGATATCCACCCTAGGAGGAGAGTGGTTAGCAGAACTACAAAGAAAATGTTCTTGACATCCAAGGATTGGTTCTTCCAAAATAACTTCATCTCAAGAAAGGGAGACATCAATGGTTGGATTGTCTTGTTTAGTAACAATGGGGATATTAGGAGTAGGATATATTTGATTGTCCCTTTTCTCTAAGGTCTCATTCTCTTGTACCATATTATCTACCCTAGTAGGAGAGTTTGTAATATGTTCATTCATGGTTAAATTTTGAAAAGAAGCTTCATAACAAGTGGGGGAGGCATCAAGAGAAGAACCACTATGATTTTCAAATAGATCACTCCAAATGGTAGTAGCATTAGGCAAGGGAGGAACAATATTCTCATGACTCTAAGTAGGTGTATCTTCTAACACCAACCTATCCTCCTTGCATCAAGGAGGGATATTAAGAGAAGGATAATTTTGATTGTCATGGTTATGGAGACTAGGTAAGGTGATGTTTAAAAATGTTTCTATGATCTCATAATCTTTTTGTCTAATATCTTCCAAAGGGGGATGTGCAGAGGGACAATCAAAACCCTCAATTCTTGTATCTTCTTTCACCAAGATACCTTTGTCACTAATAGGAGAGGTATTGGGAGAAGAATAAGTATGATTGTTATGATTGTCCACACTTACATCCTCTTATGTTATGACATTCTTACAAATCCAATAGGTACTAGGAGGGTATGCAACATGCCTACCAAAGGTTTTAATTTGCTTTCCTAGATTGTGTCCATGAAAAATAGAATAATACAAGCCATTTGATATTCTAGAAATATTGAATACTTGAAGAGAACACGTGCTAATATGAGAAAGTAAATAAAATGCAATGCAATGAATTAAAGTGCAATTTTTAGATGTGAAACAAGGAAATTTGTTAATTGCATTATGCAATAACCTAAAAGACGAAATTTTGTAAATGCGAATTTCAAATTTAGCAATGTATGAAATGTGTTAAGTTAAGCTAGATCTAATGAAATGCATGTAACATAAACTCAGCCAACTAATACAGATAGTTAATGGCAGTAGAAAGAAGCTTAAAAACAAGGTTTTTAGTGTTGTAAAAGGCAGTTTTAGACATATTCAGGGAATGATTCACCCAAGGTGACGAATGATTCCCAATAGAGTTTTCTTGTAAAATTTTTAAAAATTTTCAATGGACTTGGATGATTTTTAGGTTGTATGACTTGAAGACTAAATGAAAATGTAGATTTTATATGATTTTCAATGATGTGAGATGCAAAAATGCCAACTATCTGCACTTTCACTAATTCAAAACTTTTAAAACCAAGAGTGTAAATTAACTAATGCAACATGGCTACTGACTATTTTGAGAAGAACCAGAACAATGGAGAAATAATCCTCTTTGGGAGAAAGGTGACTGGAATGTCCACTGAGGGCATGAAGTTTTATTGTGATAGAAGGTTTTCAAACGAGGCGGTAATCATTCCTTAAGAAAGAAAAGGAGAAATTAAAACTGGTCAAGGTCTCCAATAGCTATTTTGAAATTGACACCATTGAGGTGCTTTGGAGAAAGGTGCTTCATGTCATAATGGAGTATATTACCTTGGACATGAGGTTCACCAGAGTTTATGGTCATCACTTTGCTATCCTTAACCACTTTTGCCATAAGGTACGAATTTCTATGCCTTATTATTTGATTTTCTTGTTGAGCAATAGCCTTGAGGACCATAAGAAAAATCTTAGAAGACACCTTATTCTTCATCCTGGTCTTATTAGGTTAATATATGAACATTATCAAAGCATGTTGGCTTTATCCAAACTGATTGCCTCCATGTCATCTAAGGATTATGATATGAATAGTGGTGGTTCAAAGAATCATTCTAAGCCTATCCCAGAGAGAATTGGTGAAGCCCACCCATCCCCTGTTCTGTCTGGTAAGAAAACCCAGCTTTGTAAACCCCAACTCACCAAAGTGAAAGCTAACCTTGAGATTTACCCTAACTACCCAGCTCCCTTAAAGAATCCTACTCTCAATGGTTTTCTTTCCAATAAGTTGGTTTCCTACTCTGCAAACTGGGTATGTGCAGGATCATCATGGAAAAATAGGCCCTTATGTGGCAAAAAATTCAGAAAAATTAGTGTTAGGAAACTTGACGTAAAAATTTGAATTAGTTATCTATATTATTTCAAAAATATGTAGCAATAGAATCTGTAGAAAATTGAATGTAGTTTCTAAACTAATATTTTTACTTAAAAATAAATAAAATCTATTTGGTGAAAATTTGAAATTTCAGTGTAGTAGTAATTAAATTTTAGGCAAAAAAAAGTAGGTGTCTATCTAACCAACCTAACCATATTAAATTGATAATATTTTTTTATAATATTTTATATATAAGTAGAGGACTCATGTTCGGATGTGATGCACATTTTTTTGTAATTTTCTTCCAAGTAAATAATTAATTATGAATTTTTTATTACAACTTTTTAAAAATATAAAAATTTGTATGTCTAACCACCTTAACTTGGTCAAAACTTCATGAAATTTAATTTTTCTTTTTTTAATCCTATAGCATGTGAAGCATAGAATGTGACACATGTTTTAGATTCAAAAGTGTGATACCATTTGAAAGTTATAAATGTTTTCAATCTGACCTATCGATTAGGACTTTAGTCATAGTTCTAATAGAAAATAAATAATTATTATTTATTAAATTCAAATTAAAGTATAATTTATATTGGTGGAAATCTAATAATATCCTCTAAAAACCCTTTTCGTTTCATCAATTTTGGTTAAATAAAAGTCATCAGCCACATACCCTACAAATACCCATAATATTGCCACTTTTTGGCCCATCATGATCCTGCAGATACCTGACTCTTTGGAGGACAAAAATGAGAACCTTGAAGCTAGCAAAAATTATGTCTCTACCCCTCCTACCTCTTTTAGAGATGATGGTACCATATTTCCTAGCTCCCCTAACTCAGATGATTTTAACCTCATTTTAGACTAGGTTTAGTCTGGAGATATCCTAGCCTATGCTAGAAGTGGCGTTGGTGATATTTTTAGGGTTATGAAATGGGCCTATCAAGAAATTAATGATCTTAATCTCATAAATAGGCTGCTAAACAACAAGTTGGAGGAACTGTAAGTGAAGCTATCTTCTCTTAGCAATGAAGAAGAAAATGGAAAAAGAATAATATTGGTATGGGAGATGATGACATTGAGGACAAGTATAAGACTTTGGAAGCTAAAATTGTTAAAATAAAAAATAACATGAAAATTGTTGTGGAACAAAACCATAGAATGGAAAGGCATGGTGCCATTATCATCAATGCAATGTCTAAAAATTTGGAAAATTCACAACAGGGCTTGTTGGTTGTTGATCTAGAAGAGGACAAGGATAAAAGCAAGAAAGAGGACCAAGGAATATCGAAAAGGACCCATTCCAACCTTAAGGGGAAAGTGCCTCCTACTACCCAGATGGTCCATCTCTTAAAGAGGGGGGTTTAGGAAATGAACGACATGGAAGTTGAGACTGCGGAGATGTTAAAGTACTAAGTCTAGTCATTGTTGGAATTTTTTCTAGTATTTTTGGGTCTTTTTTATGGCGCTTGTATTTTTTGGTGGTTGTGGCTTTGTCATCTTTTTGTCTTCTCTACAACCTCTCTATTTATGGGGTCTTTGACGATCTTTTCATTTTTTTGTAAACTTTGTGGTTTCAGGTCCCTGTAAAACCCATTTTTTCCTCTTTCAAAAACTAATGGAACATGAAATACAATGTTATTGCAAGCTAAAGATAGAATGATGAAGGAATCCAAATTCGAAAATAATGTATTTGAAAGTAGGGTTCAACAAAATCTGGACATTGAAAAAGGATGCACATCTTCCTTGTTCACAAAAAAGGGGAACAAAGGATGAGGGATCTAATTTCATAATGCTCACATTAAAGAATATATTAGATACCTCAACCAAATGAAGGATATGAGAGATATTACTATAAAATATCCTTTGAAATGAATGAAACAAGAAAGGGGTTCACCACCAAGTACAAACTTAAAAAATAAAATAAAAATTGAAAACACAATTTTCTATGCAAACACATACTAAATGACCTAGAAATGATCATGAAACAAAAAAGAAAACTATAAAAATAAAAGTGTGCACCTGGAGACTTTTAGAGGCTATAATGAAGACTAAAAATTCTATTGATACTAAAATTTTAACCTGTTGGAACTCATTTTCCATTCTGGGTGAATCAGTCCTAGATCAGGAAAATTATACTGGAGCTTATTTTAGCCAAATGGGTATCCAAATCCATTAAAATCTCTAAAAAGTAGGTAGATTAGGACTCATTTTCCACTAATAGAAAATGAGCCCACTTTGACTTTTCTTAAAACTCAAAAGTGGAATAAGAAGCTCTCGGTCTACTCTTTCTATTCCTCCAGGTGTTCAAATCTGAAGCCTTGATTTTTAGGACTATGAGTCACTTTTTGTGAATATTTTTAACTTTCCAATAGAGAGATGAATTCAACAAATTTTCATCTTAGTATTCAATGATTTCCAACCCTTCGAAATTCCTAGATATGCAATCACACAAAGAAAAAGAGAAAATGTTAAATGTTAAGGAATAGAGGTTTGCCTTGGTCAAATCTAATTTAGGTAATTAAACCAAATGAAGAAATAAGATGAATCATGAACATGAAATAATTGAATTAGAATCTTTCCATGATGATGGATCTTGAATTGGTACAACAATGGATGAAGAATTTTCCCTTGAATTCCTTAGAAGTTATCTTGAATGCTCTCTAAATGACCTAACCCTAGCTTACTTGACCTGATAACATGAATACTTTATGATAAATGAATGAAATAAGGGTTTGGATGCTTATTTATATAGGCAACCCACTCAAATTCCCATTAATCTGATCAACTAGGCCAACATTGAAGAAAATTAAACTTAAAACCCAAATTTTCCCACTCAACGTTGAAAATGGGGCAAATGGGACTCATTCACCATCATGGATGAATGGGTCCCACCTAGATGGGACTCAATCACCCAAAGTGGTGAACGTGTTCCATAGGGGCTCTTTTGCAAGCTGGGATGTTGGGGAGTGAAGAAATCAAGTTTATTTGTTGATTTCGTGAGGTCTTTGATCAAAATAAGCCTTGAGATGCACAATATGGGGTCATAGGGGCCTATTAATGATGATATAAAGGTTAATTAGGGATAGGGACATAAATTTCAATGTGAAAGTGTGATTAAATAAACTTTACAACATTAAAACATGGTCTACATAGCCTAGAAGGGAACAACATCCAATATGAATGTGTAAAACACATTACAACACTAGATTAAAACTAAGTTTAATTTACATGTCTTCTAGATTAATGTGAGAATGCAATTAAATACATTTGATAACATTTAATTAAGGGGAAAATAGGTCCATTAGACTTATATGCTTAATAAAAGTCTAGAAAAGTGTGAAAGTCATTTACAACACTTTACAACACCTCTACAAGACATCGATAAATGCATTTTATTTAGTTTTCAAGGGTCCAAGACCTAATGTGGATGTGTAAAACACATCACAACACTAGATAAAGGAAAAATTAGGTCGAATTTATCATTAATTATTCCCATATCAAGCAAGAGATACTATTTTCTATGCTACAAATATCTTGGTGTTGAGTTCTCTAATTGCATTGGGATCATGGAGGATCTTGATTTATATTATGGTTATCATGATTTCATAGAGAATATTGTATCATGGTTCACTCAGAGCTTGTCATAGTGATGTGGATTCATCATTTCATGCCGGATGATCTTTTGTCATGATTGTTAATTTGATGGAGTAGCCCTTGGATCTTGTTTCTTATACAATCAAATTTCATTGGCATCTTAGGTTTCATTGATGGGAGATGATTATCTTCATTTTTTTGGAGATGTTGAAAACTTGGTTAACCATGGAGAACTCTTTAGTCTTTGGTTGAGGTTTCATGAATTGTTGATTTTGACTAGTGATCCTTGTTTGTAAGAGGGTATATTATTGTGCCATGATGGAATTGTTATTATACATTAGAGTGTTGGCATGATATGTTCATTGGAGAATATGATATTATTTTGAGGAGATGTGGGATAATGATATCATCTTTGAGTTCCTAATTTAGTTGTTCAGGCTTGGAATTTGATCTTGGTTGGCACTCTTAATAGTTAGTATATTGATAATTTTATTGGGAGATTCATGATAGTGTGGTTTTGTATTTGGAGCATATCATTGATTAAATAGATATAGGTGCTCATGGATACATGGAAACATAGGTGAAGCTAGAAGATATATTGGGATTAGAGACATGTGTTCATATGGATACTCTTTGATGAGGTTTCAACAAGATGTTAAAGGGACATACACCTTGCTTAGATATGAGTTTAAGATGGATCTATGAGGAGATTATTCTTGGAGTGATTATTGATGACTTGGTTATCCTAGAGGATAATTTTCATTCCCCACTATTGGTATAGTTTATGGTTTTTCATCTAAAGGGTATTTTTTATTCCTATTTTTAGATGAATTATGTTTCATTCTTTGTTTTATCATGGGAATGCATCTTGAGCCATGCTTATTAGTTTTAGTAGACTTATTTAAGGATTATTTGGCATTATTTATTTATTTCTTTGAATTATCATTGATATAGATCTTGAGCTTACTTGGTTGTAGATGTTACATTTGAGGAGTGTTTTCATGTTGATCTCCAAGTATGTATTGTGAGTTCATTCATTGATGTTGAGTTCAAGATATTTTGTGATTATTCCCTTGGTTTTGGGAACATATATTTTAATCTTGCTTTAGTTGTAGATGTATACCTCTTGGTCATGGTTATATGTGGATACTATTATTCTCTTCGGAGTTTTGTGGAGGAGATTATGCTTATCACAACTTACTATTTAGAGGTGTGTGTAGGAAATGCTTTGATTCATACTTTCTCTCTTTTTTCTTGTTATTCTTTGTAGATGTTTGTATTGAAATGACATGTGTTTTCTTGATTGATTTCAAAAAAATTTGAAGAGGTATGTAGGGGTAGGTGCAAGAAGTTGGGTCCACAAAATTTTAAAAAAGTGGAAGTTTTTTTCTTGATTTTCAGAATTTTTCACAGTTGGACTTAAAATTTGAAGCACTTGCACATTGAGTCTTAAATTTTTTTAGCAATATGAAATTTAGTATTTTGAGTCTAGTTTTCAAATATTTAGTTTATTCTAATACCTAGATGATACAAAATAATTTTTAATATGCATGTATAAAAACCACTTTTTAAAAGTTGATTTTTTAGAACCATACCATGCGCGTGTACAAACACAATAATTTGACATAAATAAAAGTATTTTTATAATTATTTTTTTAGAAATATGTATATTATAATGAAGATTGATGAGGATTTTTTTAATAATTTTTTCATAATAGTTTTTTATTTTTCCATTTTTTATTGGACCTAATTTCTAGTTTTTAAAACCCTTATGTACAAACACCATAACTTGACCTAAACTTATTATTTTTTAATTTTCCTTTTTTCATTGTGTAAAGATTTTTTTATAGATTAATGCCATATATTTTTTTAACAAGAAAATTAACATATTAAAATTTATTAAAAAAATATGAAAACTTGACATTTCAAGTTTATGGACCTATTTCCTCTTAAATTTATTAAAAAATAGAAAAAATAATCAAATTATTAAAAAAACTATATATTTGAAACTAGAAATTATCATATATAATGGGTTTCAATTTCATCAATTAATTTTAAAATAATCCTCATTAGTTATATTGCCATAGTTTTTTCTCTTGAAATTGCCATGACCTTGTACTTGCTAGTCTAAGCCTTTAGTGTTGGGTTACCATGACTTTTTGAAGTCTAAATACAAATTCAAAAAACTTTTTGTGAGTTTCAAACCTTTTGGAACAAGCACTCACTTCAAAATGGGTACAGGTAAAAGTACAAAGTTGTGTCACACTTTTGGCCAACTTATCAACACTAGTGAATTTTAGTATTTATAACTAAAAATCAATTCTGGTCAAACCTATGATTTATTAATATTCATTCTAGATAATTTAAATATGTCCACAACTTTTCCAACACAAATTATTGGCTAAATGCATATGTAGCACCACTTTGAGGCCAATTTACTAAAAAAATGAAAAAAATTGAAAAAAATAATATTTCAACAACTACTCATATATAACATATTTTTAAAAATGTAAAAATACCCTTTTTGTAGATCCATAAGTTTAGTTTTCAAATATATATTTATTTTAATAGTTCAATTATTATTTTTATTTTATTTTTATTTTTTACTAAAATTAGGTTATCAACACAAAAATATTAGGTTGATTACCAAGTCATGAAAAATACTAAAACTTATTAAAAAAATAAAAAAAAATATTATGCCCTAGATAAAAGAATCTAGATTAAGATAGTATAATTTTTTTCTATTTTAGATAAGTATTCAATATAAAAGTTGACGTCAAATGGAAATAGTCATGTTTTAATACATGCAAATTTAAATATTTATTTAAAAATATATATTTATTAAAATTGCAAAACAAAATATGCATGCCCTAAGGTTTCAAATTATAAATATACACAAAAAAATTGAAGGGAAAAGAAAAAGTTACTATAAAGCTTGACATCGAGTGGAACATCATTTTTTAGCATTTTATCAACAACTAAATTATAGTGTTAATTTATAAAAAACTATATTCAAATAATTTTTTTATTTTTATTTTTAAATTACAACCATAAAATATACTAAAAAAATACAAATTTTATTAGTTTACATCATTTCAAAATTCAAAACATATATGCCACTTTATAGTGATTCAAGTTTAAAAGTTAGATCATTGTTGTTTGTTTCCTTTATAATAGTGTTACACAACATTGTACTTTTACCCGTACCTATTTTAAAAAATGAGGGTATTTGTTTTAAAGATGAAAAATGTCACTTCCCTCTAATGTGGACCCAACTTCTTGAACTTATCTAGAGACTAGTGAGAGATATATTGTAGTATATCGGTTTAAAGGTTTTTCATATCATTGTGGATCTACCTTAGTACTACATGTTGTTGGTAACACTATTTATTTGATGATATTGGTGTATCTTTGGATTCATTGATCATTTTAGATTTTAGAATACCTATGCACTAGGAGTTATTATATGTACATGTTCTTCATTGACAAGTTTGGAACTTGGAGCTTGTGATGCATGTTATGGGTTGTAAACATTGATAAAATGAGGTTCGCTTGTTATGATTGCTTCTCTTTATGGTGTGGATAGTTGGATGAACTAGCATTTTTTATGGGTTCTATTTCAACTATAATGATTATTTCTTGATTGCTATTGATACATGTTTATTATGTTTGGATTGAGTATTTGTGCTTTGAGATATTAGTTGGAGGCATGGCATGATTCTATGTAATACTTAGTGTGGCATCTCTTTGGATGACTTCTTATTTGTGTATTAGTATGATGCAAATGAGAGAATTCATGCATGAGATGATAGTATCCTTATTTCTTGTTGTAGGTATCCTGATAAAGCACATGGATCACTTTGATTCTTTGATGGTATATATGGCTACAAGGATTGTTCTCTTGTTGATATTTGAGTTTACTTTTTTATCCTTTATGCAATGTAAAGATCAAGTGGGAGAATGTTATGAAAAGATGTGTTATTCACCTTGCATAATTTAATAATATAACTTATTATTATTTTGGTGCATATATGGATTATAGGGATGTGTACATCACATGGGTTTAGAAATTTTTGGGAACACTTTATCTGTTGTATGTAACATTGTAATAAATATTTAATGTGGGTATGTACAGTTGGGAAATATTTGATATTAAAAATAATTAATACCAAAAAGTAAATGTGGAGAGAAATAGTTTTATAAGTTCTTGATACTAGTCACATATTTTATGTAATACCAATTTATGGTTTTCAGCAAGCTTATGTCTATAAAAGAAAGAACCTGGGAAGTTATTTGAGATTGGTTATTTTGGCTAGGGGTTGACACCATCTCTTTTTTGAATTTTTGAGAATTTTAAGAATAACATGAGATGTGTGGTGACATGCTTGTTCAAATGGAGTGTATGTACAAAGCTTGTTGTCTCAATTGTATTAATGGAGACTCTAAAGATGTATTATAATGGTTTCATTGTTGAAAATATATGAGTGATGGATTCTTTTGGATGTTGGATTTTCCCTCTTGAGGGTTTTCCAAAGGTATACCTTGTGTGATCTTTTGATGGTATGTTATATAATTTTTTGCATAGATTTTTAGATTTGGGTTATGTGGAAATTGTCATGTATGGCTCAAAATTTCATTACACAAAGAAACACAAAATTATGATTGAAAAAAGAATGCCAAATAGATAATGCTAACTATTTTTTTCATGTTAGGAATAGTAAATAACCCTAACTATTTAATATATATATAAAAAAATAGAAATTCATTGTCTTGTCAATGTAATTCTTTTTAATCTACATGTTTTTTGTGAGTGCAAACTCAATCTATAGATGTGAACTAAAGCTTTGGTAATATATGAATTTAGTCCCCTATTTAATTTAATGAAGAAAACTATCATATATTTGTAGCAAAAAGGGGTTGTAGATTTTCTCATTTACATTTAATTAGGTCCTACTATTTCCTAACATATCTATTCATTTAAGGACGATGAATCAACAACTTTGATGAAATGATTTTATGTAATTCAAATGTGTTGCTATTGATTTTTTATTCTAAGGGTGTTAAAATGAATGAGAGTCTTTCTAGTTCCTAAATGATAAATGAATAAAAGTGAATGTCTTTTAATACATGCACATGATAATAGATCATTCAAAACAAGTACATAGTTGTGAAAGAAAAGGAGATTTAGTGGGCCAAATTTTAAATTTCTCAATCTTTAATTAGAGTAAATTAAAAAAAATATTATGAAATGATCACATAATTGTAGACTTGATTTAAAAAAAGGTAGATAGATTAGATCATCAAAAATAAAAACAATTTCAAGATTAGTGTGTATATCAATAATAATAACAAACAAATCAAATCAAATATATAATGATAATATATACATAAAAGTAACATTTGTTAATAAATAAAACATCAAATATAAATAACAATTAAATGAAAACTATATGATCCCAAATTTATGCAAGATTTTCTATTTATCTATCATATATAAATATTATAACATCACTAATACTATGGGACTATTAATTAAATTATTATATAATGATAAAGATTGAGTTTTCCTGTAGAAGTACTAAAACAATTCTACACATCAAATTTTTGCTATATTTGCATACTCTAAAAATCACATTTCAAAACATGAATGCCTATTTATTATATAATTAATATCCTCAATTTATAAATTTGCATTATTCTGTATAATCGATGGGATACCAACTAATCAAAGGCCAGGCCTACATTTCACAATACATTCTTATTGTCATCCTTTGCTTGTTGAAAAAAATGCCATATATTCATGTGGTTCTCTTATTCAGTGCATCTTAGTGGAATTTTTTTTAAATGTAACACCCATGAGAAAAAAACCAAAATTTTAATTTACTAGTTTCATCTCACTTTTACATGAAAGAAAATCTAAAAGTAATAACACCGATTTCTCATAAGTTCCAATAAGCAGTGGAAAGCAGCCACAACTTTTTGCTCTTCTCTCATGATCATTTCTCCACTTTACCTTTTCCTTAAGAAGAATGCCTAGATTTTGTTATTGTTTGTTGTGTACAAGGTGGAATGTTGTATTAAGAGACCTATCAAAACTTATTTACTCTGATCCACCTCCATCCAAGATGTTTCCACTTGATTATCAGTCACTATGATGATATGCATCCATAATATTTTCTTGTGCATGATTAGTCTTGATCTGCAATCCCCAAATCCATGCTCTGAATAACAGAGTCTATAATGAAACAAAGAATAATTAGATTCATAAAACTCTTACAATTTATGAATAACTAGTCTATCTATATTTTCAATATTTATCAATTATATGTTGTAGATATTTTTTGATGAATAGGCAATTATCTATATTAATTCAAAGGTAAAATACATATTCACAAAAAAAGATGGGTGGTAAGAAGGCACACCTTGAGAGTCATAAGGGTAGCACCTAGAAAACCACAAAATTAATTAGTATGCATTGATCCCAGGAGTCCATGAGTACAAAAACATAAATGGGACATTAAGCAACTAGAACAATGCTAATAGAGCTCGGAGGGTCTTTGTCATCTAGATTATTTCCCCATACATTAGTAGGGTTAGTGACATCATGAGGAGGACCCCAACCATCATTAGCATCTTTACTTTTTTCTTCTTCTTTATCCCCATGTTGGGGTGAGATTGCAAGCACCAGATGTAGAAAGCATTTACAATAATATGGCCAACTAGAGCCAAAAGTAGGAGTGTCATCAGAGGGCCACCTAGAACCACCACCGCCACTCCCCAAAGCAACAGTAGAGGGCCATCCCTAACCAACATGTGGCTGACGAGAGTGAGTTCGCTGAGGAGGGAAAGAATCTTGTCAAAGAGGAGGTTGAGAGTGGGGGCACACAGAACCACTCTACTACTAGCCCTAAGAGGGAAACTGGCCATGGGAAGAGGTGGGAAAAGTGGGGACCTGAGCAATGGTGCATGGGGCATTTCCCTAGTGATCTAGCTGCACCTGTAGGTGAGCAACTTCAAGTGCAACTTTGTTAGCTTGCAACTAAATCTGTAAAAGTACATTAGAACAAATAATCACTTTAACATATAAAGAAACATTAATATCCATTTTAGAATGAGAAAATATGTAGGAATTTATGTCTTTCCATATATTGAAAAGGATTTCCACCATGAAAGTATGCCAAAGCTAGGTATACTTACCAGCAAATCTGGTCGAGTCTCCCAGTAGAATCATATGCCAAGAGAAAGGCTTCAGCCTAAAGGGCAGAAAGAAGTCATGAATCCAAGTCCAAAGCTACTGAGCTTTGGGAAAAAAACTAGAAAAGATGCTTAAAATTCTCAACTTTCCCACAAAAAGGGTAGCAAGGCTCCTGGAGCCCCAAGTGAACAAGCTGAGAACCCACTAGCAACCCTTGGAAAAGAATACACCAAGCAAAGTGGGCAAGTTTCATCTCAACACTTGCAGACCAAGTGACAATAAATCTTTTATGCCAGACATGAGTGGGAGATTGAAGAAGCCACCTCTAGTTTAAACTTTGAATCATAGGAAAGTGTGGTGAAAGCCACCTATAACCAAACCGAGACTTGTAATTCCTATAGGGGTGTCTAGATACCACTTCTAGTCCTTCTGCTAGGGTTTGGTCCAACAAATTCCAACCTTATGAAGCATCTTAGCAGAGATAGCATTCACTAGAGAATCAAAGGTAGCATGGTCCTAGTTATGAAGTCTGTATAGGGCGTGAAATTCTTCCCACTACATGATACGCATAGTGGGTCTATGAAAAATATGTTGTAGGGTTTGAATGCCCTTTTTGTGAAATCTGAGCACCTCAATCCAAGGTGATTTATCCAAAGGTTGTCCATTGCTAAAAAAAAGGGGTGACCACCAAATATTTTGTTAGTTGAGTGAAAGCCCATTGTGAAAGCTAGAACTAGCCCAACAAAGCCAGGGTTTAATAGCCTCCTAGGTTTTACAAATGCTCATAGCCACAAACGTTCCCAAAATTTGGACTAGTTCCTCCATGACCATAAGGGTTTGAAAAGCACTCTCCTTCTACGTAGGTTTGTGCATAGGCAAACCAGACTGGATACAATGTCTAAGAAGAATTTTTTAGGCCTCATCACTAGTGAGGGCACAAATTATCCATTTGACACACAAGGCAGTCCCTTTCCGCTAAGTGGAGAGAAGCCCAAGCCCTCCAGAGTCTTTAGGAAGGAAACAAAATTGTCAGGAAACATGATGAAACCCTTTGTGGGAATCTACAAAGGCCCAAAGAAAATCTCTGAGCAACATTTCAAGCTTGCCATAGGTAGCCTTTGAAGGGGCCCAATAGGAAAATAGTAGACATGGGTGGTAGCAAGCACCTTAGAGCAAACCTAGAATTTCCCTGCCAAAGAGAGGGGCTTAGTAATCTAGTAGAAAAGATTTTTCTCAACCTTGGAAAGAACAATTTGCCATAACTCAACTGAAGAGGCTTGAAAAGTGTCAACCCTATTTCAAACTTGCATGGAAGAAACAAAAAATCACACTAATAGATCAAAATGCAAGATTAAAACATGAGTTCCCCATAAAATCCATCTGCATTGTTAGAAAACAAGGAAAAAAATGAAATACTTGAGCAAATACAATTGAAAATAGCTATTCCTCATTCTTAAATGAAACAAATACTTGATCTTATAGGGGGATTGGTGCTATTTTGATATGGAAAATAGCCCTTTCCCAACCCCTTTAGATAAGTTAATGATAGTGATCAACAAAATTATTTCTCAAGGAGAGTGACTTTGCCAAAGATTGTGGAGGATTTGCTTGAAGATGAAGCTTCTCATTTATAGATTATCAAGTCGAAAGAATGCCAAACATGGAGGATGTGGGATTAAAATTGGACCAATGAAAGAAGGCCACTTGTCAAGTGGTGAGTGGTTGATGCATGTGCAAGATTTGGGAAGTGTGCCCAAGAGAGGGAGTTTCAAATTTGAATTTGAGAGGAAAGATGAGTGGGGGACAAGAAAATGATAAAAAAATGCAATGTTGGAGGGACAAATCAACTTGTCAAACATAAGGGAATATTCCTCATAAATTCCATGTTGAGTGAAAATGATGATTTAATAAATCAATAAATTGATTTATTGGTGCAAGTGGCTAAATCTAGAGAATGCAAGTGGTGAGGATTAGTATTTAATCAGGATTAATTAGCTAGGATGATGATTAGGATGAGTTTGAACTCTTTGACTTAGATATTTGATTTATTTAAATCAAAAAGGAGAAATATGAATTGGATTTCAATTAAATGAAGTCCTAATTTATTTAATTAAATCGATGATGCAAGATAAATGTTGAATGATCTATGAGAGATGAAATGGTATTATTTGATTAAACATTTGGATTGACCTGTATGCATATTTTGCGTGTCTACATTTTTCGCCTCTTTGAAGCAATGTACTTGTTGCATTGGTTCAAAGAATAAACTTGTTAGGATCAAAATTTTATAAAATTTCTGATTTTTTGGATGCCCCAGTGGAAAGTACACTAGTACATTGCCCCCTCGAGAGATCAAGCAAAAAGATTCGATTTGAGGGTCGATCTCGCGATAAAGAGGTTCAAAATGGATGGTTATGGATGATGATGCAAATGAGATGATTTTAAGATGCTTAGAATAACAAATCTATATTATCCTAAATAACTTAAATGATGATATGATGTGATGATGGATGACATGGATGATGTGATATGCTATGATTATGCAATGGATGATTTATGGGATGCTTAGACTAACAGATCTATATTATGATGGTGATTACGCGATGTATGTGAAATGATCGTTGCTTCCTATTATGTATGATATGAATGATATGTGGCATGCTAAGAGTTTTGTGGATGCAAGATGGATGCATGATGGATGCATTGGTGATGATGATTGACTACTCATGATGCGATGTTAGTGCGGAAGTGAGATGATGACAAGAGGATCCAACACGTCCATGATCTGACGAGACTTTATTAGAGATGATGATGATAATAGATAATGATGATGACAATTTGCTTATCAAGGATTCAGATTTTAAAAGGGCTACTTACCTTATGTTTGATAACACACGTAGGTATGATGCATCAAAGTATAAAGAACCAAGATGGCATTGTACCTAGTGCAATGGAATTTGACTTGACAAGCAAATAGGAGTATTCTTGTTCACACGTGACATACAAAAACCTTGGTAGGGCGTACCTAACAAAACAAGTATGAATGCCAAGTTATTTTACAAGAACATCCAACAAGCACAGTAGAAAAAAGATAATGATTGTTGCCCCATTCCTATCTCTCTAAATCCTTCATTCGGATATCATCGAGAGGTCCTCAGACTAAGTGCAATCAAATGAAAAGATTAAGTACACAAACAAGTCAATGTTCTTCATATCTCTAGCCAGAGGTATTTGTTTTGATAGGATAAGATCCAAAGTGATATCCAAAATGATGCCCATTGTCAGAATGATATATCCTAGGACATGCATTGTATATGATGATGATGGTTGATAAGTTGATTGATAGGCTATTGATACAAGGTCAATTGACATGTTTGTGAATGATCAAGAGTTTGATTTTGCGTTTAATGGTTTGTTGTTTCAATTTTGATTCTACGATTGAAGCTTGCTTTTGTCGGCTGTTGTGATTGTTTCTATTTGTGTTGCCAAAGGATGAAGGTGATGATTAGTTTATTATGGATGATTGATTATTGTGGGTGAAAGAAAAATGAGATGGATGGATTTTTTCAAATATTTGGATGTTTTTGACATTTTTGAAATGTTTTGAGGTTGTTTTTGGTGTTTTTGGATTTTGCGATGTTTTTGATTTTTTGATTTTCTGATGTGTTTTGGATTTTGATGTTTTTAAATGTTTTTTGGATTTTGATGTTTTTAAATGTTTTTGAATTTTGATGTTTTGGATGTTTTTGGACTTTTCGCACGATTTGGATGTTTTTGGACTTTTCGCATGATTTGAACGATTTGGATGTGTCCAGTTTGGATTTTGTTGAAAACCAACCTGAGGTTGATTGATTCGGATCGATGGATTGATGATGATGATAACATTGTTGAGGATACACAACAATTCAAGGATTGATTGATCAGGATTGATGGCGATAACATTATTGAGGATGCATAACAATGCAAGGATAGTGTTAAGCAACACAAGGATTGGGATGGATATCCCAAGGTGATGATAGATTTCTGATGATGTTTTGATTAATCATGTTTGATGAAGCTTGATTTGGAACAAAAATTGTTTGAATGATTTGATGTGACATTTGAAGGATGCATTAGATGCGATTGATATTGATTGTTTGGATTGATGTTCAATGAAAGATAACAATTGATAAGGAACATCATCTTGTCAAAATATGCCATGGGTTAGTGATTTGGATTTTTGCTCACAAGTGGTGGACTAACTTGATTTCACATTTTCCAATGTTCAGATCGCCACATAAGTCGGAGGATACAGATCAAGATTTATTCTAGAAGCAAGATGTAAATATCTGCCCCCAATGTCTAGCAATGTATGGAATGTGATGGATGAATGCTTGGATAGGTTTATGGATGGATCGATTTGGTATGCATGCAAAGGATGCCAAGGATTATCTTGTGATAAGAGAAGGTGTTTGGATAAAGAATATGCTCATGTGGATAATGCTTCATGGCTTAGATAATGCTGCAGTAGGATAGGACCAGTGAAAACAACCCATGTCAAGATGTTTACCATAAGCTAGTGTAAAGTGTGCCCCAAATTTTCATCAAAATCAAGATAATTTGGAATATGGATGCAGATGGATGAAAATGGATTGGATAAATGGTTCATGGATGAAATGGATTTATTATGGATAAGATGGATTGAATGTTGGCTTTATTACGGATGGGATGAGATGCTTTCACCTGAAGTGGCACACGTAGATGCTCAATTCCACACATGACGCCCATTTTCCAGGTTTTCATCATGGTATTTCCCAAAGCACCGCCCATGTAGTTTTCACTAGAGGACGATTTTTTTCTCTTTACTATTTTCAATCCTTTTTTTTTGCATTTTCATTTTTTTGTTTTTTTTTGGTTTTTTCTGAAAGATTCATGTTAACCTAGCTGGTGGTGTTGATGTAGATGCTTTTGTCATAATGTGCCATCGATATCCTACCTGAAGAAGTTGTTTTGCTAAGATACGTGCACTTGAATACAACTGTTGAAATTCTTGATCTGCTTTGTCAATATCAGAGTTAACTTTGTCTCTGTGCATACATCGTGATAGATTGCCTTCAAAATCCTTATGATGAAGGGTCGTTGCCAATACTTAGTCAGTGTAAGAACTGGATATGATGCATGGAGGCATGGATGGAGTTTGTTTTGGGATAAAAGATGGATTGGTTGACAGTTTGGAACCTTTGACTCTCCAAACTTGGGAAGGTGAGCAATGATGGGTGGATACGGAAGTGTGCATTGAATTAGGGCCAACTGCTTAATACACTTTGTACGTCGCTTGAAAAGCTTGCTTTTTCTTTTGTGGACATCTTTGATGGATACTTTTCCCTTTTTTATTTTGCCCCATATTTTCTTTGACTGATGGAGTTTGATAGGGATGATCTTTCTTTGTATTCTTTTGTATCCATATGTATTTTATTTGTCCATTATGCTTTGATTCTTTTGCTTTGATAGTGTTCTTCGTTCTTTGATTCAATTCTTTCTTTTGACATTGGTCCCAATTCTTGGATGGGGTGATGGGTGGATGAAGATTCATGGCATGGTTGGTTGTAGTATTGGTAATGGTTTCACCATAAAGATTCTTCATGCTCCCTATGTTGAAATTTTCTTTAGACGAAGTTTCCCCTAGTATGGTGGTAGTAGCACCTTCATTCCTTGATTCTGCTTGCTTTGAGATGTTTTGTTCAGTAAACATGCTCTGACGAATGACCACTATAGATGACATTGTTTCAATCTTCCACTCTGCTATCTCTAGATTATACTATTTTGTCTGACTTGCTTCCTTTAGTGGATAATGTTCAATATATTTATTCTTGATGTCCTTAGTCTGAATTTGTGATATATCTAATACCATTGTTGACAATTCAATTTGACTATAAGAGTTTAAAATCTCCTCTTTTTGTGTAATAAGATCTTGTTCTAGCTGAAGATCATCTACATGTCCATCCATAGAAAGTATCTCATGGGTAGATGGCGGAGTATGTGCTACATGGATATGATCATCTTGCATAGATAAGAGAGTTTCTATTAGATCATTGTAATATCTCAAAGATATGAATTTTTGATCTTGACTGATTTCAAAGTTGCTTTCGCCATGCTTTGGAACAATTTCCTGACATGGGTCATTTTCAAAGAGTGGATTACTCACTGGAGAAAGATTTCGATCATGCTTTGGAATAAATTCTTGAGATTTTTTCTCTAACTCATTAGGTGATGTAGAGACAATTTCGACATGATCATAGGTCAATGGATTTTGCATTATGTCAATTGGATCAAATATTATTAACACTCCTTGAAAGAGATCACTAAAAAGTGGCTCTTGATGTATGGTGAGTTGATCATCGGATTGTGTAGATACATCCTCAATGTGCTCCTCGATGGAGAGGTTTTGATCATTTTTTTCGACAATTGTGGTGGAGAGATTGTGAATGTCTTTGACCATAGAGTCAAGTGATGTTGATATTTCTTGAATTGGGTCAAGCACGATGTACTTTAAAGGAAAAATTGTTAGTTCTTTGAACAAGTCTCCTTTTCTTTATGCTGAGGCTCTGGTGTAGTCATTACTAATTAAATATCTCTCTTTCTTACAATAATGAAGAGTATATGTCAGTTGGAAAACTTGCAGATGCTTCACAAGGATTACAGACAGTCATGTCTATTGATAGATTAGGTGTCAAAAGATAACGAAGGACAACGAAAGTGTGAAGGAAAAGAAAAAGCTTGACCAAGGTACATTCCAGTGCACACCTCATCTATAATAGTGGGTTCTAGATCTACAAATATAGCCTGAGGAACATGTTTCCCAGCACCCATCTCACTGAAAAATCTATTAAAAGCATTGTCTCCGCCTCCAACAATCTTATCATTGGGCATCCGTTTGTCAAGTTGAATACTGTGCTCCAAGAAGTATAGCTCCTAGCAGGAATTTCTGACCTGGATTTTGGCTTGCCCAATGTGGATTAATATGCATGAAAATACCATAAAGACATATATTATGAATTCTGGACAATGATCGTATTTTGTGGTTGTATTTGTCATGTTTTCAAGCTTCATTTAATGCAAATTTTGTTCCATGTCAGAAGTTTGAATAATTGTGTTGTTTCATTAAGACCGAACCTTTCAGTACAGGAAACATCCACCATCAACAAGCAAGTTATGTTTTCTTCGTTAACACTAGCGAGAATATTGGTCGGTGGAGGCTTAGACCAAGGCGGCTTTCCATAGCAAATGGTGATCCAAGGAGATTTGAATTTTCACATATGCTTTCCTAAAATCGCTGATATAAGCTATTAATTGGATTGGTAGCATTCAACTAGTGTAGTAGATTTTATGTGTTCAGGCATAAATTAACTATCCCATTATTGTTTTCATGTCTCTCTAACAGGGAAGCACATCTTGACAGTATTGTGTGCCTATTTTTAGTTGTTTATCAGTTGTGTTTTAATTTAATCCAATAGATTGTTTTCACATCTTGATGGAACTATGAGAAAGTTGCAAATGGTGTGTAACTTAAGCTAGTAAGAACTTTAAATGCTTATGTTGACTGTTCTTTGCTTTTAATGCAGATTTTAGGTGGTGTGCAGTTCAAGCATAAGGTGCATTAAATATCCCATTATGGTTTTGACATCTCTCTGACAGCGGAGAACTTCTTGATAGTATTGTTTGTTTGTCAGTTGTGTTTGAACTTAATCCAACATAATTAAAGGAAAGTTAAATCATATGCCTATCATTTTAAAGAGGAAAGGTAAAATAAGCTTTGGGTCACTCTTTGATATTGATTTGTTTCATTTTGATAGGTGTGGAAGTAAATGACCTCCTTTATCTTGCTGGAGGATTGTGTAGAATCAACATAGGATGATTTGGAGGGAATAGAAAGTATTGTTCTTAATAATCATAGAAACCATGGATCATAGTATGGATCTGCCTTATGGAGTGGCAATGCTCAAACCGTACAAACTTGATGTGTGAAGACATGGATTTTTTTTATTATAGATCTTGGGTTTGTGGGGCAAAGGGCTTAATTGTGACAATCATATGATGGCTATCATTAAGGCTTGGAAATGACATATCTCATTTTTAGTCACATATATGTAAAAGCTTATGTACATTGATAGTTTAGGTGGAAAGTTGTCAAACTTATTTTAAGAAAAGATGGATCACATTTTTGGTTTCTAAAAATAGAACTAGAAACTATTAATGACATGCTTGTTTATCTTGATATGATCATACTTTTTTATCTTGCTATCTTTATGAAGTTCCTTCAAATCTGATTTTCTAATGTTATAACTATTTTTTTTATAGGTGCTTCTTATCAAGGTGAATGAATTCCAAGTAGATTTGAGTTGGAAAAGGGGGCATTGAATTTGAAAAAAAAGCATTTTTTTAATGCTCATAGCCTAGAACCTCCATTCTCGGCTTTTTTTTATGTTCTAAGTCAACTAGATCAATATTTTCTTTCAAAGTTGGGCTAAAATTGAACCTTACAAACTTACTAGCTTTCTAATTTTGGACTAAAATTGAACAAGGAAAATTTCACACTCAAGTTTGGTGCTTTAAAATGAATTCATCATTGCTTTGAAGGCTAAAATGAACAAGTGTTTGAGTTGAGTGGTTTTTGTTTTTGGTGCATTTTGAGTGTGTATCCTCTCCCCTTGCACTTCATGCGACCTGGGGTGCAAGAGAAACACTCAAAATGCATTTTTTTGCTTTGAGTTACCTTTAGAGGGGCTTGCCTAAGAGACACATCTGCAAGGAGAACTCGAAGGGGACTCCAACTGGTTTTTCATTTGGGCCGGTATATAAATGGATAAGACTAAACTGTCAAGTCCTCATGGTATGTAGGCCTTAGCCATACAATGTCTTTCAGAATGGGGTACTACCATAAAACATATAAGAGCCCCTAGTAGGATTGATTAAAGCCTTTAGTGGCTTGCTGGATGCCTGTAAGGTGCCATGTCCTCGATGTTGTGTCATTAAGAACCTTTTTTGTAGTTGCCATCTAGTCCATCCAACGAGTTTATTGAAGTGGTACATTGGAACTCAGATTCCAAGAAGTTACTTGCAATGTCTGATCTTGGTTGCAAACCAACATTCAACATCATCATCAAGATTTCAAACACCTTAGTTTGAGCAAATACCTTTGACAAAACTCAAGAACTATTGCTTACCCTAGGGATTATGTCCTTAGAGGTTTCTAAGTAATTGGGTTTACATCTTAATTTGCTCTTACAAAGGTCAACATTAGGCAACCCTTATCCTAATTTCTTGGAACTTCCACATAGCACTTTGTGGGATGAAAAGAGGTTGTGACATTGGACATTCAGTTTGAAACCTAATCAAGAAGTGTGTTTGTGGTAAAAAGTATACATTAAGCAAAGATAACAAATTGGACCCCACACATGTGCTTAATATCTTTTGGTCATATTATTTTCATGCAAACATTGGTCTTTTGATTGCTTTTAGAGAAAAGTGTGTTATTCAATACCTTGGCCTAGTAAACAAAGTATCTCTAAGTCTTTTAGGATCAAATTAAACACTTCATCCATCTCAAACATTTATCAAAATTCATCCATCCAAACAACCTTAGATCTTTGGAAACATCATTCTAGACTTAGGCACATCATCAAAATCAAAATCACCTTGTTTAGTTAGGAATATGAGAATGCATCGTTTCTCATACCTCTAATTAGATCAACAATCCTTTGAAACAAGTATATCCTAAGATCACATCCAACATCTTAGGGTTTACAAGTTTATTATCCAAATCAAACAATCAAAATCAAACCCTAAGTCTAGCATTGATTCAAAGTCCTTAAACGTTCAACACTCATCATTTTCCCTTTCCATCCTTCATCTCATCATTAGTCCTAAGAACCTTAGAGGTTACTTTCAACAACAAGATCAAAACACAAGGAGAACATGGAATACAAAATTGATCCATACATTATGAGCAATCCAAGTCAACTAAGCCTTATAATGTTGATCGATTATCAACACTCACATCTATACAAACCATACATGGGATCATTTCCTTCAAAAAAATTCAATGGCACAAGTGTGAATATGCCCAAATCAAAGATTGAGACACATTTCCTGATGGTAAATCCAAGTCCAAACCTACAAGTCTATCAATCGAACAATCAATGCATGAGCCTTGAAACGAACGTCATCCCACCAAATCCCTACAAACTGAATGAGAAGGTACCAAGTACAAGTTTTCAAAACATGAATCTAAAAAACTTTGGGATGGATACATTTGCAAATCATACGAATATTCCCAACATAAACAATGGTCAATTCCAACTTATCATGCCAAATCTGAGTGTCATTGCAAATCAGAATATTGTCCAAAATCAAACACAAGTACACACTATAGATCTGCTTAAACAAAATTCAAATCAACTATCTCAAGGGAGTCAAGATCAAAATCAAGAACAAATTTGGTGAGATAAAATTGCTACACTTACCGAAATAGTTGAGTCATTTCACCAAGGGAAATCTCCACCACAATTACCCATATCCTTCCTTGGTTTAGGGCTTCCCCCTTTACCTAACACCAATCATTCCATCCAAATCAATCCACCTAACACTAATCAAACCATCACGTCAAATCCTTTGAATATACCATTGACATCACACCAACAGATCATATTCAATCAAGCAACAACGTTGATCCCAACAAATCAAAACATGGTCTCCCAAGGATCTATCACCTTGACCATTCCAACCATCCCCATCACTTCGATCATTCCAACCACCACTACCACGCCCATCACATCTCAACCCCTCACTACCATGATCACTTTGAGTGTATCTCAAACACTTGTCACTACATCCAACTCAATTCTAAATCTTCCACCACTACCGCCAAAACCAAATGCTATTTTCCATATCAAAATAGCACCAATCCCCCTATAAGATCAAGTGTTTGCTTCGTTTAAGAATGAGGAATAGTTATTTTCGATTGTATTTGCTCAAGTATTTCATCTTTTTCCTTGTTTTCTAACAATGCAGATGGATTTTATGGGGAACTCATGTTTTAGTCTTGCATTTTGATCTATTAGTGTGATTGTTTTTTCTTCCATGCAAGTTCGAAATAGGGTTCACATACTAGCACCAGTATGTGAACCCTATTTCGAACTTGCATGGAAGAAAAAACCATCACACTAATAGATCAAAATGCAAGACTAAAACATGAGTTCCCCATAAAATCCACCTGCATTGTTAGAAAACAAGGAAAAATATGAAATACTTGAGCAAATACAATAAAAAATAACTATTCCTCATTCTTAAACGAAGCAAACACTTGATCTTATAAGGGGATGGTGCTATTTTGATATGGAAAATAGCCCTTTCCTAACCCCTTTAGATAAGCTAATGATAGTGATGAACAAAATTAGTTCTCAAGGAGAGTGACTTTGCCAAATATTGTGGAGGATTTGCTTGAAGATGAAGCTTCTCATTTACAGATTATCAAGTTGAAAGAATGCCAAACATGGAGGATGTGGGACTAAGATTGGACCAATGAAAGAAAGCCACTTGTCAAGTGGTGAGTGGTTGATGCATGCGCAAGATTTGGGAAGTGTGCCCAAGAGAGGGAGTTTCAAATTTGAATTTGAGAGGCAAGATGAGTGGGGGACAAGAAAATGATTAAAAAAATGCAATGTTGGAGGGACAAATCAACTTGTCAAACATGAGGGAATATTCCCCATAAATGCCATGTTGAGTGAAAATGATGATTTAATAAATCAATAAATTGATTTATTGGTGCAAGTGGCTAAATCTAGAGAATGCAAGTGGTGAGGATTAGTATTTAATTAGGATTAATTAGCTAGGATGATGATTAGGATGAGTTTGACCTGTTTGACTTAGATATTTGATTTATTTAAATCAAAAAAGGAGAAATATGAATTGGATTTCAATTAAATGAGGTTTGGATTTATTTAATTAAATGGATGATGCAAGATAAATGTTGAATGATTTATGAGAGATGAAATGGTATTATTTGATTAAACATTTGGATTGACCTGTATGCATATTTTGTGTGTCTACATTTTTCCCCTCTTTGAAGCAATGTACTTTGATGAAAGGAATTGAATGGGCTTGACATTCAAACCAGAAAGGCTTGGTAATAATTTAGTAAGAAACTTTGAGAAGCATGATAGTCCTCTAGTTGCAAATGCCCTCTCGATCTCCAAATTTAGGTATGAATTTGATATTTCCTTTGTTTATTAAGTTACCTAGAGAATTAGCATGAAAAGCCTCTAAGTAAACATGATGCATATCTTGCCCAACACAATCCCAAAGGGATTTATAGAACTGACAAGGGAAGCCATTGATCCTTGGGCTTTTGTCATCATTCATGGAATGAACAACTTCCTTGAGATCATCAATTGTTAACAATTGATCACAAAAGTTTTTTTGAGCTAGGGAAAGCCTATTTGGCATGACAACAAGACAATCTTGAAGGGCTTGCTAGTGCATAGGTGTAGGTTTGTGTACAATGAAAACCTACTCATAATGACGTAGAAAGGCCTAGAGAATGTTAGGGAGCTCAAAGAGCATCTAAATACCATCTTTAATTTTTTTAATGCTCAGGGATGGGTGCCTAGCATGCAATGCCAAAAAAAAGTTTAGAGGCACAATCACCAACTTTTAGCGAATGTATCTAGGCTTTGATCTATGCAACTCTAGCAACATAATTATATGCAATTTTTTTTATGTCTTAATTCTACCACCTTAACTTGCAATGATGGAGAAAATGGTTTGGCCACCAAAGCTTTAGTAGCTGACCATAGGTCAATGGTGGTAGCCTCATAAGACTACTATTGAAAGATAGCCAGCTAGCAGCCCATAAATGCATAAAAATCTAGTTGTGCATGTGATAGAATCATTCCACCAAGTAATCCAACCTTAATGATGAGTTGGTCTTCACTCTAAATTCCACACTCTATGAATGTGGGCCAGAGAGAATGAGAATGGTAGTGACCAATATTGGGATAAAAAAACCCCAATTTATTGCAAATATAAAACCATGCCTCCCTCTCACCAGTTGTCCATCTGAATGGTAGGGTGTCATCCTTTTCATATGCCATCTCAACCATATTGAAATCCCCACATAATAATCAAGTAGCAACTGGCAATGAATCAACAATCTAGCACCAAAGAGAAGTGTGCTCCATGGCATCATTAGAAGCATAAACATTAATAATCCCGAAGGAATGATTATCAATGTTAAGGAGAATCTAAATGAGCCGATGAGTGGCATCAAACCCATGGTTGACCACACAAGTATGCCACCATGGAGACAAAAGGGTGACAACTCCACCATGCCCAGCCTCATGCAGAGTGCAAAATATTTTGTTGGTCGGCCAAATAGAGTGTCAAGCCAAAGCAAGGACAAAGATATAAATTTTAACCTCTTAGAGATAAAGCACTTCAATGCCAAAATATTTTCACAAAGTATCCCTAACAGAGTACTTTTTGGAGAGGTATGTCAGACCTCAAACATTCCATGAGAGGAAATTCATGAATGAAACTCCTCCATATTGTCAAAGTCTGGTTCCTCTCCATTCAAGGAAGAGAAATTATTTTTTAGAAACTATGGCTAGATTGACCCAATCTAAATAGAAGGAGAGGAAAATCTCCACTTTTCTTACACATATTCACCCTCTTCATGTAGCGGAGATAGACTACAAGACTGCCTTGATCTCCTGACACGGGAGGAGAAACGCTCAGCTAAGCAATCATAATGATAGTAAGTTGAGGTGTTGTCTTTTCCCTCGGCTACATAGACACATTGTTAGCTCCAACAAGAGCATTTTTCCCCTTCCTTGAAGGGTTTGTAATGACTTGCGATGGTTCAGAGGCCTTAAAGACTGACCTAGAACTAGTTGACTTATATTTTCAATTTTTAACCATGGTCCATTTTTCCTCTAGTTTGGTAGTAGAAGGCTCCACCTAATGAGTCTTTTTAGTATCTCGTGATGGAGAAGGTGTATGAGGCACTACCAAAGGGAAGTCCTTAATCTTGTGGTCTGCTGACTAACACCTATAGCACATGTTAGGTAGATTAAAATAAGTGATTTTCTGGGTATGCTGGAGAGCTCCAATTGGAATATAAATGGATTCTTTCAAATCCTTTGAGAGATCTATTTCCACACAGATCCATTTTTGGGGCTAGGCCTGAGAAAACCTATTGAGCTCAACACAAATGACCCTCCCTATTAGGATACAATATGACTCAAAAAGGTATGCAAGGCAATGGAAAACCAGGGAATTCAATCCAAATCGAGACTTACAACTTAGTGTCATCTAAGACAGAAAAATTTTAGGTCCATACCTAGAAAACCAGCAAGGATGACTTAACATACCAAAGATCTTGGGCTAAGATAGCTTAGACATGATTGACTTCTGCAAAGAAGAATTGAAAAAAACCCTTGGTCAAATTTTGGACCATATCAAGGCGGACCCCATGAGGGACCCAAGCTTTGTTGACCCATTCTTTAAGCACACTTTTGAGGGGAGTCCTCCCAACAAAATAACCCACAAAGGTGTGTTGCTCAAGCCACTGGCAAGCAGAATCAAAATCTGGTAATTGCAAAATTACATTAGCTAGGGAATCAAAGTTATTACCTCATGAAATAATTTTGGAACAAATTTATGGGGATATTTGTTTCGAGGAGGAGCCATTGAGCAGTGTCGACGAATCCCTAACACTAGTGTGCACTACTAGGTTAGAGTTGGTTGAAGGCATATTAAAACACAAAAACTATAGTAAATGCAGTCGTACACATAAGAAAACAGGGTTTTCCTATGTAGAATGTGTAGTATGATGCAAGAGGGGCCAAGGATGACTATAGAAACCAAAAAACCCTAGCAGACCTCATACACCTTTTCCACAAAATTTTCATATATGTTGTAGATATTTCAATAGATGTCTTTTATAATAGTAAGCTACAAACTAGGTTCCTAAGACTTATCTCCCTAAGCTCAGAAAAACTAAACTAGAAGACATCAAGGACAACACTCAAACAACATAGAAGCATACAATAAAGGAAAATTCATTGACAACGAATAGCTGATAAACAAGTCAACTGCTCAATAGCATCAAACATAGAGAAGTTCACACCCTTGATTTGAACATGGGAATGTGAGATATATTTTGGAAGACCTTTCTTTCTATATTGAACAACTATCCAAGAAAATTTGGAATCCTTACCTCTAGATATAAGAGAGGAGGGAGAAGAGACAATAACCTTAGCCCCTGAGGAAGGATAGTCACAAGAGGGGAGACAAACTAGAGAATAGGGTTGGAGACAAGGAATTGAATAGGTGGTAGGGGCCACACACAGCTTCCCCAAGAAGTGACCCAAAAATAGGAAAAAACCAAGGTAACAGGTGGATCATAAACCAACAGTGTAATAATAGCAAGAGGAGCCAAGGCCAATAGATCACAAAGAAAAGGTGCTCAAGAAATAGGAGTTTAGGCCTTCAAATTAGTGTCACTCTATTAATTCCATATATTCATAAGATCACAGTTAGCTTCTTTCCACCAAGAGGAGGAATGAGAAACCTTCAAGCGAGGACAAGTAGAAGCCAAGTGACCAATAGAAAACTACCATTGACACTAGAAAGGGATGTGTTAATAATCCAATAGTTCAATCCAAGAGCAGTCTCCAACCTATAAAACAACCTCAACTAGGAGAGGTTACAACAAGTCCACCTCCACAAGGATACAAGCATAAATAGTAGGAGAGAACATGTTGATAACAATATCCGCTATAACAAAATGGCCCAAAGAATCCCAGTGCCCATATAATAGGAGTTGCACCAAAAATGAAGTAAGAGATTCAGAAGATGATCCAAACAAAAAGTAGCTAAAAGGACCAAGTGGGAAGATTGAAGGAGGCCACCCAGAGCTTGAGGAGAAGGGCATACTATCCCCAAAACCAAGAGTGAGAATTTCAAACTAGAACATGATCAGCATTTGAAGAAGAAACAACCACAAACTAAACCCATGCAATGGGGTAGATCTCAATATTTCCCTCTGTAATGGGATGCCAATGTTTAGAGATGTAATGGTTTAAATCTATCAGATGAGGCTAAGTTATATCAAACTTGCGAATAAGACCGTTTTTTTGAAAAATAATGTTCATTCTCGAAAACCTCGCCAAAAACCACCACAAAAGGGGAAGGAGCGGGCTTGAAAGTGGAAACCCTTGAAGACTAGTGAGAGAAAGGAGCTCCATCCTTGCACAACAAGTGGGAAGAGAGAGCCCACATACCACATTGGCAAAGGATTTTTGAGAAGAGGTAACTGATTAGCCCACCAAAACCCCATGGTAGGTGGTAAGAGATGAGTGGCCATAGGGGTGCCGAGAAAGAGGTGTTGAGACCAACACGATGCAAGGGAACCCATCCATAGTAACCTACAATTCAAACGCAAAGGGCACACGAGGTGATGTAGCCCCTAGAACAGAAACAAAAATACCCAAACCAACATCAATGGCAGGCAGAGGAGCATTGGTTGGAGTCAAATCATCCACCAACCCACCAACAAAGGAGCAAGGCACAACATAAACAACATTAGCAGGCAGTTGATCATCCTCAATAGGCAATGAACAGGCAATGCTAGGATGAGAATTTGAAATCAGACTCACGCGGGAAGAGAAGCGGGAAATGCAAGAGAAATCCATTATTCTATAATCCTTGCCAATAGATGTTGAAGATGTATCATTGTTAATTAATTTATCATCAACCAATTCCAATTATGTGTCATTTCAGATTTAGAGGAGATAATTGAG
Source organism: Sequoia sempervirens (assembly GCA_007258455.2). Lineage (NCBI taxonomy): Eukaryota > Viridiplantae > Streptophyta > Pinopsida > Cupressales > Cupressaceae > Sequoia > Sequoia sempervirens. The sequence goes on from VDFB02105785.1 coordinate 174,134,149, forward strand.
CAGTTGTTGAGCTACTTTCCAATTTTAAATTTGTAATTTAATTTGATCAATAAAAGGTGGTTCTATACCACTTATTTGGTTTCAATTTGGTATCAGAGTGTTTTCTCATGTTCCTACAATCCTTCTAATTCTCTCTTTTATCTTGGATTATTAAAAAATACTTCTCCGTGCTCCACATCCAATACATGTGCCAATGTCCATATAAGTTGATTGAAGGATTTAGCCAAATCTATGGCCTGTTGGAGAATCAAATGGTGGACTCAGGAGCACCTAGTTGAGATTACAGAATGAAGTAAACAAAGAAAAAAATATTGCACAGACCTATTCTCCTTGACGAGGATGGACTATATACCCAAGGAGAGTCAATGATAAGAAGCATTGTAAGTTACAATCGTATTTTTTAGTTTGGTAAATAGTTCTTCAATGTATTCAGTACCATAGTGATTAATTTCTAACACCATCTACTATTGGTTAATTTCATCAAAATGGAAAATCTTGTCTACTTATATCTAATTGAATCAAGCAATTTAGATGGTGCAAATTATTTTAATTTAAAATTTAAGATGTAAACTTTCATGAAAGGGTATAATATATGGTCTACTATATATGGTAATGAGGCTAAACTAGTTACACCTCATTCTACCGTTCAAGATTGAGAAAAAAAGGAATAGAAGGAAAATATTTTCTTGTATATGTATATTAAAGAATTATAGATAAAATTACTTTCAAACAATTGCAATAAAATAAAAGTATCAATGATTATTTTTTTTAAGTTAAATAATTAAAAGATAAATTTCGGGATATTGGTTAACAAGTTTCAAGTAGTGATCTATTTATTGTTATTTTGAAAGGCACAACGACTATATATCAGCTATTTATTACTAGTTTGACAACAATCGAACATGCACCTTCCTTTCATAACTTAATATGTATGTTTATGTATACATGCAAAATTAGCATATTGCGTTTAATCAAGTCCATTCATTAAATAAATCAAGTTTATTTGATTTATCTCTAAGGTCTTACATTTAAATTAAATAAACACTATCATTATTCCCCCTAGCTAAATAAATCAAAATATTTATTTAACTAAATATTTATCATTTTCAATCTCCTTTTTTATTTAGTTTAATCCATAAATCTAAGGAAAAAAGGTCAAATCACCTAATCCTCACTTAAGTTAACTAAATCAAGATTAAATCTAATCTTAATGCAAGTCCCATCCTATAGCCTTTACGACTTGCACAAATAAAGTATTTTAATTAATTTATTAAATCTCTATTTTCCATCAACATGGCATAAAAATCGAATATTCCCTCAAGTTTGAATTCAAATCCAAATTGACTTGTCCCTTCCAACATAGTATTAATTATCCTCTTACATGTCCCCCACTTGGAATTTAAGCCCCTTTTTCTCCCTCCAACAAGCCAAATTTAAAATTTGAAAAGGCCACCTAATGTTATTTATTAGCACATTGACCAAAACTTGCACATCATCCATCCACTCACATTTGGACAAGTGGCTCCTTCCTATTGGTTGAATATTTGTACCACATTCACCCATTTTTCATATTTCTTCATCCTATCATTCTATAAATAGGAGGTCTCATTCCTCATTTTAGCATCCACAATCTCATGCAAAGTTGCTCTCTTCACATTGAGAGCTAATTTTTCCCATCATTGCGTTTTCATCATTTACTTGTTAAGGGTTGGGAAAGGGTCACTTTTCACAACAAAGTGACATGAATCCACTAGGGGATAGGTATGCATTGTGCTTCTTTGATATTTTCAATTAGTTTATTTTGTCATTTTGTTTATGAAGTATGGTGTATTATTTCATAGGAGAATTTGTAGGTTTGCATGAACTAACCCATGTTATGGAGTTTAGAATGTGTGCAAATTTGTAAGTACTCATAGTTTAAAAGGGAAAAGTAGAAGGGATATGAACCATAGGCTTTAGATTTTCAATTAAGCATGGATGGTGAATGCCAAGAATCCATTCAAATGGGAACAATGGGAAAAGTACAAAGGGGGTAAACATGATGAGAAAAGGTCTAAACATGGGACATCATTAGAGTTAAATTTCAATGTGAAGATAAATAGAAATTGTAATTACTGTTGTCAATTTGGACACTATGTATATTAAAGTTGAAAAAAAATGAGTCCAAAAAATATTAAAAAATTAAGGTAAGTTTGTTAATGACAACGATAAGATAAATAATGACCTAACTAATATTGAGTTATTTATTTCTAATGCTACCCTTTTTACTCAAATAGATGACTATAATGCATTTTTAAGACATATGAAGGTGTTTATATGCATGCCATGTGATAGAGATTGGGTGGAACTTGTCCATGAGTAAAGTGATTGTAGTAAGATCCATCTATGTGATGATAGTTCTTATGATATAAAAGGTTGTGGTGATGTAAGTGTTACATTACCTAATAGACATGTAACACTAACTATAAATGTGATGTATGTTCCAAAAATAAAATGGAATCATAAAAAATTATACATATGATTTTTCATAGTCCTCAAAAAAATAGTTATAGATGAGATGAACAATGGATTAGTAGTTTAGTGTGTAAGAAGTGCACTTATTGAAAGAAACTTCTCTTTGTTTTCTGGATAATGTAATTAGTGCAATTATATACCTGCAATTTATGCAAGTTCACAAAAATTTCAATAAAATAAAACACCTTATGGGGCTTTAATTTGTAAGAAACCAAATATTTTTTGTGTGATGATTTTTGAATGTAATTTATTCTCCCATATTAAAAAGTAAAAATAAGAGGAAACTTGATGAAATTCAAATAAATGTATTTTTATCAGTTATTGTGTTGTTTGAAAAGCTCAAAAAATATTTAATCATTTTAATGATAAAGTATTTGTGAGTAGAGATGTTATATTTCATGAATATGAAAATGATACTCAATGGGTAGAGAGCCCAATTTCATGGAAAATTCTTGAAGAAGATATTGAAAGTATAGGAATTGCATACAAACAAAGTGATAATCAATTTGAAGTTAAAATAAGACATAATAAAGACACCCCATCAACTAATGAAGCACTAGAAATATCAATGAGATAAATATTTTCACTAATAACATATAGATAATATTCTCTAATTGCTTGAGTTATGAGGGTGCATGAACCTCTAAATTTTGAAGAACAATATGACTTGACTATGGAAAATGGTACTTGAGGACTAATTGAGTTACCATAAAAAAATAATTCTATAAGATGTACATGGTTGTGGTTTAACTCATAAATTTAATCCTAGACAAGTTATAAATGATAGTCACAAAAAGTAAGGAATATGTTGTAAATACATATTTGCGATTTTAGCTAAAATGAACACCATAGGACTTATGATTGCACTTGCTACTAAGTATAATTTGGATGTACATAAAATGGATGTGGACTTGGAATTTTTGAATTGTGATTAAATATAAGAAATATGTGTTCTCCAATATAAATATCATTTAAATTATGAAGAAGAACATAAAGGATGAAAATTAAAGAAAGAATCATGCGGTTTTAAACATGCACCTAGGTCATGGTATGTGAAAACAAATATAATCTTCTTTCAATAAGGATACACAAAAGTAATAGTGATTTGAATTTATACATGAAGAGAGATGAATATGGGAAATTTTCTTTGATTTTATTATATGTGGATGATTTAATCATATCAAAAAGAGTTATAGGTTTGATTGATGAATTTAAAAGAGATCAATTGAAGGAATTAGAATGAATGATCTTGAGTAAATGTATAATTTTTTATGAATTTAAATATGGAGGGAGGACAGTAAGAGTTTTGATACTTAAAGTATGTTTGAAAAGAAATTGGTCCAAAGGTTTTACATGCAAGACTAGAAATTAATATCTACTCCTTTTAATGTGGAATGTTAGGATTTCCATTAACAATGGGACAAAAAAGAAGTAAATAGAGCTTTGTGTAGATAGTTAGTGGGACTTCTAGTCTAATCAACCACACGAAGAATCAGTATTGATTACTCAATTAACATAATTATAAAATAAAATAATAAATAATGAAATTTATATGATACCTAGAGGGAACAACTAAACGTGTTATTGAATATCCCAACTATTTTAATGTTTAGTTGAGAATTTGTTCAAATTTTAGTTTGACAAAGATCCAAATAAGAGAAAATAAACCACTTACTATGCACTTGGTATAAGATTAGGCATTGTGTATTGGATTGAAAAGAAGCAACCCATTGTTTCCTTGTCATCTATTGAAGTTGAATACAAATAAATATGTAGTACTACCTATGAAGCTATTTGGCTAAGCATAGTGTAGGAAAATTCATAGCCTTGCATTTTCACACGTGTTTGGGCCTTCCTTGCTTTATTTATCCTTATTTATGTCTTATTTGGTCCTATTTTTCATCCACAACCCTAATAAACTACATCTTTTTCTATCTAATCCCGACAAACATCAAAGGATTAATGATGATTTAATGATTTTGTTTATGTGTCCCTAACTTTTGGACTAGGAATAGGATGCCACCTAGGGAATATTTGTCCTCCATAGGTCTTGGAAACTTGATTTTGAAACCACCTAAAAAGGTCCCTTTTTGGAGTTTGTGCCCCAAGTTTCATGCCTCGGGACTAAGATGCCACTTAGTCCTCCTTGAGGTATTTTCAAGATTTAATTTCAAATTCTAGCAAGATTTAGCCTCCTTTAATTAATGATTTCATATTTTGGCTTGTTGTGGTGTAATTTTGAAATATTAAGCATAGATAAGTATAAATACAAGGCTCTTTCACTCATTTTACAATTCCAAGCATTTCAAGAATTCAAGTATTCATTCAAGAGTAGTTCATCAAGCATTTGGAGCCATTATCAAGATTTAAGCATCATATCAAGGATATTCTTGCATCATGTGTGTTTTTGAGCTAACATTTGTGATGTAGGGTTTTGATTCAACCAAGCAATTCAAGTCCATATCTATCAAGCATTCCTTTTATTCAAGATCTACATTCAAGCTAGCCATTTCACACAAGTTTATAGATTTTACAACAAGTGTTTGGTGAGTTGTAAGATTGCATGTTGTTCATTCATGATTTCCCTCCATTATTCTATTTCATTTCAATGTTTAATTACCAACAAGGGGTTTGACCAAGGACAACCCCCATTTACTAACAATCAACAAAATTTTCCTCTCTTGTGTGTTTGTGATTGTAGATTTAGGTTGAATACTTGAAGATCATTTGAAGTGCAAAGTTAGAAAGTTGCAAAGTTGCATTGTAAAGTCGGCATCTTCACAAAACTCACTTATAGGCCGAATTTGAAAGTTTCATAACCTAAAATCGGAGAAGAAGGAAGTGCAGACTCTGAGCCTCAGGACCACATTCAAAGATTCCAAGAATTAAAGATGGGACTAAGTCACCACCTAGGGTGTCTTAGTCCTCCTAAATTAATTTTGTAGAAAATCTTTTAGATCCAATTTCGACATCTAAAGATTTTGCATCTACTTCAAAAAATAACAGTGAGAATAAGACAAAAGTAAGGGCATCTTAGTCCTCCATAGCATATTTTGACAACATTTTAGCATTTCCAAAATCCTCTTCACATTTCCAAACTTCCAAGGTACACACATCCTATCTTCCTGTTGCATAATTTCATCATTTAGGTTGCTTTACTAGGTTTTGTGAGTTGAACACTAAAGTGTTTTTTCCAAGCTATTGCTTGGTGGTGAACCCCTTAAAGCTGAAAGAACCCCCTCCTAGGTCTTCCTTGTTGAGAATTGACTAACCTTTAAGGTTGATAGTCAATCGAATTATGATTCCTAAGACATCATTGAGTGACTAAAAGAGAATAGGAGTGGCCACTTCCCCTTTTCCCATTTTCTTTTCGGTTCACTAAGGTATATTCTTGAATATATGAGACACAAAAAAGGACCATCTCTAATAAAGTGTGACTATGAAAGTTCAATCAAATTGGCAATCTAGTGTGTTATGCTAGATCAAAACATATTGGCACTTAAAATCCTTTTGTATGGGAAAATATTCAATTATAAAAGAAAGTTTTTATATTGTAACACAAATTCCAATATGGTTGATGTAGTTATTAAGCATCTATGAAATATACATTTTCTACAATGTAATGTTATTCTAGGAGTCCAAGATATTTTATGATTCATTGAGGGGAAGTGTTAGAATTAATGAATAAATAATCTATCCACATGTTCAATATGAGTCAATTATATGATGTAGATGTGCCAATAGGCATATTAGATGTTTCATTATTAGCTAGTTTTTTGTTAAGAAATTGTATTTAAGCGTAATGTTAGATTCTATGTTTGTAGGGAGTTGTTGAGCTTTGTGTTAAATATAAATATATAATCCACTTTCAAAAACAAACAATAAATCACTAAAACTTAGATGACTTCAACTAACAATAATCTAAACTAATTAAATATTTGATAACCATGAATAATTTTCTTTATTTTAATATTTAAATCAAATAAAACATTTTCTTAATTTATAAAAAAATAAGTAGATGATAATATATTTGATAAATTTTATTATATTTGAAAACAAACTAAATCGGTTGAAATGCTAAATAAGTAATGAAATTCTAATACAAAGAAGATGCAATTCATTATCAATAAAATTATAGTACTATCAACCTATAATAATGCCATCAATATTTTTATTTTCATGTTTTCCTATATTCAAAAAAATAGTACAAAATACCACGATATAACTATACGAAAGTACCTCGGTCACGAAGTTGTTATGGGATAGGCTTCCTTCGACTTTACTTTCAAAACACAATTAACAATATTCTTCATCGGCTTCGCTTCGTCACTAGAACATACCCAATAACAGAGAAACAAAATAAAACAGACTTGGCTTAACATGACTTATGTTCCCAGAACTAAGAAATTAAAAGTTGCAGCAGAAGATTGTTAAGAAAAGGATAAGTACAGGACAATATTTTTCACTCACTCATTATTATCAATGGTTTGACCCACATTAAATGAAACAATATAGAGTGCATCCTTCCACTCCTGAATCTTTTTTGTGGTGTATCTTCCCTTCTTTTCATGTCCGAAAAATGCGTCGGCAAAGACTCCTTTAGCATGATGAACATCCTCAGCCTGAACATGATAGAAAACATGAATAATTTGGGTGCCAGTTCTGAGCATAAATGAAAGCTTTGTCAAACACCACGGGGATTGCGAGTAATTCTCGGAGAAGATAGCTATATGAAGCTTAGGACTGCTCATCACCTCTTTTAGTGCTCTAGGCAAGAACTCCCCCAGTTCAAGCTCTTGTGAATCAAGAAAAACCCCGAATCCCATGCCAATCAGAATCTTATAGAGAGGGATAGCGAGCGTTTCTTTAGCATCGATGCCCCGATGATTAATGAATATACCATATGGCAGTTTTGTTATTGGCATTGTTGATGTCTTAGAAGTACATAGAAATGGTGCAAATTCTTCAAAAGAATTTGTAGGTTGACCATTAATGATAGGTGTAGCTGACACTGAATTGGTTGGACTAAACTCAAAGAGGGAAGAAAAGAAAGTGAAGCAGTCAAAGATGGACGAACATAGGTGTTGAGGTGAGAGTTTACCATAACAAGAGGGAGAAAATTCATATTCTTGAGAAGCATTTGTTAGCTCATTCTTGGGTTGATCACCAGTGGTAGAGGCACAAGTAGATGCCATGCAGAGGCTTGATATTTCACCAAAAGAAATGGAAGGAAACAAAGCAAAGTAGAATGAAAGGAGCGTTCACACATTTCAGCTAAGTTTTATAAGTGTGCTCTCTTGATGAACATCAGTGGATTTGGATTGCTTAGCAAACCTCATGGACGAATGCGGATTGATCTAAGAGGTAAATAGTTGGTTCACCAGTTGTGTCTGAGTATTTGAAATTATTTTTTCAATAATGTTGTACAAAACAGACAGTATGGTCGATCCAAACAATAGAAAGAACCTTGCTTTTCACAGTTCAATGGAAAAAAGCTATTTCTTTTATTCGCAAGTCTAAGAACTATATGTGATTTGAAGGTGTTTTGTATATATATATATTCCAAACAATAGAAAGAGTTATTATAAATATTTGTGTTTATCCATTGTTTGATGATATGTAATTTAGCGGGTGTAATTAGTTTTTAAGAATGCTCTTGGTATATCAATTTAATAATTTTATTATTATTATATAGCAAAGAAGTGAGTCAAATGTATAAGATACTTATATTTATCAATAATAGTGATTATTTAAAAATAATAATTAGAAGGCTAATATATGTGTTTACAATTTTTATGCATTTGAATGTTTAATGTTTATGTATTATTACAATTTACTCTTATAGAATTACAGTGTCTTGTTATTAATACTAATATTTAATATGAAAATGTTGATTAAGATATTCAAATAATAAGTATTACATATAATAATATGAAAATATATAAATCTAATCGTCTTGTCATTCAAAATTTTAGATGCATATTTGACATTATTAATTAATTAATTTAAATTTGAAATCATGTTATATTATAAATTTCAATGGATTATTAAATAAGGTCAAGCATGCATCTAATCTTGTACAATAGAAAATCATATTAACATTTTTTTTTAAGTTAGTTAAGTGAACATAACATCATATTAATAGATACTTAAAACACCACACAAAAGGGAAAGAACTTTTTTTTATAAATACATAAAATTTCACATTTTTTTAATAGCATCATATTAATTTATTACAACTAATCATAAAAAGAATAAAATTGTATTAGATGTTTATGTTAACATTCAACTTTGAGATAAATATCATACTTTAGATATTCAACTTTTATGCTTCTCCATTAGAATATAATTTAAATGACAATGCTTCTTATATTTTCAAGAAAATTGAGATAATGATGAATACCAAACCATCCTTCTCTGTATCAACCATATCTATTGTGGCTTTTTCAAACATTAACCCTTATGACACACGTGGTTAAAACTTGTATTTTGACAACTTTTTGTGTATGGCTACCTCTTCTAAAAAATATAATTGGATTCAACATTAGGTTAATTAACATTCTATGGCACATCTAAACATATCCAATTTTGTCAGCATACATAATAATGATTTTGTTAGTCAAATATATTGATAACAGTCTATATTCTTTACAATACCAAGTGTTCTATTATCTAAAATAAAATGCACCAATAAATTACATACCAACATTATGTATTAATCAACACATATAAAAACTATTATATTAAAATGTTCCTCATTAACATTATGTCATTCTATCTTATGATAGATATACACAATATTATGTATTAATTATATGATTAAAAAAAGGGTTAATATTCAGTATACAACTTCCACTATGCTAATTAACAGATAAATATCAAGAATTTGATGTCTCCCATTAACGTAATAATTTTATCCTAAACTATGAAAGACACAATACAATATAAACAATAAATTCCTATATTTTATTAAATAAAATAAATATCATTTTAAATATAACATTAATCAACAAAAAAAAAATTATTTTATCAATATCAGATATATATTATAGTACGCTGAAAGACGATTCATGAGATATGATCAGTAAATTGATAAACTAAGAAGAATTAAAAAACCAGCAAAGATCAAATCGATCCATGATCTAGGGTCTTCAAATACTCATGTGGCAACCACAACGATAGATAATACACAACGAAACCACCATATCCAGGACTTTCCTTGTTAGGCAATAAAGAATCCAGCTGGCCCACAATATCCAACAGTTTTTTCTGCTTGTTTTCGTCTTCTCATTCTAACAGATAACTAAACATTTCCATAATATACTCTTATGTAATTGCTTAGCAAGATTCCTCTTACCAAAACCACTTTCGCCAGATTGAATTGTTCCCACTTCGGAGTCTTTGAATAACTTTGGATATTTGGCAACCACAACTAGCGGCATATTTAATTACTCTCTAACACAATTAACCATACTCTTCACTAGCCTCCTTTTGTCAGTAAAAGATACAGAAGAACAGAAAATCTAAACAAAATAAACGTAGCTGAACATGGCAATTACACCAGAAACATATGAAACAAGAGCTGCAAGGCAGCGTAGTTCCTGCCAAAAACTGGCAGAACAGTTGCAGGTTAAACATTGTTGCTTCGTGAGAAATTGCCAATTCTTCCACCTGTTGAGTTACTTAAAGGCTGAGTCTTTATAGATTTGTGCAAAGTCTATACCAATGTGCCATAAATTCAGTATATGCCAAAATGGTATTGATTTAGCCATTTTGCAAAGAAATATATTCTGCAAACTACATCAACGATGAAGATTTTGCAGGCCAAACCTAATTTGTAGAAAAGAGTGGAGATTGTTGTTCACAGAAGAAGCACATATCTCACAGCTCTAGCCTGTATTTTCCAAGGACTTTATAGGTAAAACAGGTTGTAGGATTAACAAACACTGTATGGGTTTTACTTTCCCAATATAAAATTATTGTATTGAAAAAGAGACGATGCCAATCTTCTCCCAAGTTTGAGGTACAATACAAGCAGAGCACCAAGTAAAACAGTCATCAAAAGTTCAATGTTCAACTGATTGGCGCTGATTTGAAATTATAGGTTTACAAATTTTGTATTGCATGCAAAGTACAAACTGAACATAATCAGTTTTGATGTTTGAATTTCAGTCACGTCAAATTTTCACTACAAAGCAGAAATAGCATCTGTTTAAACTAGACCAAGAAAATAAATTACAGTACCATGCTGAAAAGTAGCTTAGATAGACACTATTTACAATAATATGTTGACAAGAGAATTGAATCCAACATTCTCTGCGAAATTGCAAAGTCAAATCATTTTGATACCGATCATGTCAACACTATCAAGTTTAAACAAGAAAAGGAGAAGAAACAGAACTATGCTAATAAAGAATGTTGAGAAGCTTTAATGAACATTGTTTCTTTATCAAATTACTTTTGCAAAATACACAGAACAATGCAAAAAAAGGTATGAAGGATATATGATGCACACCCTATTATTAAATCAAGACACACACCAAATTCATGAATACAGTTTAAACTCTAGTAGCCTGTCAAGAAGCTCTAATGAACATTGTTTTTTTATCAAATTACTTTTGCAAAATACACAGAGCAATGCAAAAAAGGTGTCTAGCAATTGTTTGTTACCTAAACTTCAAAATTAATTGGCATATTTGTGCATGTCAAGATCTCCATAAACATCCAACAAAATATAAGTTTTGTTGTTTAAACAGCAACAAAAGTCACTAACCCTTTTGAGAGTGTTATTTTAAGCAAATGATCCAAACTTCAATAGTACAAAGCGGCTAGTCCTTAACAATTCGAACTATAGAATTGTTTATAGCTAATGTGAACTTTCCATGGATTTGAAATCTACGCAATAAGAAAACTGCTAGTGAAATGTCTACTTTGTATTGTTCATATTCTATTTCTGCAATTTCTGGCAAATGCTGTTGAAGTAGCTTTCCTTGTAGACAACAGTCGATATTGCCTCCTTGGCCATATAATGTGCAGAGCAAATTGTGGCGATGTGAGGGATGGGTGGCTTTATTACAGTGTGTACAGTAGGCAGAACCGACATCAATGGGCAGGTCAGATAACAATGTCCGATAACAGTCGCTGCAACAAATTTCATAGGGCGGCAAGTGGACATTTTTTTCCTTTAATGTCCCAAAAACCTGCAAGTGTAATAAAGGTGTTATGAATTGGATGTATTGTGTAACACAAGTGTGAAACTGGAATAATAAAATTTGTGCGCTTACCTGGACATTGGATTTTGTTAGTGTCTGCAAATGAGCTTTTGTACATTGGTCATTGAGTTCTTGGACAAAGGTGAACTGTGTTGTGTGTATGATATTTGTACCCTTAGGACCAGCTCGCACAACATTTTTGAAAAGGACCAGTGGCATGTCTGTTGTGGAAAACATCTACTGCAAAGTTGCACACATTTCAGTGTTGCTGTTTAGGATAACAACCTGCCAAAAAAAAAGTTATTAGTGCATAGTGAAAGTATGTTAACTAATTATCAATAAGAAAGTAAAATGTGGATGAGCAGAAATGTATAGTAGCCATGTCTTGCTGCATATCACCATCCTTGACATTTACTTCGAGCTGACTTGTGTTCATATGGTAACTTGTGGCAATTGCACCAAATGAGCCAACCGAGTAACTGCAATCAGCTTGTATGATTTGAGAAATTGTTAAGTCAGGAGTTAATTTTTGCTGCTTGCAAACAAGAGACACAATCTCTATGGAACTTTTAGCACTTAAGACTATGCAGCAGTCTGCATTGCCTCTTTCATATTGTGTTTTGTTTTTTTATTGAGAAGTTTCTAATTTGAATGCCTGAACCAACTGTGATATGTGGTAGGAATGTGTCTATTAAATTGTTGCTAATGTTCATTGTTATTGTCATTTGTCCTTTTGAATCCACAAGGTCCACATGGACAATTTTTGCTTTTTTTTGTGCATTGGGGCTTTTGTTTGTTGTAGGTCCATATATGACGAGAACATCACCTTCAAATACAGATCCATTTTGTTGTGTGCAAAGGTCCAGTATTGTGGTGGTTTGCCTAGATGTTGGGGACAAGCTGCAAATGCATTGAAAGCATGTTTTGATATCATTAAAAAGAAATATACCAGTCTAATATTAATAGAAAAGCTGACTGGGAATTAGCTGTAGCTGTCAAACTTGGACTTTTTCTAGCCAAATTTAGACGATATTTGTATTTGAAGTAATAAACAGAATGATATCTTTCAAGCAAATAAATCAAGACTGACTATATTTTGGAATCGTAAGATTAATAAAATATTCACATTATTATTGACTATAATATGTGCAGTGCAAAGTACAGGCCTCACTTATTAATTTTAATTTCTTATGTACATAGCCGATCACCGTAACCAACTCTTAAAAAAAAAAGAGAATAAAAAGTATAGTTGTCACTATCTTAGCTGTAGAAAGAAATGGTCTCTAATCAATACTGAATTTTCTAAGGATTGTTTTCAATACAATGTCTCCATAGTAACCTAATTTTTCTTAAGTATCACCTTTTTCTTTTGTAGAAGATTGGAGAATTAGAACACAAAACATTACAAATAAGCTACGTAATAGTAGTCGTGAAGTATATGTCTCGCTCGAGATAAAATGCAACAATTTGTTTCGCTTCATCTAATCCTATGTCACTGTAATTATTAATGTCCTATCTAATCTTCCATATTTTTGGATATACGTGTACCAGGGCAGTTGTAACCACAACAATTTATGGCATTCCCTTTTCTTTATGCTTTGATAAAAATAAAGAGGAGAATGAAACTGTCTATTTTTATAGGCCAACGGCTCTAAAGACTGCATATTCATCTCTTCAGGCCGAGTTAAGGAGGAGAATCAAGGAACCCTAGTTGCATAGCTAGCATATAAGTGTTGGGAAACTCTAATTCTTTGTAAGAGGTGTGACTAAGAATATTTGGCAAGAAAGCTATGGCATGGACCCATTGGTTCAATATTTACCAAAGCACAATAAAGCGAAAGCTGTATAGAAGTCAATTTTCTAGACCTACAATTTGTGCAAGCTCAATGCCATATACTTAACACCCTAGTTTTCAGAAAGCAAGAACTATATTAATCAAGTTGGGCATCATCATTTGTCTATACTTCTATTGCCTCAGGAATGCTTGAGGAATGACATTTTGAAGCACCAACTTCTCATTTAAGTTGCATCTTCTTGTGTGTTGGATATATTGGTCTTAATCACATCAATAGCAGTAGTTATATCAAAAATCCCCAAGGTCATTATTTTATTTGGGTTGAGGCCATGTGCATTTATATGTATAGCACATTTCTTTAGTAGTTTTTGGTATTCAAGCAACAATTGTGAATTTATTTGTTGTCACAATGCAACATGAACATAAAGTTGGGCTGATTTTCTGAAGCTGTGGATATGTTATGTTGGATTTAATTGCATAACCACTTCTAGAATTTGTTAAATACATTGTTCTACTTGGTCCATATTCTAGTCTTCTGCTATTGGCGTTATTCCATATTTTCAATTCAATATCATGTGATTTTGATACAGGTAAATGTTTTGTAGCATCCAGATGAGCATCAATGCCAATAACACTCAAGTGCATGTTCATGATTGTTAACATATTTTTGGTAAAGTAGTTTTTTTCTATTTTGTATTGGAATTTACCCAAGTGTGAACTTGCACTACTAGTAAGTGAGCAATTTGAGGAAGCAGTAGTAGAATCAGAACGAGATAAATTTATAAGTTTAGTGCAATAAACTATCTTCATATGCAGCTATGCTTTATGCAGTTTTAATGTAAT
>VDFB02105785.1:174148612-174508521 GCA_007258455.2 Sequoia sempervirens
ATAGATCCCAATGATGATGATTGGATTTGGATCAAGGCTTGTAGCAAGCCTAGGAACAAGACCAAGGATAATATTGGATAATTTTGCATATATTATATATAACTAGATTGTATGGATTAGGATTTTATTTTAAATTTTCATTTCTAGGAGAATTTGAATTATATGGGAGTGATCAATTGATGGGATTGAGAAAATTGGATTGTATGGGGGTAGCCTATTCCTAGATTCCAATGATAAGGGATGATGGGATGAGAAGATGAGGTGGTATGAAGGATTGATGGATGGGGGATACAGAGACAAAGATGGGGAGATGGAAGGATTATGGGATGAATGGATTGAGATTTTATGCAGGTGATTGATGGATAGGGAGACAAGGATGAAAGATAGGGAGATAAAGGTGGGGAGATGAAATAATAATGGGAAGATAGCAATTATGGATAGGATATGAGAGGAATTATTATATGTATGGAGGGGTTGAATGTGATCTCCAAGGACTATGCCACAAAGGAATAAATTTACTCACTTGATACATGCCATGTATGATGAGTCAATAGGATTCTCATGATAGGATTATGGAAGGATAATTATTATAAGGGTTTGCATAAGGATTAGTGATATGGATAGATAAGATGGATGGAATAGTGGGGAGGAAGGATAGAAATATGGAATACTAGGGTAATGTATGCTAAGGGCTTTCCTTGTCATGTATGAATAGTTTCCCTAGTATTTGTCAAGATCGGAAGGAGGGTGGAGGAATTGGGATGAATATACTATGATGGGTAAGATAGGAAGGTGGGATGAAGGAGATGATGGGTAAAATGGCCTACTTTTAGATATGCATCCTTTTACTATTGGACACATCTTTTATTAATTAATTTTTAAATAAAGGAACTCATAAAATTGAAATAAAATGTATTACCAATTTTAATAAATATTCATTTTAAAATTATAAAAAAGATCTGTCTCAACAATTTAGACATTATTTTTAATAAAATGGAAAATACTTCATATTATTATTCATTTAACTCCAATTATTTTACTCTAAGGGTTTTGAAAAATAAAAATTAAGGCAACTAAAAATTAACAAACAATTTTTAAAATTTTGAAAAGTATATTTTGACCAAAATTCACTATGGCATAAACATTTCCATAAAATTCATTTAAAAATTAGTTTATTTAGGTCCAACTACACTAGCCATACATACACATATTTTGGTTCAAAATATGTAATTTAAAAAACACTTAGGTGCATTATATATAAAATTAAATTTTACTAATTTGGGTATTAGAAAAAATTAAGTATTTAAAAAGTAAATATAATATACATCACCTATTTTTATGCCATGCTAATGTTCTATGTGTAAATTCTTCAAATTTTAATTCCAAGTATATCAAACTATGATTGTTTAGGAAAAAACTTCCACTTTTTGACCAAAAAGTGGATCCAACTTCCTGCATTGACCAATCCCCCACCTAATCATCCTCCCATATTCTACATAAGGAGTCCCTCATCTTTTCATTTTCATTACAAGACTTAGCTCTACTTTTTCATTTGTCCCAAGCTTGTGAACCTAATAAATCCAAATATTTCTTACAATGCTCCAATCCAATCTACCTATCACATGTCCTCCACAATCTAGTCAATCCCAAAATCAATCCATCCAATTGCAATAATCCTAATTAATACAATCATGTTGTGTAATCTTGTGGAACATTTAAAATAAACATCCAAAACATCTAGTACATCTCTTGTTTTATTTCCAAACCTTGTTGCATAAACCACGATCCATTTTACTTACACTATTATCATCAAGATCTATATCATTCTCAATTTGCACGCAGTTATCATAATTGGGATATGTCTATAGATTCATCACTGCACTCACCATTTTGATAACCATAAATATCATTCAAAATAAATTTATCATTTTCGTGATTAAAAAAATTAGTGTTAAACTTGATGATTTGAGCGTCCACAACGTTTATGAGAAAATTATTTTAAATATTAAAAGTAAGGTTTATGATTAAATCTGAAAGTAGAATTTAAATTTTTGTTTTTAAATATTATTTATTGTTTTAATTTTTTTAATTTCATATATTATATTATGTGCATATATTAGGTTTTTCTAAATATTATCCAAGAATAGATTTGAGTCTACATTTTTTTCAGGTGTATCATGGATGTAAGAACATCTCGAGAAAACCAAAAATCCACATCAATCCAAAGAAATCCTAGTTTTGTTTCTATCGATTGTTTTATTCTTTGTTAGAATGCAATTTTAATCTTGATCCATGGGCATTTGAGGAGAAATAAAGATGACCTTTTTTCATTTAATTGACAAAATGTCACATAATGTTATATATTTTTCTATGAATTTCAAGATCCATGTCTATTGAAATAACTTTGAAACTTGTTTACAGAAGATGATTATGGTGACTAAGAAACTAAATAGATCATATATGCATGGAAAATAAATAAATAGATAAGAATAAAAAAATAAAAAGGAGGATGCAATTGAGCAAGAAATTAAAAGGATGGAAGAAAAATGCCATAGCTAGGGAGAAATGAAAAGATCTACCATATAGAGAGTAGATGGACATTGGGGAAAGGGCATCCTTTTTTAATAGGGGGAAAATTGGATTCATCATAGAAAGGGTGGAAGGGGTGCACAACCAAGAAAATGAGAATTAGAGGCTACATAAAAGGTTAAGAAGAGCCAAAGGAGAGGCTACAACACTGAGAATTGGAATAAAATATAGATTGAATTCTTGAAAGTAGTAAAAAATAAGTATGTGTGCATGAATAAAATGTTGTTTGAAGCCTTGAATAAAGATAGAGAATCACAGCCCCAAGGAATAGAGATATGTGTTAGAAAATATAGTCCAAGGTTCATGAAAGGTAGCCAACATGAAAAGAGATAGAGTGGTAAGAGGATGTGCTGAAGATTAGAAGGGAGCTACAATTTGGAGCTGAGGAAAACCAATGGAAATATAAATTTTAAAATGCAGTAAAGTGTGTGAATATTTTTAACTAATTTTTTTTTGAAAAAAACATAGATAAGAAGACAATAGTGGCTGCATATTAAATTGGAGAAGGCCACAACATAAAAAATTGTAGATTCAAGCTAATGTTGGAGGTCATGTCAATGTTCAGAAGGGAGTCTCTAAGAATTTGAGATAACTTGAAATCAAAATTTAACAAAGTGATTCCTATAGTGAAGGATGAGGGTTGTGATAAGAAAAGCAAGGGGGAATTTAAAATTAAAAAAATGAAAAAAATAGGGGTGCATTGTTTGAAGGAAATTTATATTCTAGGATTGAATAATAGGGGTCATGGCATATGTGAAAAAGAGATGATGGAAAGAAGGAAGGGTTGCAAGTATAAAGAGAACTAAATTATGGGGTGGTGTGAAGATAGAGGAATTATGAAAATTTTTAAACCTACAATGTGTAAATGTAAAGTAAGAATTTAAATAAATGAAAATTGAATTGGTGAGTTCCTATATTTGTAAATAAAGATAGAAGTGTATGTTGTGAAAAAAATTCAACTTGTTTTCTTTATACAATGTAACTGAGAAATTTATTAAAAATTGACAAATGAAATTATCAATTTGAGTTGTTTCCTAGAGGCACATAGGGGAAGTTGCTGATTTTTATTACTTGGTTTTAGGTTATTTTTCACCTACATAAAATGGTGCCAAAGCTAGAGGTTTTGAGTGCATAAGAAAATCGCCAAATGCGAGGAAACTTATGCTAAGAATTATGGGTAGAGTGGAGGAAAAAAAAATTGTAGAAAAGAAGCTCATGAGGGTTGTTGTAGGTAGGAGGAGTCCTAAGTAGCAAAAGGGCTTGAAGCCATGAAGTGATGTGAGTTGAGGTGAGAATGTTGAAGATGAAGATGGGATGGGTCATGGGGAGACCCATGTGAATCCCATTTTGGGAGTGATATTTGGAATGAGTGGAGAATGAAAAGTTTGAAGGGATGGAAAGGATAGTGCATGAAGATGTGGGGAAGATAGAGGCCAAGATAAATAATCTGGAAAATGATATTGGAGAAGTAAAGAGAAGTGGGAAGAAGAGTGTAATAAAAGAGTATTATAGAAGGACAAAGAGGTGAAAGAAGCCCCAATTGATGCAAGTGAAGAAGTTGTAGTGGATACATGCCTTGAGGAAGGAACGTAGAAAAATAAGAAAAAAAGAATGAGCAAGAGGAAGCAAGTGCACAATAGTAGTGACTAGAGATGGCGAAGTGATGGAATGTGAAGAGGTTACGAGAGATGTCATAGTAAAGGGTGATGTTGTAGCTAAGGAGAGGGATGAGGTAAATATTATTGTATTTTGTGATGATGTTGATTTACTTTCATTTTCTATTGAAGAATGTGGAGAAGAGTGCATGCAAATATTTAATTTACATGAAGTAGTACATGTAGATTTTGGAGAGGATGTTACAGGTGGTCATATGGATGGTGAGGTATTTTGGTGGAGGTGGTTGGTTGATGGTTGGATATATGCCATGCAAAGAGAAGGATAATTTGGTAGAGAAGGACATGGATCATGGTGGACATGAGTCCATGAGGGGAAGGAAGAAGAGTGCACAACATTATTGGAGGGAGATGAAGTGTGTTCTGACAAGTTGCTAGAAAAAGAGGAAGAAGGAATAAATTTGTGCATGAGATTCATCAATGGATTTAATTGCAAGTTGGTGGCAACCTGAAGGAGTAGTTTGACTACTAAACTCCACTTTTGTGAGCCTATGCTCACAAAAATTCTACTTGGCATGTTTGATGTAGGAGCATCTCAAGAAAATCAACAATCTACATCAATCCAAATACATCTTGGTTTGGTTTCTTCAAAAAAATTTTATTCTCTCTTAGAATGCAATTTTAATCTCAATGCATGGTCTTTTGAGGAGGAAGCAAGATGACATTTTGTCATTTAATTAACAAAATTTCATGTAATGTTATATGTTTTTCTCTAAATTTGAAGTTCCATGTTTATTGAAATAACTTTAAAACTTGTTTGGGGAATATACTTATGGTGATCAAGAAACTGAAGAGATTATATATGCATGGAAAAAAAACAAATGGGTAAGAATAATCAATAAAAATATTAAAATAAAAAGGAGGCTATAGTTGAGAAAGAAATTGAAAGAATGAAATTCAGACAACATAGTTAGGGAGAAATGAAAAGACCCGCCATATAGAGAGCAAAAGGACATTGGGGAAAGGAAACCATTTTTTAAAAGAGGGCATATTAGATTCAAAGGAAGGGTGAAAGAGGCACAAAGCTAGGAAAATGAGAATTAGAGGTTGTGTAGATGTTGAGAAGTGACAAAGAAGAGGATGCAACAGTTAGAGACTTGAATAAAATGTAGATTGAAGTCTTGAATGTACACAAAAAGAAGTAAGTGTGCATGAATAAAATGCAGATTG
Source organism: Sequoia sempervirens (assembly GCA_007258455.2). Lineage (NCBI taxonomy): Eukaryota > Viridiplantae > Streptophyta > Pinopsida > Cupressales > Cupressaceae > Sequoia > Sequoia sempervirens. Next base: position 174,154,045 of record VDFB02105785.1, read on the forward strand.
AAGCCTTGAATATAGATAAAGAGAATAAAAGCCTCAAGGAATAGATATATGTGTTAGAAAATGCAGTCCAAGGTGCATGAATGGTAGTCAGTGTGGAAAAAGAGGAAGTGGTAAGAGGTGTGTTGAAGATTAGAAGTGACCTACAATTTGGAGCTGATGAAATCCAATGGAAATCTAAATTTTCAAATGCAATAAAGTGTGCAGGATGTTTTAGTTTTAATTTAATAAAAAATCATAGATTAGAAGAAAATAGGGGTTATGTAGTAAATTGGAGAATACTACAACATAGAAAATTATAGATTCATGCTAATGTTGGAGGTGATGTCAATGAGTAGGAGGGTGTCATTAAAGAATTGAGATAGTTTGAAAATATAATATAACAAAGAGATTCTTGTAGAGAAGGATGAGGACCATGATACGAAGAATAAGGGGAGATTTGAATTTAGGAAAATAAATAAAAATAGGGTGAATCATTTGAAGGAAATTTATATTGTAGGATTGAATAAGGTTCATGACATATGTGAAGAAGAGAAGATGATGGAAAGAAGGGATATAGCTAGGAGAGAAATAAATGAGGGGGAGGTGTGAAGATAGAGGAATGAAGAAAAATTTGAAAAATACAATATGTAAATGTAAATTCAGAATTTAAAAATGAAAATTGAATTGATGAGCTCATGTTTTTGTGAATAAAGATAGAAGTGTGTGTTGTTAAGAAGTTAAAGTGTACATTTAATAAATCGGTTAATAGTTAGTTGTTAGTTTTAGGGAGTTATTTCTATAAGGGAATTTGGGTGGTTATTCATGGAAATGTAATTCATAAGAATGCAATGCTTAGTAAGCATTTGCAAACATTGTAAATGGCCCATATGATTATAATGAAATTCCTCATCATTTTTGTTATTATTTGTAATATATTTCTTAAATATTTCTCCTATAAATTTTCTACTCTACATTGGTATCAGAGCATTAATGATTCATGTGTGTCTGTTATTAAAGAGTGTATGGAGACTTTTTGTACATAAGGTGGTTGAAACTTGTTGTGTAGAATGTGGTTGAAGGGGTTTTTTAGCACAAAAGTCATTTGAAGCATTGTTTTCTTTCCTTTACAATTACTTCTCCAGATTGTGCATTGTGATGCATAGAGCTATTAGGAGGCATGAATAAACATTGTTGCACAAAGGGCATATGAGTGAACAAGGAATAAATAAAAATCTATTTTTTGGTCTTTGGTAAGCATTTCTTCAATGTGTGAACCATCAACTTGCAAGGAGGTGATACAATATGATAAATAAAACTAAAACATTGTAGTTCATTTTGAATATTTATGATTTCTACGTTGGTCTATAAAAGTGAAGTGATTAGTGATTATATTTATTTTATTTAAAATGGAAAAATCATATTCTATTTTAAAGATTGAGGGTCATGAGTTTCATAAATGGAAAGTCAAAGTGCAATTGGTTTGAATAGAAAAAGATCTCTAGGAGATTGTTAATGGAACTATTAAAAAACCACAAGATGTAGATGAACTATTAAAATAGACAACAAAAGATTGAAAATCTAAAATAGTAATTGGTTTTGGATTATCTAATGCATATTTACATCATATTTATTTGACAAAAACCTCAAACCAAATATGGAAAAGTCTTAATTCTTTATTTGGTTCATAGGCCTCAAGCACTAAAATGGGAATGCAGCAAAAACTTTTTGGTTTCAAAATGAATGAGGGTGATAATATTGCTCAACATATTAGTACATTTCATAATATTGCATTATGTGATCAAGACAATGAAGATTTATATGTTCTCTAAGAATTAAATAGGGGTCATATTGGAGGCTGGAGGAAATGGACACAAGAGGACATCTATCATCCCAAGATAGCTTCTTGCTTAGGGATGATTCCTTGCATGAGAAGCATTTGTTTCATTTGCAATTCTTTTAGGATCAAGATGGGGCATGCAGTGTTTTGTTGGTCTATGGATAACTGAATCTACAAAATTGGTGAGTTTTTGTTGGTTTGTGGATAGTTGAATCCTTAAATCATTTATGGATAATTGAGCTTCTATTGATTCATAGTTTTACAAATGTGTATTTGTGGATAATTGCGTAAGTCAATCCACAAATGGAGGAGTGTTGTTGTGGACAATGGAGTGAGTTTTGATTCACAATTGGTTGGTGATTTCCTTGTGAATAGTGGAGTGTGCCTCGATTCACAAGTAAACATTGGACAATCAGAACATTTATTTAGACATGAGGAGTTTGGATTGATGCTAATGTAGAGTTGGGTAATCAGAACATTTATTAAGACATGAGGAGTTTTGGTTGATGCTCAAGACATTTTCTTAGAAAAACTAGTTTGGGTTGATGTTGATGCAAGGTGGGCTAATGAAACCATTTTCCTAGACCAAGAAGTTTAGGTTAATGCTAATACAATATTTTGGTTTTCTTTTTTGTAAAGTAAACCTTAAGGGCGGGATGTTAGTAATTTAAGGTTTACACTTATAAATTTTGATTTTTTTTTCTATTATGTAAACACTAAGGGGGGTTGTTAGGAAGTTAAAGTGTACATTTAATAAATCGGTTAATAGTTAGTTGTTAGTTTTAGGGAGTTATTTCTATAAGGGAATTTGGGTGGTTATTCATGGAAATTTAATTCACAGGAATGCAATGCTTACTAAACATTTGCAAACATTTTAAATGACCTGTATGATTATAATGAAATTCCTCATCATTTTTGTTATTATTTGCAATGTATTTCCTTAATATTGCTCCTATAAATTTGCTGCTCTACATATGTTGTGAATAAAATTGAAGCCGTTTTCTTATATAGAGTAATTGGAAAATTGAATAAAAGATTGACAAAGGAAATCGTCAATCTGAGTTGTTGCCTGGAGGCACATAAGAGAAGTTGCTGCTTTTTATTACTAGGTTTGAGGTTTTATTTCATCTGTGTCAATCACTAATATTATATATAATACATTTTATGAATATGAAATCACTCTTTTAATTTATATTTTACAACAATAAACCTTACTAACATATTTATCATTTGAAATATTATATAAAAAATATCAAAATATATCATTTCGGAAAACTTTATTCAATATAAATTAGAAATCGAATAAAAAATAAATCCAAAATCTTTAACATATTTTTTTCCAAAAACAAATAATCTATTCTTATAAACGACTTTATTGACTTTATAAAGTGTGCATAATGAACTCTGCATTTTCTACTTGATTCGAGACTTAATACCTGTGAACAGTTTAAGAAAGACGTGATTTTCCCTCCTGGGCACACAAAACTCTCTTAGTCTAGAAATTTCTTTCAAATAGAAACAAGACAAGAAAGGACAAATTTGCAGACCTGTAACCCACAGATTCATTAAAAGACAATTGGAATCGTCTGTTGCAGAAGCTGCCAGAAATTTGGGCCCCTTATAAATAATTTTATAGCAGATTGCTAGTGTTTATAATTCTGGTTGTCACATCTTTGTCTATGCTGAATGCATTAAAAAAATTTGACTCTTAACGTTTTTTGATTAATTAATTAGTATCTCAAAAAAAAATTCAGCTCCACTTCACTAATTGCTGGTCTTTATAATTGTGGTGGTCACATCTTTGCCTATGTTGAATAAATAAAGGCATTTAAGTTAGAGATTTCCTTACTTTATTGATTAATTTATTTAAAAACTAATTCTTCTTTAGATATGATAAATTATTAATTTACTTAAAAATTCTTCTTTCCAACAAATTTCTTTGTTTAATTGACTAATTTGCATGCACCGACTGTCCACAACAATTTTTTATACTCAACTAATTTCTCTTCTGCAAATGTCCTAGACTTTTGTCACTCGACAAAATCTCTTCTACAAATATCTTATCTTTTCTCACTCGACAAGTTCTCTTTTCCAAATGTCCTACCAAATTTTCTGACATTGACTAATTTGTATCTGAGAAAGACTTCTCCACTACAAACTTGACTTCCCTTGGACTAAATTTAATCCGGTTTACTTACCTTGGCATCCTTCGTTTCACCATAACGAAGACACCCCTCCTCATTTCTTCTATTAGCGTTCACTTGAGTTTCTCACAATGGAAATGGCTTCCTCTTCCACAGCCAGACAACATCAATCTCAGCCAGAGAACGCTTTTGATCAACTTGCACCTTACCTTGAATCTGCCTCAACAAAGCCGTGGGACATATTTATTAATCATCGTGGAAGTGATGTGAAACACACATTAGCTGCTGCCATCTACAATAAACTTCATCGGATGGGATTGCGTGTGTTTCTTGATATGGAAGCTCTTGAGCCTGGTGATATCATACCAGCAGAATTACAGCACGCTATAACTAGTGCTGCCCTCCACATTGCCATTTTTTCCCCCAACTATGCTCAATCCCCATGGTGTTTGGCTGAGCTATCCTTTATGCTCAAAACTGGTGCTAAAATCATTCCGATCTTTTATCAAGTTGAGCCCTCTGACCTCAGATGGATTGCTCAAGGGAAAGGAATCTATGTACATGCATTCTCAGAGCATGAAAAGAAAGGAAAATACACCACAGAAAAGCTTGACGAGTGGAAAAGGGCACTCTACAATATTTCATTCCATTCTGGCTTCCCGGTTCACAATAAAGAGTATGTATAGATTTTGAACTGGAAATATATATAACTGCGGAATGAAAACAGAGCTGTGCATTTTTAATTTATTATTTATCTTTCCAACTTAAAAGAGTCACATATTATGTAGATAAATCAGATTAGATAGTCTTTCTAAAATACTCGATCCAACTCTTCTGTATTTACTCACTAACCTACTTCATACCTATTCTTAACAGCACTTGCAATGCTGTCTTATGTGCAATCTTTCATTCATGAGAAAGTCCTAAACGCATATAACTAAATCCTTAAAATTATGGCCTTTTTTCATGTCTAACAAATTTTCTTTATTTGGTTCTACTTCAAATAAAATTGCACATCGAAGTCAAGGTGAATTGCATGGTGGCGAGACTCATGTATCACTTATTCAACATTTTAATTTTTTTATTTGACATTTACAATATAATCTTATTTTTTGTAAACTGAACCCATACAATTTATTGTGCAAGATTACCATCACTATAATCTTATAGACTCACTTAATATCCTTCTTGTAAAAGTTAAATACCCATTTGCTCATTTAATCTTAAAATTCCTACAAATTAACTGTCTTAAACAACTTAGTATCCTTTTTGTAAAAGTCAAATACCTATTTACTCATTCAATCTTAAAATTTGTACAAATTAACTGTCTATAGAAACCAAGATGAATTGCATAACGGTGAGAGTATACATCACTTATCAACACTATTCTATTCTATTTTGTTGGGACTTAAGTTCAATATTGTTTTCTATTTTATTTAAAAATCTCTCTTCAAAATGTCAGGGATGAGGCTAGAATTTTGAAGAATATTGTGAATTGTGCAATCAAAGTCATGAAAAAGGTCCCCTAACCGGTAGCAGAGCATCCGCAGGGAATGGATGAGCTTGTACAAGGTTTCCAATCAGTTGCGAGTACAGAAAAAGTACGAATTACAGGGATCGTGGGAATGGGAGGTAGTGCGAAAACCACACTGGCCAAAGAGCTGTTCAACAGAAACTTTTCCTCCTTCGATAGATGCAGTTTTGTTTTCGACGTCCGAGATGCAGCGTCAAGGGATGCTCTAGCTGATAAGCAGAAAAAGCTTCTGGGGGATCTTGGTTATGATCATTCGCAACTCGACCATGTAGATGAAGGCAAGGCCGTTCTTGCAAATCGTTTGAGCTCTCATCGGGTGCTCATTGTTTTGGATGATGTTGATCACGTGGACCAGCTGAATAGTCTACTGCCAAATAAAGACAATCTTGGATCTCAAAGTATGGTCATCGTCACAACACGGGAATTGGGAGTTCTTATATCATGGGGTGTCTCTTGCATCTATAAAATTCCAGGACTGAACAAGTCATACGCCGAGCAGCTCTTCTGCTGGCATGCTTTCTTGCAACCCTCCCCACCCGCTGGATATAAATCTCTGGTTGAGAAGTTCTTAAAGGCTGGCAATGGTTTGCCTCTGTCACTGAAGGTATTGGGGGGACAGCTATATGGGAGAAACTCAAAAGATAGCTGGCAATACCAATTAAGAAAATTATCTAGAATATTGCCTACCGACATCAAGCAAAGGCTACAAGTAAGCTACGAGGCACTCGATGAAGAAGAGAAAAAAATGTTCTTGGATGTCGCTTGTTTTCTTATTGGAGAAAATAAAAGCAGGGCCATAGCACTGTGGGATGGATCGGGTTGGAGTGGTGTGCATGGTTTAGAAACGCTTGTGAATAAATGTCTTGTGGAGCTGGTTTCTGACCCTGTCTACCCTGGCCAAAGCCCCTCCTACGCGGATAAGATAGGGATGCATGATCATCTTAGGGATATGGGAAGAGAACTTGCAAGTAAACACTCTTCATATCACATTTGCTTTCCAGAGCAAACTTCTAACATAAAGCAACATTCCCTGGTAAGATTAACACTGGCAAACTTTCTTGAAGCTTTCGTTAATCGTTGAATCAAATCAAAGCTTGTTTTTCACTCTGTGTGTATGCCTTTGCTTTCACTAGAGTTTGGTTGACAAGATTTGTATTTCTGGTTTGTTCACTCAGGAAAGAATTCCGATTCGACGGATTCAAAGTACGGATACTTTTTCTGCGTTGAAAGAGTACAGGCATCCATTAAAGGGGAATTCAAGCAGACAATCTAAACTTCCTAGATTGTCTATTAAATTAGAAATTCTCTTTGTCAGAGGAAATGAGTTCACGGAAGAATTTGCATCATTATTTGAAGATCTCGTGTGGCTCCGCTGGGAGAAGTTTCCTCATAGAAGCCTTCCAACATGGCTTACACTGAGAAATTTAAGAGTTTTAGAGCTTTCGGGTGCTAATGAGTTGGAAGAATTGTGGGAAAGCAATGTGGATGTAAGTATTTATGTTCTAGTTGGAGAAGAATAATTATAAACTTTTCAGCCCTTCATGTTTCTTCATTTGAATTGAATAAAATTATTGTTGCTTTCAGCCTCCTTTCCAATTGAGAGAGCTAATTATATCTGGTCCGAGCAAATTGCAATCGCTTCCAAACTCAGTGGGCTGTCTTCAGTACTTGAAAAAGATCGATTGTTACTTTAATGGTGGCAGTTTGCCAGAAGAGTTATGTGGCCTCCAGTCACTGGAGTTTTTGTCTTTATCAAGCAGTACAATGCTATCTTCACTCCCTGCTGGTTTTGGCAATCTACTAAGCTTGGAACATTTATCTCTACAGAATTGCCGTCAATTGAGGACGTTGCCAGATTCTTTTAAGCAGCTGATACACCTGAAGTATCTAAATTTATCAGGCTGTGAAAAGCTATCTTTATTGCCTGCTGGTTTCGGCGAATTAATAAACTTGCGGACTATAGATCTGGAATCTTGTAAGCAGTTAAGGATGTTGCCAGATTCATTCAAGCAGCTCATACACCTGAAATATCTAAATTTAAGGTATTGTGAAAAGATTAAATTGATATTGGATATGCTGGAGCACATGAGAAAGCTCGAGTATCTGAACCTCAGCTTTTGCAAGGAAGTGGAAGATTTGCCTCGTCAAATCATAGATCAGGCGTCCTTGACAGTGTTGGATCTCCAAGGTTGTACCAACTTAAGGGGTTCACCAACAAACATTGGCGAACTGGGCAACTTGAAGTCGCTAACAATTGAAAGTTTTCTGTTGCCAAGCTTGCTATATTTTGCAGGAAGCTTATGCTTGTTGATAAATATGTCAATATTAAATTCTGCCTGTGAAATGACTTCTGATACTGGGGCTTCTTCTTCACTTACAATCGATAAGAAAACATCCATAGAAGACTGCAAACAAGTTTCCAGGATGCTAATTTCCAATAATTCCTGCCCCAGTCTTGAAACTCTAGAAATTTGGTGGAATCAGCATTTAGTGGAGATAGAGACGCTTCCAGTGTCACTAAAAATTCTAGACATATGCAGTTGCAGAGTGCTGAAGAACATCGGGTGTGTTGGTAGTCTGGCAAACCTCAAGAAACTGGAAATATCTAACTGTCCGGAGCTAGATGAGCTCCCGAGTTTCTTATACATGGCTTCGCTCAAAAAATTTCGAATTAGTGATTGCCCAAAAGTTGAGAAAATAGAAGGCTTGGAACACTGTAAATCATTGAGGACACTAAAAATAGGCTCCAAAGTGCCAGGTATACCGAATCTGGAGAAACTGCAAAGAATGGAAAGGCTAGAGCTCGAATGCACCATCATATCAGCTGTTAAACCTTGTATTCAGTCTATGAAGGTAATACAGACTTACAAAATTCAGGGTTTTAATTATTTTGTAAACGTTCATATTTATGACTGAATGTTCGGCATACAATACGATTTGTAGGAATGTCCACTGGAAATGGAGATACAAAGTAGTGTGATCCATTTTGTGAGGCCATCTGTAAACTCTTCGGAGTTTCCGGGTCTTATGGTGACGGAGATTGAAGCGGGATCCGCTCTTTCAAAGGTTCCAGATGCCGCTTGTATTTTGTATTATGATGAGAAGAGGAAAGTGGTATACATAGGTCTGTACCGCCAAAACGCAGGGTATTGTGCGTACAACTACGCAACAAGATTTAGAGGCAAGAAAGCAACGGTGCTGACAGGCCAGGAAGGAAGAGTTGTGGAAGCCTTTCACCAACTATTCGCACTCCTCCAATAGTTGGCACGCACAAACGCTCAATCCTGGTACAGTTATAATCTTGACAAAGCCAACTATAGTGACATCACAGTTTTAGTGAGATTTCTTTGGTTATTTCTTTATTAACAATTGAGATTTATGCCTGAGTGGAATGTAATAAGTATTATTTTAGAAGAGGTTGAGATTTATGCTTGAGTGGAATGTAATAAGCATTATTTTAGAAGAGGTTGAGTATTCATTAGCTATTATTTAATTCTCTGTTGGACAGAGAATGTGAGAGGACTATTGGTGTATGTTGTATTCTAAACAATTAATGAATTATATTATGGTTTGTAAATTTTGTGAATGTCTAGTTATTTAATTATATTAAAATCATAAAATGATTGTTTGATTTGGTTTGTGATTTTGTAAGTTAAAGTAAAGAGTATAATTTTTCTATTTTAAATAAGATTACATGAGTATATGAATATCATATAAGAGAGATTTTGAATATATATATATATATATATATATTTCTTTTTGTTAACAAGTTTTATATAAGAAGTCAAAAAATATTTGTAGGAGAGAAAGATTTTAAAAATTGTCTAGAAGAAAAGTACAAGGAATAATTTAGAAAAGTACAAAGTGTTGAAATTCACCCCAATTGCTTGTGCACCCACATTTACTGCTCTATAACATCATCATTCTCACCAGTGTACTCCATCCTCTTTCTACAATGCCAAACACCGTTTTTAACTATTCCACACACCACCATTCTCTGCATTGAGACAATTTTGAATATGTTTTAAATACAAATCCCCCTTGCTTGATTTTCCTATGCATCAAAATTTAATTGCTATTAATGTTTTTGGTTTTCCCTCTTAGTTGGGCATATGCATAGGCTCATATTTTCTTTTTACTTATGTACAAAAGAAAAAAAAAAGGTCTAGATATTAGTATTGCAACAACAATAGCTTAAAATAGCCACTGAAATAGGGAACCATGAGTTTTAATATTTTGAGTAATATCAAGAGCAACAACTCTGTATTCAATTTTATGATGAAAGATATTTGTATCTTTTGATATATATGAAATACATATCATTTCATATCTTTGTGTTTTCCTTTCTATTCTTTATTTTGTTTTCCTTTACTATATATTGCATCCTCTTCCTCTTCCTCTTCCTTCACCTAGTATTAGAGTAGGTTTCTAAAAGCAAGGTATTATTAGAGCCTAACGTTCTAAGAGTTGAAAGTTATCAAAGCCAAAGGAGTAACTAATATAAAAGTATTACGATCAATAATGATAGGAACCACAAGCTTAACAAACCAATAAATTCCACATTTTAATTGGAAAAACTATGATTATTGGACAATCACCATGAAAGCTTTATTTTTCTCTCAAATATTTGGGATCTTGTTGAGAATGGCTTTCCAAAGTCATGTGATACATCAACATACAATGCATTGACTCAAGCAAAGAAAGATTTGTTGAGAGATAATAAAAAGCAGGATTCAAAAACTCTCTTTTATATATTTCAAGTAGTGCATGAGAGCATTTTTCCAATGATTGTAGCAACAAAAAATTCCAAACAAGCATAGGATATTCTTCAAAAAACCTATCAAGGAATGGAAAAAGTTAAAATATCTAAATTGGAAATGTTGAGAAGAGATTTTGAAACAATATACATGACAGAAACTAAATCAATAGATGCATTTTTCACCCAAATTATTGGATTGGTAAATAAAATCATATAACATGGTGAGACCCTTGAATATAGGAGAGTGGTTGAAGAGATTCTTTATGGAGTTTTCCCATAAAATTTGAATAAATTGTTGTAGCCATATTGGAAACAAAGAACCTCTCATAGTTTTTAGTTGATGAGCTCCATGCATCTCTCATTTCACATGAACATAGGCTAAGCAGGTTAGAAAACACATTATTGGAGAATGCATTCAAGTCACAAGTTTCAATTAGCCATGGTAGAGGAATAAATTCTTATAGAGGTGGAAGAAGCAACCCATCAAGTTGAAGTGGAAATGAGAACAACCAAAAATAAAGCCAAAACCCATCTCATAATGAATCACAAGATCAAATTCTCAAATTAAAGTCATTATTGTAAAATGTTTCATGGACATTATTCAAATGAGTGTAGGAAAAAAATAATATGGTTTTAGCAAACCAAGTGCAAACTTCGAAAAATAAAATAAAATCAAAATTAGGGCAATATCTTCATATAATATAATGTAGCACAAGAAAAAAAAAAAAGGATGTATGGTTCTAAGGTTGAGGTGGCATTAATCAGATTACCACAAACCTATAAATGTTCTCAAATTTGGATGAAAATATAAAATCTGATGTGACATTAGGTAATAACAACAAAGTGTCAGTTATGGGTAAAGGAAACATCAAAATTCTAACTAAACAAGGGGAGAAGAAGTATGTTTCAAATGTGTATCTTGTGCCTAGTCTAAAACACAATCTAATGAGCATTGGACAACTTGTTCAAAAGGGGTATAAAGTTTTTTTTTTTTTAAATAGAGAATACATTATTTGGGAAAAATTCTCAAGTAACTAGCTCATTGTTAAAGTCCAAATAACAAGTAATAGAATGTTTCCCCTAAAGATTAAGCTGGATTTGAATGCGGAATGTGCTCAAGCACATTCCACGATGAACTCACTAAAGGAAAAGAAGAAGTTGCAGTAGTCACATATACAATCTCACAAGCAAAATAAAAGATGAAAATTAGCTATAAAACCTATGATTTGGGCATCTCAACTTTGGAGGTCTAAACCTACTAAATAGGAAGTGTATGGTAAAGGGATTTCCACTAATAGAGAAATCAGAAAGAGTTTGTGAAGGATGTGTCTTTGAAAAATAACATAGAAAAACATTTCTAGCTAGCAAGCCAAGTAGAGAAAAAGAACCTTTGTAGATTGTGCATTTATATTTGTGTAGACGTATACAAACACCCTCAATTGGTGGGAGTTTCTATTTTCTAAATTTTAGTGATGATTATTGAAGGAAAAAAATGGGTTTACTTTTTTAATAAAAAAAATGAAGTGTTTAATTTCTTCCGTCAATTCAATGCTCTTATTGAAAAATAAAATGGGCGCTACATCAAAGTATTGAGAACTGATAGAGGTGGCAAGTACATATCAAATGAAATTATCATTTTTTTCAAAGACCACAGAATTGAAAAGTAATTCACAACTAGATACACACCTCAACAAAATGTGGTAATAGAATGAAAAATAGAACAAACATTAAAATAGCAAGAAGTATGTTGAAAGCAAAAAAATTGTCAAATAAATATTGGGATGAAGTTCTAGCTTGTGCAACATATATTATTGTCACATCTCGGTCAGAAAGACCCTTGTCATGTGGGCGTAGTCAGCCAAAAATAAATAAAAGAATGGAGGAAAAGAAAGTGTAGTAAAGGTCAGGATATTTTCCGTGGAAAACCCAACAAGACGAGCATTATTTATGGAGCCATCAACCCCTCTCAAGACAGGGGACAACTTGAATTAAATAGGAATTGGCTCGAGTATGGTGGGAATGACCATAAGACGTGGCATCCAAGTTCTTCGAGCTACCCAACTGTCAGGTTGTGTGTAAAATGACAGGCCTTTAGACACTTTTAAAACCATCATGACCCCCACAAATGCACATTCGAGTTTGGGGGTTGTTAGAAAACAGAGACAAAGAGAATGTAGAAAGGTGTAAGGAGAGAGAGATGAAGAATCTGGGGATAGAAAGGAGAAATTGCGTGGAGGAAGGCAGAGTAAGGCATTCATGTGATATTTGGAGGGAAAAACATGAGCAATAGAGAAAGAACTTACGGAGGAAGGATGTGCACAGTTTGGGAGAAAGACATGCTCTCATGGAAAGCACTGATTGCAGGATATGAACGAAACAGATTGTTGAAGAGGCTGAAGAATTTCTCAGGTAAAAGTAATTGGTAAATGAAAAGCTAAATTGCATAGCTATCGCTAGTATCATCCTCACCTACGTATGTGTATTAACTAGAGCAGTAAGCAAGTTATGGGCACCCATCAAACGTGCAGTATATAACAATTTCGTGAAAGTTTTTCCTATCAACAAGAGCTACATGTAAAGAGGGGTTACAAAAAAATGATCTGCATTCAAGGCAACATTGGGAGACATTATGGTGTCTGCAGTGATAAATCTTTTGGCAGTGTTTGCATTTCTAGTGGCATTTGCCATTCTGAGGCTGCAGCCCATAAACGACCAAGTGTATTTCCTGAAATGGTATATGAAGGGGGAGATACAGAGCCCCAGGAATAGAGGCAGAGGTTATGTGAGCAAGAGTAGTATTTGGAAGTCCAGACCTACAAATTAGAGGATGAAGGCAGGTAGGAGTCGAGTACTCTCTTCTGGGAGCTTCACACAAGTATGGGCGTTAATTATTAACCTTTAATGGGTAAAGAATAAATAAAATAATAATGATAATAAAAATGAAGCTTATTTCCTTTCAGAAAGACATCTTGTAACTACATGCTTCAGCTAGGTAGGAGATGTATGGTTTTAAAGGGTATCGTTGTATAAATATTTTATTTGTTATTTTCCATTTTTTTGTGCTCATGGTTTGGCCATCAAAATTGGTTTATAAGAGTGATTTAAGGTTCAAAATGTTAGTTAGGATCTAATATGATAAATCACTACTAGCTTCATTCAATTGACTCAGTCTTTTGATTTGAATAAAATGACTATATACTTGATGGTCAATAATATTTAAGCTTTTTAGATTTTGCATTTTCTTTATGTGTCTCGAAGGAAATAACCAACAAACCTGGGCCATTTATTTGAGTGCAAGTGTTTAACTCACATTGACCAGATATATATGTGTATGCCCTAAATTTTACTGAAACCATCCCCAACTAATCAGATAACAAATGACGGAAAAAAAAGGGAATATTGACCAAGATTTACTTAAGGCAACATACAAGGAGAGGGTCTAATTTTCTAATAAAAATATAGGTAGTATTTTGACCATGAATAAGTTCAGTAAACTAGCTTACAAAAGACATGGGTGGTTGGACCAAGTTTCATTGGAATCAACAATTTATATATGTTACAATTCACATTACTCAAGCACACATGTAACCTCTAAGCTCATGATTGGGCATCTTTACACCAACTTTCGATTTACATATAACCTACATACATGTAGACTTAATAAATTGAACAAATGGATAAATGGGTAGACATTAATGATAAGTTATAAAGTTGGGTTGCTTCATAATCCACTTGAGTGTGACTAAATGTTTCATGAAACTTAAATCTCTAAAGTTTCATAAATCAATTTAAAACTTTCATAGAATACATCCTAAACCTTAGATATGAGACAGATTTGAAAGAGAATACTCTAAGAACATGTATAATAATTATAAAGCTGAAAATAGTGCAATGGTGGTTGTTATTTCTATACAAGTCTATTAGAAAAAAAATGTTTTGAAGTCATATGGATAAGATATCTAGATGCATGTGATTGTGAACCATTTAGGAAAATTCTATTGTAGTCTTAATATGTGTAATATGATTCTTTTAATGGCCTCCATCCTACGAAGTGCAAAACTAAGACATGTCATATAATTCTAGAATGGTATTTGGGTAATAGGGTAAAAGTTTAATATGATTAGAAAATATATATTGACCCCTAGAGTATTCGAACTTCAATATTGAACTTATTTTAATATAGTGACTATAATGCATTACACAACTAAGGTGTATAGATTTGATTTGGAAGACTTATCCCTATAAGACACTATGGTCCAAGATATGTTTAATATGATGGGTGATATTTTAATGCCTAGCTAAATATATAGATGTATGATAATAGGGACCATTATATGTAAAGGATATTTCAAAACTTTGTTCTTGGCCTCTACCATCAACCTATCTTGGTTTGCCTTTATGCTCTAAACCCTCGTACTCATTCTGGATCTCCTTGGTTGAAAAATTCAATAAGAAGCTGTCGGGATGGAAAGGAGCTCTTCTTAGTCAAGTCGGAAAAATCCAACTCCTTAAGACTTCTCTGCAAAATTTACCTGTGTATGCTCTCAGTTTATTTAAAATTCTTGCTAAATATGTTGAGGCTACTAAAAAAATTCAGAAAAGGTTTCTTTGGTCAGGAGTGGAGGATAAGAAGAGATACTTGTAGGTTGGGACTTGGTGTGCAAACCTAAATCGAGAGGTGGCCTGGGCTTAAGAAAAATTAAAGTGCTGAATCTGTCCCTTCTTGCTAAACAGCTCTGGAGAACTCTTACTTTGAGAGGGGAATGGCAAGATACTTTAAAATCCAAATACTTTAGCAACTGTGAGTCTCTTAATGATGTTATTAATTCTCCTTTATTACCTCGTGGGTCTGTCTGTTGGAATGATATGAGTAGAGGTAGAAAGGTATTGGAAATGGGGAATGGTTGGCTTGTTGGAAAAGGAAATAATGTTAGATTCTGGGAAGATAGATGGCTTTTCAAGGATCCTTTAATTAGAAATGAGAAATTCAGTGAATGGATGAATGATTGTAAAAGGGAATTTAGGGTCTTGGTCAAAGATTACTGAAGGAATGGGGATTGGGTTGATTTGATTACCATCAGTTTGGATCTTAGCCCTATTCAGTCTGCCTTCAGGGCCCTAAGATTGGGTCAACACTAGGTCGATGATCTTGCTGTTTGATTAGACAATCCGTCTGACATTTATTCAGTTTCTTCTGCTACTTCTATGATGGCTAGTCTGCAGGAGCCTTCACCCTTCTGGGCTAAGGCATGGATTAATCTCTTGATTCCTAAAATCAATATTTTCTATTGGATTATGCTATAGAATAAAATTCTCACTTTGGACAATCTTGGCAAGAGAGGAATTCAATTACCTAAGAGATGCTACATGTGCAGGAATGATGCTGAGACTGTTAATCATCTTTTTCTTCATTGTCCTTTTGTTTCGTACATCTGGGGAAAATTTTTTGCACTTCTTGAAGTGGCTTGGGTTTCCCTTGCTTCGGTCAAAGATTTTTTCTTGCAATGGAAAGCTCCTTCAAAAAACCCTTTTGTGCATAGACTTTGGTCTTTTGTTCTACCTTTTGTTTCATGGAATATTTGGAAGGAAAGGAACAACAGAGTGTTTAGGGAAAAAGAGAATTCAGAGGGGGACTTGTTTGAAAAAAATTGTTAGGGCTATAAAGGAAAATTTATCTTTAACCTCTAGAAAATTGGATGATAAAGTTACTTGGTCTCCTTTTGATTTTGCTATTGCTGAAAAGTGGAATTCGAATTTAGTTACTATAAATGTCCCCACGCCGGCCTTTTGTGGGAGGGAGAATGCTAGTTGGACTTTGCCACCTTTGGGTTGGGTGAAAGCTAATTTTGATGGTGCTGCAAAAGGCAACCCCAGGAAAGCTGGTAGCGGGTGTGTCTTAAGGGACAATTTAGGGGCTTTTATTGCAGCTTTTGTTGTGGACATCGGTACCCAAACTAATCATGTTGTGGAAACTGTTGGGGCTTATCACGTGGTTAACTTGGCTTTCAACATGAATACAAAATGTCTTTGGTTGGAGGGTGACTCTAAGAATATAATAAACTGCATTCTGGGGATTACCCCTCCTTTGTAGACTATTAAAAAGTGGATCGAAGATACAATTTCCTTATAAAGTAAATTCGACAAAGTGAAAGTTTCCCATGCCTATAGAGAAGCCAATAAGGTGGAAGATTACTTTGCCAATGAAGGGGTCAAGAAGGGCGGGGAAAACACGTGGAGGAAGAATGATTACCTCCATTATGAGGTAAAAGCTCTAATTTATTATGATTCTATGCATGGTAGAGAAGCTTGTCTACGCCATGATGAAGTGGATAAAGATTAGGTACGTCGATATCATTAGATTTGATGGGACCGACATCATTTTCCTTTTCAAGAAGAGTTTCTAGCACGCTTTTTGGGTGTCTGGGAAAATATGCTTAAACGGGACCCAAAGCAAATGTAGGGTATGGTATAACAGAGCTTTGAAGATGGGGGGAGAGAGAAAACGTGTTGAGCCGAGTAGCTTTCAAGAGCACAAAAAGAATACTAAAGCTTGGTAAAAAATTGAAAAGGGAGGTTTAGTCCCATTTTTGGAAAAACTCCATGGTACTGATGAGATGGCGCTGGACTATTTCGTCAAAAACTAGAAAAGTGGTGAGATTGTGTTGTTTGGCAGGAGTGTTAAGTTGAATGAGAAAATCATTGGTGAGATCACTAGTCTTTCGACTGAGGGTGTGAAATTTTATTAGGACCATCGGTTCTCTGATGAAGCAGTTATCAGATTTCCTAAAAAAGATAAGGAGAAGGCTAAGCTGGTTAAGGTTGCCAATAGCTACTTTGATGTGGAGTCCATTAAATCAATTTGGAGGAAAGTTTTGAGAGTCATTATGGAGTACATCACGATGGATGGGCGCTTCACTAGGGCGTATGGTTATCACTTTTCCATTTTGAACCACTTCCGTCACAAGGTTCGTATTTCTTTGCCCTTTTATTTATTCTCTTCTCTAAAGAATTACCTTGATGAAGTTGAAAGAAACCCTAGGCGGACTTCTATTATTCACCCTGGTCTTGTCAGGTTCATCTATGAGCATTTTCAAAATTTACCTGCTTTGCCTAAAAATGTTGCTATTGAGGATTTGGAAGACGAGGATATGGAAAGTAGCAGGGAGAACAATCCCCTAGCCCCTCCTGCTTTTGCCCTTGTTGGGTCTAAAACCACTGTTCCCCAGTCCCTTTCTTGTCAAAATGTCCTTATGGGTTCTACTCCGCCTCTTTGTCCTAGTCTGCAGCCTTTGCTTGGTGGCCCCATCCCGGGTTTTGCTTTGCCATCTTGTCTTAATCCCCAGCTGTTTCCTGGTTGCTCTACCTCAGGTTTGGTTTCTGGTTTTAAAGGTACCTCGACTACGAAATTGGTTTCATACTCTGGGAATTCATTCTTATAAACCTATGGTCAGTAAAGAGTCGGCCCCTAGTGCTTCTGTGTCTGGAAGATTTGTGAAGGCCCCTAAAATTTCCCCTAATCTGGGCGAAATCAATTATGCCCTGAATAACCTTAGGCCTGAGGACATAATGGGTGTGGCGGAAAAAAGTACTGATGGTTTTTTAACTGTTCTTAAGTGGGCCCAGAAGGAAGTTTGTGATTTGAATGATCGTAATAGGGATCTTAGCAATAGAGTCAGGGATTTGGAGCAGAAGGTTAGCTGGAGTTGCAATGAGAAGGATGGACAGGACACCTCCTTACCAAGGAAAAGACAACAGTTGTAGGAGGAAAGATTGACAAAGCTGGAGAGCAATATGTCCAAGATTGGCCAAAACATCAGGGCCACTATGGTGAATAATTATAAAATTGCTAGGCACAACACCATTATTATCAATGCTATGGTGGAAAAGTTGGAAAAAAATCAAAAGGGCTCATTGGTTGTGGACTTGGACACGAACAAAGGTTGTAGTAGAGCTACTGTTGAAGGGGTTTTGACTCACACCTAGGCTAATACGAAGAGGAAATCCCCTGCTTCTCCACACATGGTTCAAATCCTCAAGCAGGGGTTATAGGATATGAGTGAAGTTGAAAAGGAAGCTAAGGAATTGATGAACACCTTGGAGTAGTGCTGTTGTTGTTTCTGGCGGTCCTTTTTTTGGGCCTTGTTGCCTCTCTGTGATGTCGTTTCCTTTTTTGGGATAGCTGTCTGTTTTTTCGAACTTTTTTTGCTCTATCTTTGTTTTTAACTCTATGGTTTCAAGTCCCTGTAAAACCTATTTTTTCCTTTTCAAAAACATGCCATCTTAAGATGTTGAATTGAATTATTTGAGTAAACTCATTTATAGTCATCTTTTGTAGCATCTTCACATAATGAAATACATGGTATAGTGTGGCCCATTTGTATCTAGTATAACTTGAACATTATCATGGGTAGATCAAGTAAGTAATTATTGTTGCATGTATTTTTAGGTCTAGAAGCATGTTTTATATGATTACGATACTTGATTTTATAAAACCATATAGTGGGTGTGAAACCCCACCTAGACCCATGGCTAGGCTTTCAACATAATTGATGCTTATTTAACAATATTTTGACTACTTATAGAGACATATACACTTTATCAATGTATGAATTTTAGAATGAGTCAGGATTGCCTAACAACCTTGTACCTAGTTATGGTTGGATATCCATGTTTGGAGAGATATATCTGAGATAATAATATTCTTGACAAAACCTAGTCCACCTATATATTTTGAATAAGATAGTCTTAAGATGGATAGAACTTTGATGTGTATGGAAAGAAAATTATTATTAGTGTTAAGAATTAGTTAACTCCCCTTGGGTGGAAAATCATATTACCCTTATTTACTAATTGTACAAGGGATTTTCTTTGTTCGAATTCAATGTGTAGGTTCCTTGAGAGAAATCTTGTGAGGAGAACTATGTGTGACTTTGAACCATTTGGAAGTGGGAATGTAGGTAGTCCTTAGGTAGGGATGCCTCTATGACGTCAAGTTTGTAGGGGGAGGGTTTAGGGAGATAACTCCAAGGGTTGGGGTTGTTCCTAATTTGTTTGACCTTCTCCCTTTAGTAGGCTTCACTTTGAGGTTGAATGGGTACTAGATGGGTATGAACGAGTTAAGGGAATCTAATATTATGTATTCTATACATAATATGATTTTATATAATAAGCAAAGATTGACTACTTTATAATTGGTATTTGATTCTATGTATATGATGAGTAAAGTACATCTCATGTTGGTTCCATGTATCTTTTATGTATATATGTAATTCAACTCCATGTCTATGTGTTTATTTATAGGTTCCTATATCTATGGATTGAGATTGTGATTTATGATATGTATGACCCCCCCAAGAGTGAACCTCTGGTATGTTTGAGTAATGATATGAAATCATTGGACCGTGCCAATGACGAATGTCTGGACTACTACTAGGGATTACTCTATATTCACCTGGTTCATGAAGGTGAAGGTAGCGGGCTACCCTATTTATGATACAGTTGTATTAGTTACATAGGTAGGGACCCATCTGTGTGGATAACAGTAATCCAAGGTTAACCTCGTATTGAGAGGCTTCACTAGATGTCACTGGTATGTATAGAAGTGACTAATTCTATGTTACTCGGGATTGAGAAGAAGATATCTAGCATTGCCACTAAGTTCACAAGGTGATATATGTTGGGAGCTACTTCTTTCTGGGTGGAAAAACTAGTCGCCAGTGGCCTATTGGTGATTGAAGTCAGAATCCACCAACTTTGGTAGGTTCACTACTTGAGGAAATACTTTGGATGGTGGACGGACTTGTGGTGTAGTATGGGATGCACTGAATCCCCTCCCAATTGTCAAACTATAAACTTAGCCTTAATGTGGGGTTGAGGATGGACCCATAGTGTAGTATGGGATGCAACAAATCCTCTTCCCATTTGTCCACTAGTCTAGAAGACGCATGTGGAAAGGATAGGATCCATAGTGTAGTGTGCAATGCACCAATATTATTTCTATCTGGAATGCATTATGAACATGTGTTAACCCTTGTGATTTGATAGTCAACCATTGCAATGTGTTAATATGCCATTATGGATGTGATGTATGTAAGAGCTCATCACTATGTATTAGTGATGTATGTTGAAGCTTGTTATTGCCTATTTGTGATGTATGGTGGAACTCATTATTGTGCATATGTGCTGTATGTTAGAGCTTTTCACTATGTATTTGTGATATATGCTAGAGCCAATCACTAATGTAATTTTGATATGCAAATGAGATAATAATTGTGGTTCTTGTGATCAGTGTATGATCTAGTCATTGTTGTACTTGTGATCTATGTACGATCTAGTCACTATTGCACTTGTAATTGATGTATGATCCAGTCATTGTTGTACTTGTAGTGTGTATGAGCTAATCAACTTGTGTATATGGGGGTATGTTCATGATAGCCATTATGTATAATCTTTCAGATTATGGTATGAATGAAACCTTTTGAATCTTGTGAGTGTTTGTACACTAATGTTTGATAATGTTTACTATGGATCCAACAGGGCTGATGCAAGAAGTTGGGTACACAAAAAGCTCAAAAAGTGGAAGTGCTTTTGTTGTTTTTCAAAATTTGTCACACGTGGATTGAAAATTTGAGGCACTTACACAATGAATCTTAAAATAAGTTAGTAATAGGAAAGTTATAATTTTGAATCTAGTTTCCAAATATGTAAATTATTCAAATACCTAGATTATAGAAATTAATTTTTGATAGGGATCTATGAAAACCACTTTTTAAAAGTCCCCATTTTTTTACCATACCAAGCATGTGTACAAACACCACTTTTTGACCCAAATATAAGTATTTTGATAATTCCTTTTGGGAAAAGAGAGATAACAACATGAATATTGATGTGAATTTTTTTTTGTAATTTTTTTTTGAATATATTTTTTTTATTAAATTTTTATTCGCCTTAATTGTTTTTTTTAAACATCAATGTGTACATACAACATAATTGGACCTAAGCTAAACATTTTTTGAATCTATTCTTTTTCATTGTGTAGAGAATTATCCAAAGTTTGATGCCATATAATTTTTTTTACAAGAAAATTAACCAAAAAGAATTTATTAAAATATAAAAAAATCCTGATATTTAGAAAGTATATATTGTGTTCTCTAATGGGTTTTAATTTTATAGATTCATTTAGAAAAAAAACTCCATTAGCCATATTGCCAAAGTTGGATGGATTATTCTTCAATCTACTTTAGCTTTTTAGTTGTAGGTCAAAGGTTAAGGCTCAAATTGCCAATCCTTTCTCAAGCCTAAAACCAAGTTTGCATGTGGGTTGGGAATTCCAGTTTTAAATAATGCATACACGTTACAAAATACATGCGTTCTTTATTTTCTTCATTATTTAGAAAAAAAAATTCAGAAACGTGTACGCATTTTGAAATGCGTACCCATTTCTAAAAAGTATTTAATTTTTTCAATAAATGACTTTTACATGTTATAAAATGCGTACACATTATAACATGTACATGTTTTATAGTGCATTTGCATTCTTTTTAAGCTTGGGTACCCAAATCATAATGCATACATCTTTTTTTAATAATGTGTATGCATTTTCTATGAATTTTTTTTTGGCCGAAACTTCCCCTTTTCAAGTACCCAACTTCTTGCTTTTACCCAACACTTGATGGTGAAGTTATTAACACTATATTATAATTGGATAATTTCATAGCTTACTTAGACTTAATTAATAGTCATGGGTTATGGTGAGATAATAGATCTCATACAAGAGGAGAGATTGAACTCCCTCTGTCATTGTGGGGTGAACTACGAAGTCTCTAATTTTTCATGAGGGGATACATAGGAAGGGTCATCACGAACCCTCGAGGCTTAGGTTGTAGGTCTAGGAAAGACCTTAGTCATAGGAGCTTAGTGCTCTGAGTGTAAGCATATAAGTCGTGATATTGATTTATCATCACTAGGATGACTGAAGAACTTTTTTATTTAACATGATAAATTAGTTGGAATATTTTTAGTTAGTTATGTTGGTAGTTGATGTGAATTGAAAAAAAAATGTAGTTCCCAAGGGGTGGATTTTACAATTATGAATAGATCACTAAGCAAGAGTGTGAATAATATGATTCTAAAAGAAATGTGGACTAGAACAAAGGATAATGTTACTCACATTAGATAATTTGGATGTGTGGTATATGCACATGTGTTGAATGAGTTAAGACTAAAATTTGACAACAAAGGAGAAAAAATTATATTTATTGGGTATAGTGATGAATCCAAGGCATACAAACTATACAATCCAATAACCAAGAATTTAATAATCATTAGAGATGTATAGTTCATAAAAGATGAATCATGGGATGAAAGTTATTAGAAAATAATCAATATTGCAGCCAGCTTACCACAAGAAGATACAAAAGTTTTTATACCAATAGGTACTCCATCAAATGTGACTCCTTCCACACCTATTCAAGGTCAAAAAAGTGGTCATAAAATTATACCATCATCAAGTGCAAGGACAACCCCACACCATCTACAAGTGGCATTCAAGGTGCAAGACCATCAACACCATTTTCCATAAGTTCTAGTTCTACTGATATGTCAAATCCTACATTGGAAAGCTTGAGGAGATAAAAAATCAGAAGTATAAGAGACATATATGAGAAAAATGAAGGTGAGAATAATGCTGGTTTATTTCCCATTTTACATTTTATTAACAAGTTGAAGATCTAATTCATTTTTAAGATGTAATTAAACTTGAAAAATGGGTAAATGCAATGGATGAATATATTTAGCAAATTGAAAAGATCAAACATGGGAGTTAGTGTCATAACCCAATTTTATTGTGTTTTTAATTATAATATGATAAATTGAATTATGGAGGAAATTCAATATGTTGAATGGAAATTTTGATATTTTAAAAAAGATTGAAAGAAGTTACCCATCATTGACTATGTGATCTTTTTGAAGTACTTTATATTTTTCCAAGAATTGAATGCTATTGATGAATTTTGTAAGTGCAAGTGTGTACAATTGCAGGGTGACAGGTTGAAGGACAAGAACACAATTGAAGTATGATTATTTAGCTAGATCAAATGGTAAGCTTGATGGAATGTGGGTGCACACACCACAACTGGCTTGATGACTAGATTTGAAAATTTATATAGGTGATTTTATTAATTTGACTTGAAATGATTCAATCATTCAAAGAGGTAGACTTTTGAAATGAAAATACATGTGAGTTCTTATTTAAATGTCTATTTTGATCTTGTGTGTGTTTGAATTTGAAAGAAAATGATTGTATGACTTAACATACAAATGAATGTGTGTAATTCAAAAAAAGCTACTTCATTTAAATATTGATGCTCCAAATAAAATAAAAAGTTCATTTTTATAAGATTGTTTAGAATATTGGGCTATCTACTAGTATTATATGGGAGCACTCCTTGGGTTGGTTTCTAGGAGGATCAAAGGATAGGCGTGAGTTGGGTCATATTCTTGCTTCATGTGAACGCAACTCCATGGAGGGGTAGGATGTCTTGGCTTGGAGTAATAGTGATTTATTTGGAAAGTACTTTATTTTAGTGGGTTATGGAGAGTTGGTTAGGAAAATGTTTGGGAAACGAAGGTTCCTTGGTGGAAGCATGTGTGGAACAAATTTTATTTTCCCATGCACATTTTTTTATGTGGCTTGTGGTCCAGAACCGATGTCTTACTTGGGATATAATTTGTGCCAACAAGGGTTCTAGAGTCCCTCAATGTGTGTTTTGTGTTGTAAGAGTGAGGAAAGTATCTCTCATCTCTTCTTCCAATGTTTCTTCTCCACGTATCCCCTTCCTATGTATCCCCTCATAAATTATTCTTTACTTTGAATTTAATAAATAATTATTATTCATTTTCTATTTGAATTGTGACTAAAGTCCTGATTGATAGGTTGATTGAAAAATATTTATAGCTTTCAAATGGTATCACATTTTTTGAATCTGAAATGTCCATCACATTATATGCTTCACATACTATAAGATTAAAAAAAATAATTTAAATTTCATGAATTTTTGATCAAGTTAAGGTGGTCAGACATACAAGTTTTTATATTTTTTAAAATTTACAATTAATTATTTACTTGGAAAAAATTACAAAAAAATATGCATCACATCAAGACATGAGTCCACTACTTATACCTAAAATATTATAAAAAAAATATGATCATTTTATTGTGGTTAGGGTGGTCAAAGATACACCTACTTCTTCTTTTTTCCCTTAAATCTAAGTACTACTGCATTGAAAGTTCAAATTTTCTCCAAATGGATTTTTTTTTTTAATAAACCTAGTAGTTTAGAAACTACATTCAATTTGCTACAGATTTTATTCTTATATTTTTGAAATAATGTAGATAACTTATTCAAATTTTTATGTCAAGCTTCCTAACTCTAATTTTTCTAAATTTTTTGCCACTTAAGGGCCTGTTTTTCCCATAATGATCCTGCACATACCCATTAAATGTTGAAATACATGTGATGACGAAATATGATCCTTTAAAACATTTTTTCACTAAATTTTTTTTATCAAGATGCTTAGCTAAGTTGGTTATGTTATTAACTAAGCATGACCTTAAGTTTGTTTTGCAAAAATCAATTAAAGTACAAGCCTTGACCAACCAATCTACTAATGCTCATTCTCCTTTAGTGCTTCCCAATAATGATTCATTCACTAACAATAATGTGTTGATGATTGAAACTAATACATGGGAGCTATATTTCAATGGATCTAAGTGTAGAACTAGCTTTGGTATGGGGATTGTAATAACCCCACTAGTGGGAGAGCCTATTCCCTTGTCTTATCACTTAAACTTCTTATGCAAAAAAACCACTGTAGAGTATGAAGCATTACTTGCTAGATTTTCTACCACTATAACCATGGGAGCTTGAGACATTACGATATTTGGTGATTTGTAATTAGTCATTAAACAAATAAATGGAACATATCAAGAAAAACATGAAAAATTATCAAAATACAAGGATCTCGCAATGAACTTGTTAGAAATGTTTTATTCATACACCATTGAGAACATCCCACAAAAAGATAATTGACATGCAAATGCAATGGTGAGTACAACTTCCCTTATATCACCACACGACCCTTCAAAAGACTTCATATTTATTATACATATAGTTATGAAACCATCAATAAAAGATAAAATGGAAGAAGTATTATCAACAACCTTCGAAAGCTCTAGTGAATGGTACATACTAATATTTAATTATTTAAAACATTGTACCTTTCTTGAGCCAACAACTAAGAACACTTGAACTCACCTTCATAAGCTTCCATCGAAATATATGATTCTCGTTGATGCTTTGTATTGGAGGTCCTTTGATGGTCTCTTAATTAGATGTCTTAAAGAATCGAAAATCCCCATCACACTTGAACAAGCTCATGCAGGTGCTTGTGGAGGTCATTTTGGAGGAAGAACATTAGTTCAAAAACTAATCTCCATATGATACTATTAGAGACATATGGAGCAATATTTTCTTACATATGTTAAGAAATGTCACAAATTTCAAGAACATAGCAGTTTGATTCATCTTCCTACCTCTAAACTTCATGCTCAAGTTCCTATTTGGCCCTTTTTGGTATGGGGTTTGTATTTTATTGGAAAAATATCATCACCTTCCTTTGTTGGGAATAGATTCATAATCACTGCAACAAACTATTTAACAAAATGGGTAGAAGCTATTCAACTTCGTTCAACAACTATCAATGTGACATGTTTCATATTGGAACACACTATTTCTCACTTTGTACTTACTTCTATGTTAGTTTCAAATAATATGACACCATGCAAAAATAATGACGTGAAGAAATTCTTAGAGACATTTAACATCCAACCTCATTTTTCAACATCCTACTACCTACAATATAATGGTCACTTGAGCCAAATCAACTAATTAAACTCTTGAACAAATCTTAAATAAAATGATAAGAAAACATAATAAAGATTGGCACACACAACTAACATATGCATTATGGGCCTATCATACAAATGTTAGATTATCCACTAGGTCTATCCCTTATAACATTTTCTATGAAATAGAGGCCATAATTCCCTTGGAGTTAGAGAAACTCCTACATTAATAATCACTCTTCAAGGACTTAATGATGATGATACTTATATGGAGCAATGCTTACATCAACTTGAAATGCTTTACTAAGAATGCATTAACACTCTTGAGCACCATTAGGCTTATTCTAGAAGAAACCAATGTAGTTACAATGATAATACCATCCCTCGTTTATTCAATAAAGGTTATTTGGCGTTATGTGAGAATCGGTGTAACATCAATTCTGCCCAAACTGAAAAAGAAAAGTTTAGCCCTAATTGGCTAGGACCTTACAAAATTGACCAAAGATATGGGTCTAGAGGATACACATTAATAGAAATGGATGGTATACCTCTTAAGGAACCTATTAATGCCATGTATTTGCACTCTTACTATGTCTAACCTTCCTAAATAGTGTGAATAATAAATCAATGGTGTTAGAGTTAGTAGATGGCATTCTATATACTCTCACATTGCTTCATTCTTGACAAATAATTATTTTTGTGTCTTGAATACTAAAGTAATTATTTAAATTAACTTTCAGGTGGTTATTTTAGGTTTCACACTATTCAGTTCCATCTTGTGTGTTGTGTTAGATTAAATCCTAATATGAATTTAATGTTCTACAATTAGATCATAGGTGCATTTAATTTAGCATAACATAATCATAATGTTGCATCTAAAAGAAACTAGCATAGTTTTAATTAGATCACATAAAACATGATCTTAAAAAGATTATTTGATAAATCACATTTCCATCTATCTCAAACACATTAGCATGAAAACCAACCAAATGTAAATGATCATATATATCACAAAATTTATAGTACATGTCATCACCTCTATCTATAGGTATTCTATCAAGATATGGTAGTAAGTGATTGTGATCATGAAATCATAAGAGCATACAAAGCATATTGTAGACTATGTGCTCATCAAAAAGCCAGTGTCTCTCATTTGATGGCCTCTAGGAACTTTGGCTCTATGTGGTCTATGTCTGCTTATAGTCTGGCTACCTCTACGTGAATTCTCTTGATCTTCATTAGATCTAAAGATGATTGAATCTCCTCATATGCAGCCTCGACTTGATTGGCATGCCTTGTACCACCCTCATATCCTACTCTCCATCTGATATAAGGCTCGAGCAGCTCTAGGTCCCATTCCACAATGGGTGAGGGCATGTTGTTTCTACCGATAGCCTGATCGAAGACTAACAAAGGCTCTATCTCTATAGCTACCTATTGTTACAGAACCTACAAATCTCTCATAGACCCTGCAAGATACAATTCATAAATATAATTATTACGCATCATGATATATACATATATAAATTAAAAGTATAAGCATGAATATTGGCATAAGAATAAAAATGTAGCATAGAAAAATGTATCTTTGGACATTTTCATGCTCATTTGGTTCCCTCTTATGGATGGTAGCCTAGTTTTTGCTTGATTTAATGTGGTAATGTGATCAACACATTCAAATTAGGTCCTGGACCCTTGTGAATCAATAAGAACTTTATGATGCCTTGTAAAAGTGTTGCAAAGTGTTGTAACACACTTTCACACTTTTCTAGGACCTTGTTAATATAATTCACTTAAATAACCCATTTTATCACTTACCAAGCCTTATTTCAAATTGTTGTAAAGTGTTTTAATAAGCTTTCATGCATTTCTAGGCCTTCCATCAATAATTTGGCCCTTTCTTGTGTTAAAATGGCCCCATTATACACTTATAGGTCTAACTTAAGTGTATTTTTTATGCTAATCTTGTTAAACATAATTTAATACACCTTAATGTCCAACACCCACTTAAAATTCCTAAGTGGGCCCAAGTCACCACTAGGGGTGACTTAGTCCCATTTGGCTCAAAAATTAAAATTATTTTAAAATTATGGTAGGATATTATTCTCTAAGCCTTGAGGTCGGCCTGTGATGTGGTATTTTTGTGAAATTTTATACAATCAAGTATAAATATAGGGTTTTCCCTCTCATTTCATCCTCAATTTTCTTATTCATTCAAGCAATTATCAATCAATCACTTATGAATTCTAGGCATTTTCAAGTATATATCCATTGGAACTTCTACTTTCATATTTTCTAATTTCCACTACAAGGGTTTGGTCTTGTGTGCAGATTTTTCAAAGAGCAAGGTGTGAAATTTTTTCAACAATTTGTCAAAATCATCTAAAGTGGTCAAATCCATTAAAGAAGCTTAGAGAACATCTCAAGGCTAGATTTTGTAGTCTCAAATCCAGAAACCTATCAGGAGCTGAACTGTAGACTATGAGCTACATATTGCATCTTTAAATTTCCCAAAATTTAGAAGTGGACTAAGTTACCACTAGTGGAGAATCAATCCCGTTGCTAGGCCTAGAAAGTGCTTTCTATAGTTCTGAGTACCCTTTTGGCTAAAAATTGTTCTAGCAAAATTTCCTTGAAATAGGACTAAGACACCTATCCTAGTGTAAGTGTCTCAATGAGCTTCAATAGTGATTTTTGTAGGATTTCATAGCTCTTCTCCATCACTTTTTAGTTTCTAGGTGCACCTTTCCAATCTCATTAATTTTTGTTATAGTTTACTTTCATTTTTAGTTCAATTTACATATCACTGTGTCTTTTCAAACAATTTGCATTTTCTTAGCTTTCAATTAGTATTCCATATCTTTTATCAGTTCTCTACATCTAGGACATTCCCCTTAGAAAAATTTCAATCATCCTTGCATTGGAATCTCAAGGGCATATTCTTGAGTGAGGCATCAAGGTTTTTGCAATTCCTCTCTCCTTTTAGGTGCAAAGCCCTAGCAATGTAAGAGAGCTCCCCATATCAAAAAATCTTTGGTTCATTTTCATGAACCTACTTTTCAAATACCTTCTTATCTAATTTGGAGTCTATCAACATCCTTGAATTAGCTTGCATTACATTTTGCATTAGTTAAGTTTCACTCTAGGGTTTCAAATTTTGCATTAGTGAAAGTGCATATAGGTTACAATTTTTTCATCTCAAATCATTATATTTTTTTGAAATTTTGTAGAACTTTCATCTTAGGTTTGCTTAATACAACATAGAAAACATAAAAAAAAATCAAAAAAATCTAAAAATTTTGAAAAAAAATCCCTATGGGAACTCATTCGCCACCTTGGGGGACTTATTACCTTTGCACCCCTCAAACTGTCATTTACAACACTAAAAAACCTATTATTTCAGCTTTTGTTTGCTACCATTAACTATTTGTATTAGTTGGTTGAGTTTTTGTAACATGCATTTCATTAGATATAGCTTAAATTAGCTCATTTCATGCATTGCTTAATTTCAATTTTACATTCACCACATTTCATTTTTAGATCATTGCATAACATAATCAGTACATCACCTTGTGTGAAATCTTTTTTTTTTTTTATTCTATGCCTTTACATTGTATTTTAAGTTTGCATACATTATTGTTCAATAATGTTACTTTTGGTCTTTTCTAAGATTGTAAAGAAAAAATTAGTTAATAAGCATGTTAGTAATTCATTCAATGCATTCCCTAGTTATGAGAGGGTATGTGCAGGATCATGATGGACTAAAAAGTGGCAATATAATTGGTATGTGGCTGACAATTTTTTTACCCAAAATTGATGAAATGAAAAGGGTTTTTAAAGGAGATTCTTAGCTTTCAACGAATATAAATTATGCTTTATTTGGAATTTAATAAATAATTATTATTTATTTTCTATTTGAATTATGATTAAAGTCTTGATTGATAGGTTGATTGAAAAACATCTATAGCTTTCAAACAGTATCACATTTTTTAATCCAAAGCATGCATCACATTCTATGCTTCACATAATATAGGATTAAAAAAATAAAAAATTAATTTCATGAAGTTTTGACCAAGTTAAGGTGGTTAGACATATGAGTTTTTATATTTTTTTTAAAGTTGTAATAAAAAATTCATAATTA
The DNA here is from genome assembly GCA_007258455.2 of Sequoia sempervirens. Taxonomy (NCBI): domain Eukaryota; kingdom Viridiplantae; phylum Streptophyta; class Pinopsida; order Cupressales; family Cupressaceae; genus Sequoia; species Sequoia sempervirens. The sequence goes on from VDFB02105785.1 coordinate 174,184,343, forward strand.
ATTATTTACTTGGAAAAAAATTACAAAAAAATATACATCACATCAGAACATGAGTCCTCTACCTATATCTAAAATCTCATAAAAAAATATTATCATTTTATTGTTGTTAGGGTAGTCAAACAGACACCTACTTCTTATTTTTCCCTTGAAATTTAAGTATTACTGCATTGAAATTTCAAATTTTCACCAAATAGATTTTCTTTTTCTTTTTAAATAAGCCTAGTAGTTTAGAAACCACATTCAATTTTCTACAGATTCTATTCTTGCATATTTTTGAAATAATATAGATAACTTATTAAAAAATTTATGTCAAGCTGCTTAACTCTGATTTTTTTGAATTTTTTGCCACTTAAGGGCCTAGTTTTTCCATGATGATCTTGTACATGCCCGAGAGTCTCTTAGTGAAAAAGGGTGAAAATGGTAATACTTTCCTTGAAATTACAACTCGTCTTATCTCTCCTATTTATGTGGATGATGTGATAGAAGAGCATACAAACATAGGTAACCATGATAATCATATTTGTTCTTCTTTTAATGATGAAGGTATGTTGACGAAAGAAGATACAATCATTGAGAATCATGAGGATCTTGTTTGTCCTTCTCATCCCCTTTGGGAATATATTTTAGCACAAGAAAATGAAATCATAGACACATTCCTAAACATCACCTTACCTAATTTCCATTCTTCTTTGGCTTGTGAGAGTGATTTTGAGGAAGATGAGATTATAAATAATGAGGGTATGTTGGTATTAGATGATGAAATATTTAAGGTCTATAACAAACCTCTTTGGGAAGACATTAGGGAACAAAGGAATGAAGTCATAAATGAACATGGCAATCATAGTTGTTTTTCTCCTAGTATCTCCCCTAGTTGTAAGGAAGATACTTTGATATTAGAAAATACAAGCAAAGAAATTCATGAGCATCATAGTTGTCCCTCTTCACCTAAGGAGACCCTTATTGAGCAAGATCACTCAACTATTGATCATTCCCCTACTTGTGATGAAGTCAATTTAGAAGAGCCAATCCATGAATTTCAATCACATTTGATTTGTAGTTCTTGGGAGAATATCATGGTGCAAGAAAATGGAAACAATAGTAATGTGTCTTCCTTAGATAACAATAAAAAGGTGATTCTAGATTTCCCTTTATTAGAGATACATAAAACCAAAACTATTGAGGTTATTAATGCACACATTTTCTTTAGATCCCCCTTGATTAATAGACCTCCTACATACCCTATAGGAGATCCAAAGAATCCTCTAATTCTTTACCCACCATCACTTAAACCTCAAACTCAAAACAAACCTGAATTCATCATCTACCCACCTAAGAATAATGTGTGTAGGAACCAAGTCATAATACTATTTCTAATACATATAACACTAGAAACAAGCCACAACCTATTCAGCCAACCCCAACAACCTTACCTTTGCTTAATCCCATCTTAACTGGTCCTCCTCATCTACCTTCGCATAGTGGGAAGGAGTATGATCTTGTTGAGAAAATTAATAATACTCCTACTAAGATATCATTATGGAACCTTATTCAAGCCTACCCTCACTATCATAACATGATTCAAAATTCCTTGCAACAAGTTCGTATCCCTTCTAATGTGCAACTAAATCACATAAAATCCCTAATTCAAGTATTGAATGTTGACATTGTTTTCCACCAAAGAAAACTCCCCCCTTTGGAAGTGCAAAAAAAAATGAAGCTTTCATAATAATATCTTAACATTAAAGAATAGGGATAAAGAAAACCCTTGTTGACAATGGCTCAACCTTTAATGTGTGTAGTGTAAATATTTTTTATAGGCTTCATGTGGATAAATCATAAATTCAATTTGATTCCTTATCTATCCATGGATTTGATAATGTAGGAAAAAAACCACTTGGTGTGATCATTTTTCCTCTTATAGTTGGGAAGGCTACATTGGAAACACTAATCCATGTTATGCCTAATGATCTTTCATATAATATCATTTTAGGAAAACCATGGATTCACGCAATGAATGTTGTGCCTTCTACTCTTCATTGTAAAATGAAATACATTTGCAACAAAAAAGTGCACATACTTGAATATGACCCCGACCCAAATAGTTGTTTGAACATTTATAAAAACAAAGAGAATCATTTAACCACATTGCCACCAACTATGCAAGTAGAACCTGTCCAACAAAAAGATAAACAACAACATATTGAACAAGTCACGAAGCTATTAGAAGATGATTGGGGTTCCTTAGATTTCAAACATACATTCATGGGTGAGCACAAGATCATAATAAAGATTCAAATAAGGGGAATGAGCAAGAAGTAATATCAACACAAAATTCGGAAGACCCTTCGAAAGCATCCACCTCAACCACTTTAGAACAAAAGAAAAAAAATTACACAAAAAACTTTGATGAACTTAATCATAAGAAACCAACACATTTGAAAACAATGAAAAATATTTATGGAAAAGGCTATGGGCTTATGAAACAACTTGGATATAGTGGGAAATGATGTGGTGCTATAGAAACAACTCATGGTCTTTGTTATTGTCCTTTGATAGAAATAAACAAGCCTTCACTTAACATCAACATCATCACAAAGCATCCTTCTAAGATTATTTTAATAGTAATGCATCCTGAACTAATAGACACTAGTGGTCTTGATTATTCTTCTTTGCCTGAAATGAAGCACACAAAGAAATCTTCACTTAATGTCAATGCCATCTCACAAAACAGTAATTATTTTAATTTGTTAGATTTTAAACCCTCCTGTAAATAAGAGAGCAAAATATCACATTCTAAAGTCTTGTGTAGGTATGACATCTTGTAGTAAGCAAGAGAAATCTTTGTTGCATCATAAAAGGACATCTACCATTGATCAAGAAACTATCTTGTCGAGACTCCTCCATGATCACTTGATATTCTTTCCTCCAAGTATATGAAAGAAATTATATTACAATACTTCATTTTGCGCTTATCATAGAGTTCATGGTCATGCCACTAATGAATGTAAGGATTTGAGTCATTAAATCCAACATCTTAAGAAGTCTGGTGTCCTTCCTTTTGTGGGGGCACCTAGTTCCTCTAATTGATACTAATTTTCACTCTAGCATGTTTATCATCAATCATTTTGGCTCATCCTCATCTTGCACTAAGTGGGGGAAAGGGGTTGTCCTCATATGTCACTTGTCATTGCCTCTTTTGGCTAGTTGTTAACCTTTCATGAACATATAAGAGCAATCTTGGGATGTGGGTTCGACATGCCTTACGTGGGATCACATGTGACGTACTACCTTTTTCATGACGTAGCTTATAGGAAACATATTACTTAGCATAGGGCTTTCTGAATAAGCTCTCATGCTTTCGTCTTCTACTTTAAAGAAATTGCTAATATTAATGATGTTAGCAACCACTTTAATGTGGGAAAATACATCAACACTCATATTTCATTGCGTGATCTTTTTTTCTTGCAATTTCCTCTCTTGGAAACATTAGGTACAATGTTGCATGGGTAAAAGTACAAAGTTGTGTCACACTTTTGGCCAAATAAATAGTTCTGAGTGAAATATTTTCGGTTGGAAAGGTTTCACCCGACTAGGTTTCGATCGAAACCATGTGGCCTATTACGTGGCACATAGGTTTCGGTCGAATAAGTTTCCCTCGAATCCAAAAAAATCAAAATTTTCCTTTTCCCGCTTTAAAACTGCCTTTAAAATTGAATTTTTTAATGTGTGGGGTTTCTATAGAAAGGGTTTCGGTAGAAACAGTTTCTATAGAAAGGGTTTTGGCCGAAACCCTTTCTATAGAAACTATTTCAACTGAAACTGTTTATGTGGCATCCTAGTTGGCAGCCAACTTAGCTTTTTTCAAAATTTTCTGAAACTTTCAACTTTAGCTAAGTATTTCTTTAGTCAGAATGATTTTTTGAAAAAAAAATACCCTTTTGTAGAGCTCGGAGTGGAGAATTCAAATATATATATTTTTTAATTTTTTAATTAGTTTTATTATATTTTATTTTTAAAATAATGCAAGTAGGTTTTCAAAATGAAAAAAGAAGTTGATTACAAATTAAAAAAAGATAGTAAAACTTATTAAAATTATTTAAATCTTATATGGGGCACAAGAGGAAAGAGTCTTCTTCAAAAGGGTATAATATTTTTTTGAAGATTTAAAATTTTGAAAATAGTTGATGACCCGTGAAAACTGTCAAATTCTAACATGTTTGACTTTAAAACTTTATTACGAGAAAAATATACATCAAAATTTGATTTTTATTTTTCCATGCACAAGATATTGAAGTTACCTATTTGGAGAAAAAAAAATTAGGGAGAAATGAATTTTTTTTCAATTTGTTTCTTGACGGCTCGTGAAGTCACTCTAATCTGAAATTTTCAGTATTCCAAAATTTGTCCTTAAATTGATAAAAACATAATGAATTTTTTTTTTTAATTTTTTTTTAAAAATTACAACAATAAACTTCATCAAAATTTCTACATTTCATAGGTTTACAACATTTTTAAATTCAAAACATAAAGACCATGTTTATGTGGTCAAAGTTTAGAATTTTTTTTGTTGTTGGCTGATTCCTTTATTAAGTGTGACACAGGTTTGTGCTTTTACCCGCAGAGGATGAGACCTTGCACTTGTCAACTCTTAGAGACAAGATGAGACCATTTGCACTTTTCCACTCTTGGACACATTAAGCATGATTTTCCATAATATGACACCTTGTGCAAACTAAGCAAAATCCCTTTGAACATTCCTTACACCATTTTGTATTTACAATGTATATGAGTTTCAATTATATGAAGTTTTTCTTGCATCATGGAGCTCGAAAATCATTTTGGTGTGGTTCCTTATTAGAGTATCAAGAGGTATAAATTTGGTATGGTTGAGCAGGAAGCCCATTCTGAGGCACGAATTTTCCCATAGCCAACTACGTGTGTGTGAGTGCATACTAGCCATGTGTGTATGTTTCTTTTTTAGGCCTTCTCACTCGGCGGACAACCATGAGTTCCATCGCCCTAGAGTGAGTATGATTTTTCAAAAAAACACTCTAGATCTGATCCATAATGGGAGAGACAAATGATTGAACCTTGATCTGACTCTCTTTTTCCCTCTCCAACTCTCTCTTTCATTCTTTTACATCATTTTCATGTGTATTCCCTTGTGCTTATGTTTGGTTAACCATGGGATCTTGATCCTGGTAGCTTGATCACCCCTCTTGACTATTGTTATCTCATCTTTCTAGCATTGGTGCATTTGGATCCCTTTTGATGTGCATGTTTGGCTAGTTTAGTGTGAGTTTGAAGCAAGTTCATCCTCTCACTAAAGTGGGGGCTAAATGTAGCATAGAAAACTGTATCTTTGGACATTTTCACGTGCATTTGGATCAATATGAATGTTTTCATAGTTTTTCCTTGATTTAATGTTGTAATGTGGTCAACACATTCACATTAGGTCTTGGACCCTTGTGAATTAATAGTTTTTCAATTTGGGTTCTAAAATTGACAAACAAATCTCACACTTCATGTTGGTGCTTTAAAAAAAGAACTCAATTTTTCCTTTGGAAATTAAAATGAACATGTGAATTTGGTGTTTTGTAATCTTTTTCAAAAATTAATATCATTTAAAAAGGTGTATGTGCTTCTCTCATACTTCATAGCAATCTTAAGAATCAAAAGTATTTTTGTGATATTAAGTTGTCAAAAAGATTGCCTTCACACTTCGATACAAAACTTTGTGAGTGTGGGGGAACATATTGCATGTGTTCTCCCTTTATTTCTAAATGAAGGTTGATCAAACCATGAATACATTTACTTGTTTTGTTTTTTTTTATCTTAGAGTGCTTGCCTTCGAAAAAAATTACTCACCCAAGGGAACAACTCAATCAGTAACACTATAAAGCCAAGAGTATTTCTAGCTGGGATATAAATGTGGGTATTGGAATAAATGCTAGTATCGTGTGGTTGGGTCTAACGAGAATGGAAACAATGGTCTCTCACCATGTTGGGTCAACTCCTATGAATGAAAAGTCTGAATTAAAACCCTTGTTGTAGAAAGGCCAAAATCCCTATCTATTTGTTGGTGCAAGAACAGTCATTCTAAAGCCACTCCAAAATTTTACAATTTTTAGTAGAAATGGAAAGTATTCCATGGGAGTTTCATGGGTACTGATGCTTTGCTGCCCCATATAAGTGAGTGTTGCAGAGGGGATCCAATGGGGTCAAGCATTCATGTAACCATTCGCTAGAAATAAGTGTAGCTAGACTGGCCCAAGTGGGGACTCAACAAATACAGTCTTTCATATCCATAGGGTTGTACTTGTTCTTGGTTACAAAACACTTTGCTTGTTCGAAAACATTGGAAAACAAACATTCAACATGAGCATAAAATCTCAAACCCTTTAGGAGAAGCAAATATCCTTGAATGAATTCACATGCTATTGCTCTCCCTTGGGATTCATATCCCTACATGGGTATGTGCAGGATCATCATGGAAAAAACAAGCCCTTAAGTGGCAAAATTTTAGAAAAATCAGAGTTAGGAAATTTGACTTAAAAATTTGAGTAATTTATCTATATTATTTAAAAAATATATAAGAATAGAAACTATAGTAAAATGAAGTTAGTTTCTAAACTACTAGGTTTGTTTAAAAAAAAAAATCTATTTGGTGAAAATTTGAAATTTCAATGTAGTGGTACTTAAATTTCATGGAAAAAATAACAAGTGTCTTTTTGACCACCCTAACCACAATAAAATGATATTAGTTTTTTATAATATTTTAGATACAATTATATGACTCATGCCCCGATGTGGTGCATATTTTTTTGTAATTTTTTTCTAAGTAAATAATTAATTATGAATTTTTTATTACAACTTTTTAAAAAATATAAAAGTGCATATGTCTAACCACCTTAACTTGGTCAAAACTTCATGAAATTCAATTTTTCTTTTTTCAATCCTATAGTATGCAAAGCATAGAATGTGACACATGTTTTGGATTCAAAAAATGTGATACCATTTGAAATCTATAGATGTTTTTCAATCAGCCTACCAATTAGGACTTTAGTCATAATTTGAATAGAAAATGAATAATAATTACTTATTAAATTCAAAGTAAAGAATAATTTATATTGGTGGAAAGCTGAGAATATCCTTTAAAAACCCTTTTTATTTCATCAATTTTGGGTAAAAAAATAGTCATCAGTCACATACCCATCATATTGCCACTTTTTGGCCCATCATGATTCTAAGAAATTGGATTTCATCTCAATTTTCTCCTACTAAGGTCAACATTAGGAAACTTTTTCCTTGATTTTATAGATTTCCACATAATGGAATTTGTGGTATGAAAGAGAATTAGGACATTCGGCTTCTAGTTTCAAAAGCTAATCAAGAAAGTTTTGTGGTAAAAAGAATCCATTAAGAAAAGCTTAAATCAATTGACCTTTTGGTTTTGAACTACTGTTAGAGAAAAGCATGTTCTTCAATATCTTGGTCTAGTAAAAATGTCCTTCATAGGTTCATTTAGGATCAAAATCAAACACTTCATCCATCCCAAACATTTATCAAAATCCATCCCACCAAACAACTTTAGATCTTTGAAAACATCATTCAAAATTTGGTAAATCATCAAAATAAAAACCACATTGTTTAGTTAGGAGTATGGGAATGCATCCTTTCTCATACCTCTAGTTAAATTATCACTTCTTTGAAAAAGTTCATCCTAAGATAACATCTAACATCTTAGGGTTTACAAGTTAATTATCTAATGAAACTAATCAAAATCAAATCCTAAAGTCTAGCATTGATCCAATGTTCCTAAAATATCAGTATCATTCACTCCTTTCATCCTTCATCTCATCATTGGTCCTGAACACCTTAAAGGTCACTTTTGCAACAAGGTCAAAAACACAAGAATAAAATGGAATATAAACTTGATCCATACATCAAGAGTAATCCAAATCAATTAAACTTTCAAATCCTTACAATGCTAATTGATTATCAAAACTCATATTTGTACAATTTGTACATAGGATCATTATCCCTTACAAACCTCAATGGTACAACAAATGTGAGTATGACCAATAAAAATTTTGGAATACCTTTCCTAATGTTAGACTTAAATATGAGTCCAAACCTACAAATCTATAAACCAAACACCCAATGCATGTGTATTCCACAAACAAACAACATTATCCCACCAAATACATACATTCCAAGTACAATTTTTCCAAACATGAACATTTCAAATCCACACTTGGTAAAATTTGGAATGGATATGTTTGCAAATCACACAAATGTTGTTCAAAGTCCAAACAAGATGTTAACAACTCCATTTATTAGTCCAATTTAAGGTAACACCATGAAAAATCAAGGAAATGTGATTCCCAACCACAACAATGTTCAATTTCAACCTATCATGCCAAATCTAAGCGTCATACCAAATTAGAACATTGTCCAAAATCAATTTTTCCAAGATCCCATGCAAACACCACAAGTATGCATTCCAAACTTGCTTAAATAAAAACCAAATCAGCTACATCAAGGGTTTCCAAATCAAAATCAAGATCAAATTTCACTAGACCAACTTTCTTCACTTACCAAGATAGTTGATTCATTGAGCCAAGATCAATCACTACATCTCAAAAATCAACCATCGGAAGGTCAATTCAAAGTGAAAATCTCACAAAGGAACAAACAAAAATACACACCACTTGGGAGACCAATCAAATTAGTCCTACAACAATTGGTACAAGAAAATCTCATCAAACTCCCTGTCTATGGGAACTATTAAGAACCCTTAGTTAAACCACTAGGTTATAACAAGGAGCACCATTGTGATTTTCACAAAACAAAGTGAAATGAAACATCAAGTTGTATTCGACTCAAAAATATCATCCAAGACATCATTGATCAAAAGATAATCACTATTGGGAATAACAATGAAGATTCAACCACTGATGATAGCATTGACAATCTCCCCACCACAATTGTTGAAAAAAATGATCAAGATCTATCCATCAATGAAGATGTTTCGACCTCATCCAAGGATCAAAACAACATACATCAAGGGTCACTTTTCAATTATGATTAAAATCTACCAACAATACCCAACAATGATCCAATTCAAGAAATGTCAACATTACTTGACCCTATGGTTGAATACATTGACAATCTCTCTACCACAATTGTTGAAAACAATGTTCAAGATCTCTCCATTAATGGGAACATTGAAGATCAACTGACCATACATCAAGAGCCACTTTTTAGTGATCTATTTCAAGGAGTGTTAGGACTATTTGATCCCATTGACATAATCTATGATCCATCAACCAATGATCATATTGAAAATTTCTCTACATCACCTTATGAGTTAGAGGACATATCTCAAGAATTTATTTTGAAGCAAGATCAAAATCTTCCACTAAGGTCTAACAATGGTCCTTTCCAATACATATTGACCCCCTTTGACCTCATGGTTAGAGATACTAAAGGAACCCTAAACTTGACACTTGATCCAAGCCCACTCAAATATAAAGAGGATATTGAACCACTTACCATGACTAATGACGATATCCAAGAACCCTTTGTAAGAAATCCATCCTTTGAAATTGACCCACATTAAGAACTTGATCCAAAGCATGTCAAAAGAAATTATGAAATCATTCAAGATCAATAATTCGTATCTCCAAGATACTACAATGATCTAATGGACACTCTCCTATCTATACAAGATGTTACAAATGATGATTATAGCCACATAGGACTTACTCCTCCATCTACCCATGAGATGCTTTCTTTGGATGGACACGTAGACATGATCTTCATTTAGAATATGATTCCTTTACTCCTCACATTATTACACAAAAAGAGCAAGTTATTGATTCCTACAGTTAAAATGAATTATCAACATCATAATCAAATATATCCCAAATTTAGATTGAGGACATAATGTATGAAGATATCCAGAATTATCCACTCAAGAAAATAGGTCAAACAGAATAGGATATTTCAAAGTTAGGAAAGCAGAAAATTGAAGTAGCATCATCTGTAGTGGTCATTTATCAGAGAAGGCTTGCTAAACAAGATATTTTAAAACAAGTGGATTCAAGGAACAAAGGTGCTACTACCACCATACTGGAGGAAACTTTATAAAGTTCAAATGTCAACATAGGGAGCATGAAGAATCCTTATGATGAAACTAATGACAATACTACAACTAGCCATGTCATGAATCTTCATCCACCCATCATCACATCCATGAATTGGGACCAACATCAAAAGAAATATTTGAATCAAATCACAACAAATGTTATCAAAGAAAAAGAATACAACGAGCACAATGGAAAAATCAAATACAAGTGGATACCAGAAAATACAAAGAAATATTATCCTTATCAAACTCCATTAGTCAAAGAAACTATGGGGAAAAATAAAAAAAGGGAAAAGTATCCATCAAAGATTTCCAAAAAGGAAAAATAAAGCTTTTGAATTGATGTACAAATTATATCAAGCAGTTGATTCTAATTCCATGCACACTTTTGTATCCACCCATCATTTCTCATCTTCCCAAGTTTGGAGAGTCAAAGGTCCCAAACTGTTAATCAATACATCTTGTATCCCTAAACACACTTCATCCACGACTCCACACATGATATCCAATTCTCACATTGACCATGTATTGGAAGTGACCCTTTATTATAAGGATTCATAAGCAACTCTATCATGATGTGCACACAAAGACAAAGTTAACTCCGGTATGGACAAAATAGATCAAGAATCTCAAAATTTGCATTCAAGTGCATGTATCTTAGAAAAAAAACTTCTTTAGGCAAGATATTGATGGAAAATTATGACAGAAGTATCTACATTGACATCCCTAAGTGGTTCAACATGAGCTTAAAATCTCACAAAAAAATGCAATTTTTTTTTTTTTTTTATAAAAATCCAAAAAAATAAGAAAAAGGATTGAAAAAGAAAAAGAAAAAACTTGTCCTCTAGTGAAAACCACATGGGCGACACTTTGGATATGTACCATGATGAAAACCTGGAAAATAGGCATCATGAGTAAGAATCGAGCATCTATGTGCTCTAGTTCAGGTGAAAGTATCTCATCCCATCCATAATAAATCCAACATTCCATACATCTCATCTGTAATAATTCCATTCACCCATGAACCATTTATCCAATCCATTTTCATATAGTTGCATCCATCTTCCACATTATCTTGACCTTGAAGAAAGTTTGGTGCACACTTTACACTTGCTTATGATGAACATCTTGACATGGGTTATTTTTATTGATCCTATCCTATCCAACATTATTTGAGCCATGAAGCACTATCCAAATGAGAATTCTTTATCTCAACACCTTATCTTATCACAAGATAATCCTTGGCATCCTTTGTGTTCTTACCATATCCATCTATCCACACACATATCCAAGCATTCACCCATTGCATTTTGTACATTGCTAGACACTGGGGGTAGGTATTTACGTCTTGCCTTAGGAATAAATCCTAATCTATATCCTCCAACTTATGTGGTGATCCAAACATTGGAAAACATTAAATTAAATAGGTCAAAACCACTTGTGAACAACAATCCAAATCACTAGCCCATAACATATTTTGAAGAGAAGACATTCCTTAGCATGCTTCAACTTTCACTAAACACCAATCTAAACAATCACTATCAGTTGCATCTAATGCATGCTTCAACGTCACATTAAATCATCCAAAGCATCTTTTATTTCAAGCCAAGCTTCAAAATATTGATCAGTCAAACCTAATCAAAAAATTGATCATCTCGAGATATCCTTCCAAATCCTTATGTTGCTTAACACTATCCTTGCATTGGTGTGTATCCCTGAAAATGTTATCATCATCAATCCTACATCATCTTGGGATATCCATCCTAATCCTTGTGTATCATCATCAATCCATCGATCCAATCAATCAACCTTAGCTTGATTTTCAACAAAATCCCAGAACAAATCACTGATATCATCACACACATCCATATGCAAATCATCAAAATCATGCAAAAATCCAAAAAAATATCAAAATCCAAAAACATTCATAAAAATAGAAAACATAAAAAGCATGGCATTCAAACTATGTTGTCTTTGAGCTTAAACGTAGGAAAGGCTAATCTTTTATCAGCACTCGAGACATCAAAATCCAAAAACATTCAAAACATATAAAAAATACAAAAACATTCAAAAACCCAAGAAAATCCAAAAACATCCAAAATCACACAAAATCTAAAAACATTCATAAAATCTTAGAAAAAATGAAAACATAATTGGAAAATTGGAAAGTCAAAACATTTGTAAAACATCTCAAAAAACCCAAAAACAGCCTCAAAACATTTCATAAACCTCAAAAAATCCAAATATTTGAAAAATTCCATTTGTCTCATTTCACTTTCACCGGAAATAATCAATCATCCATAATAAACTGATCATCACCCTCACCCTTTGGAAAAACAAATAGAAACAAGCACAAAAATCAACAAAATAAAAATTTAAATGTAAAACCAAAATTGAAACAACAAACTAAATTTTAAACATAAAATCAAACTCTTGATCAGTTTTGAACATGTCAATCAACTTTATATCAAAATCCTATTAAACAACTTATCAACCCATCATCATCCTATACAATGCATTTCCTATGATATATCATTCCAAAAATGGGCGTCATTTTGGATATCACTTTGGATTCTTATCCTATCAAAACAAATCCATTTGGCTAGTGGTATGAAGACCATTAAATTTTTTGGGTGCTTGATCATTTCTTTTTGATTTATCTTATTGTACTCATTCTAATGACCTCTCGATGATGTCTAATCAAAGTGGTTTAGAGAGAAAGGAATGGGGCATCGATCATTATTCTTTTATTTATTGTGCTTGTTGAGCGTTCTTGTAATATAACTTGGAAAATACTTGATTTGTTAGATATGTATGGAGGGTGTTTTAGGTAGCTTGTTGACTATTACATTGATAGGTTATGCCTTTCCATGTTTTGGTCTGAGATGTTTGAAACTTTTAAAGTGCATCCTAGCAAGGTTTTTGTATGCCAGGTGTGAACAAGAATAATCCTATCTATTTTTTGAGTCAAAGTCCATCACACTAAGTGCAATGCCATCCTAGTTCTTTATACCTTGATGCATCATGCTTATGCATGTTATCAAACATAAGGTAAGTGTCCCTTTTAAAATCCCAATTCTTGATAAGAAAATCATCCATTTCTCATCATCATCTCTCATAAATTTGGCTTATTGGATCCTTTTGTCATCATATCATTTCTCATTTCTTCTTTTCCACACTAACATCACATCATGATCAGTTAATCATCATCTCCTGTGCATCCATCCTACATCCACAAACCATCAACATTTTGCACATCATCTTGCATGCATGTTCTTCATCATAATATAGATCTTTTAGTCTAAGCATCTCATAAAACCATACATTTGCATAAAACATCCATTGCACAATCATATAGGCATTATCGCATCATCCATCTCACATGCATTGCATTATCATTTAAGTTGTTTAGGATAATATAGATTGGTTATTCTAAGACTCTTGAAACTGGATCTCATTTGCATCATCATCATAATAATCCATTTTGAACCTCTTTATTGTGAGATCGACCCTCAAATAAAATCCTTTTGCTCAATCTCTTGAGGGGGCAATGTACCAGCATACTTTCCACTGGGGCATCTAAAAAAATGAAATTGAATTTTGATTGTGGTAAGTTTATTCTTTGAACCAACACAACAAGTACATTGCTTCAAAGAGGGGAAAAATGTAGACATGCAAAATTAGCATCATGCATTTAATTAAATTCATATTCATCCACTCATCAAATAAATCAAGTTCATTAAATTATATCTCTAAAGTCATCCATTTAAATTAAATAAATCAACTTTGTTTAATTTAAGCCTAACATCATCCTCTTTGATTAAATAAATCAAATATTTATTTAATAAAATCTAAAATCATCTTTCATCTCATTTTCATTTAGTTTAATCCTTAAATCTAAGCCAAATAGGTCAAATCACCTAATCCTCTTTTAAATTAACTAAATCATGATTAAATATAATCTAATGCATGTCACATTCTCTAGATTTCCCTACTTTCACAAATAAATCAAATTATTCATTTATTAAATCCTCATTTTCCCTCAATAAGGCATCTTTGGAGAATATTACCTCAAGTTTGAATTCAAATCAAGTTGACTTGTCCCTTCCAACATGGCATGAAATCCCCTCTTACATGTCCCCCACTTGGCATTTAAGTCCCTTTTTCTCCCTCCAACAAGCCAAATTTGAAATTTGAAAAGGCCAACTAATCTCATTTATTGGCACATTGACCAAAAATTGCACATCCTCCATCCACTCACATGGTGACAAGTGGCTTCTTCCTATTGGTTGAATATTTATCCCACATTTATCTCTTTCAGGAATTCTTCCAACTTGATATTCTATAAATTGGAGGTCTCATTCCTCATTTTAGCATCCACAATTCATGCAAAGTTACTCTCTTCACATGGAGAGCTAATTTTGTCCACTTCATCTTCAAGGAATTTTATCATGGAGCTTACCAAGGATTGGGAAAGGGCTTCTTTCCATATAAGCACACATCCACTATGAGATATGATATGCATCATTATTTCTTGTATTCTTTCAATTAGTTTATTTTGTTATCTTGTTTGAGAGGTATTATGCATTATTTTATAGGAGCATTTAGTAAGTTTGCATAAACTAACCTTTGTTATGAATTTTAGAAAGCATGGATATTTTATTGGTTCTCACAAATACACCTTAATTTCCAACACCCACTTAAAATGCCAAAGTGGGACCAAGTCGCCACTAGAGGCGACTTAGTCCCATTTGGCTAAAAAATGAAAATTATTTTAAAATTTTGGCAGGATATTATTCTCTAAGCCTTGAGGTTGGCCTATGATTTGGTATTTTTTAGGAAATTTTGTATAATCAAGTGTAAGTATAGGGTTTTTCCTCTCATTTCATCCTCCTCAATTTTCTTAATCATTCAAGCAATTATCAACCAATCACTTAAGCATTCTAGGCATTTTCAAGCATACATCCATTAGAAGTTATAATTTCATATCTTCAAATTTCCACTTGAAGTGTTTGGTCTTGTGTGAAAATTTTTCAACAATTTATCAAAGTCATTCAAATTGGTCAAAGCCCTAAAAGAAGCTTGGAGAACACCTAATGGCTAGATTCTACAATTTCGGATCCAGAAAGCTATCAGGAGTTGAAGTATAGACCAAGAGCTACAAATTGTATTTTTTAATTTCTTAAAATATGGAAGTGGAATAAGTCACCACCAGTGGAAAATTAGTCTCATTGTTAGGCCTGAAAAGTGGTTTTTGAAGTTCTGAGTACCCTTTTTACTGAAACCTATTTTGGCAAAATTTCCCCAAAACAGGACTAAGCCACCCAACTTGGTGTAAGTATCCTAGTGAGATTCAATAGTGATTTTTGTAGGATTCTAGAGCTCCTCTCCATCACTTTATAGTTTCTAGGTGCACCTCTCCAATCTCACTAATTTTTGTTATAGTTTACTTGCATGTTTAGTTCATTTTGTATATCATAACATTTTTTCAAACAATTTGCATTTTCTTAGTTTTTCATTAGTATTCCATCTCTTTTATCAATTCTTTGCATCTAGGACATTCCCCTTAGATAGATTTCAATCATCCTTGCATTGGAATCTCAAGGGCATATTCTTTAGTGAGCCATCAAGGTTTTTCGGATTCCTCTCTCCTTTTAGGTGTAAACAACTAGAAGTGTAAGAGTCCCCTATATTCCAAAAATCTTTAGTACAAATAATAAATACAATATCATGACCTAGATCCCCAACTAGCTATGTAAAGACAACCTCATCCTATGCAGGAGGTATGGAGGATGTCCTAGCCTCTCCATGCTAGTAAGTGCTAGTGCGTGTCATGGATACCAACTGTGCTCTAGTAACATGGGTAGGAGTTGGATCTCCCCACTCATATGCAACTAGATCCTCATCTATCATATCACTACAATCACTCACCAACTAATTATCCTCCTCCTCTGCCTTTTCCCCTTCCTCTCCCTCATAATCTTGGTCCACATCATCATCATAATCCTCATCTATCTCATTTAAAAATAGATCTGATACCATGAGTTATGTATCCTCACCTATCTCATCCTCCTCATCCCTCTAGTTTAGAAGTGGTCTTGCAAAGCCTATAGGTTGATCCATTGGGAATATAAGAGTTGGTCATGCTCCTGCCCACCACTTCTCATATGCATTACTAGCACCAAAATCATCACCATCGGAAACTAGGGGTATTTCAATATTTGCATCCTCTAAATCATTGGATCTAACATCATCCATTGTTAGTCAACTAGTATCTCTTGGCCTCTGGGTACTCTAAACTAATCACTTGTAAAAAGGGTGTGCTATTGGTCATACATGTATGTGACCAAACTGTTGCATGACATGATCATAACAAAATGGTTTGGCCATGTAATTGTGCCTCCCTTGAAGAAACCTATCCCTCTAGATCCTCCTCAGTTGTTGAGTAACATTTGTCCATTGTGGTATTAGCTAGTATGGTCTCCAAAGGACCTCCTCCTGATTTGGTCGGTCAAATCCAAGTCTCCAAAAATGTGAATCCCCATACTACCATGAATTCCTAAGTAGATAACTAAATGCACATGGATATCCAAGGGAAGATATAGATGGAAACCCTATCATTTTGGTTCATGTGATGTGATCAAGGCACCACACCTATAGTAGCGTACAATGTATCATGCTATCCACCTCATGGTACATGAACTTTCCCCAATTATATTGTGGTGTTACATTTGTCTGATCATGTGAATGAGACCCCCATCTAGGTGTTCTTTCTAGCCATTAAGGACGAGTACTAGTGCTATTAGGAAAATTATGATCTATCTTAAGACCGATGATCATGCATAGAGAAGACACTCTAGCTCAATACATGTCCCTATGATTTCATCTCGAACTGTTCCTCCCAAGCAATATCCTATGTCTACTCACATCTCTCCATATGAATGATCCCCTATGCAGCACACAGTCTCACCTGGAACAAGAACTTGAATGATGTGATGTACATCTTCTAGGGTTATTTTCATTTCACTAGTGGTTAGGTGAAATGTGTAGGTATCAACATCCCATCTCTCTACATGTTCCATCAATATGGCATCATGGTACCTCATGGGAGGCATGAGGTATGCCCAATATAATCTAGTGCTTTTTAAAACATGAGTGTTTTCCTTTGATAATGTTGAGACAAGGTCTCGTAAGTGACAAAATTTTCTTCCATCAAGACATTGTCGTGGCCGAGGTGGAATATAACACAAAATAAAAATTTCTCCTATAAGTATTCTCAAATCTTAAATCTATATATCAACAGTCAAAAAGTGTGCTAAAGTTGTTCTAGGATACTTTTCTAAGGGTTCTAGACACTTTATTCCCTATTTGGGACACTTGATGAATAAATAGGAAACTTTACAAAAAAGTGGGACACTTTGCGAAAAAGTGGGACACTTTACAAAAAAATGGGACACTTTGTGAAAAAAAGAAATGCTTTGTGAAATTTTCTTCTAGATTCATAAATCTACCTAGAAATGCATAAAACATAAAATAAATCCATAAAGATTTTTCTAAGGTACAAAAATCAACTCACCTAATCCTACAACTCACCTCGAGTTATCTCCTCCCACAAGTTCTTGAGTCTCAGAGGCACATATTCTCAACGGCTTGGAATTTTTACTCACTCTCTAACAAAGTAAAATTGAAAGAAGGTAAAAGACAAAATCATTATAACTTACTTTACTTTTTACTCTTATATATGCCTAAATTAGGTCTTTTTGCATATTAGGGTTAAAAGTTCTTTTCATTCAAACTAGCATATTCGAGGCTAGTGAACTCCATTTTTTATGTTTCTTGTTGTATTGGAATTATGGTTCTACGCCTATCCTCATCATATGTTTATCACTATGTGGTTTTGTACTTGGAAATAACCTACGATATGACTTATCTAATTTGATGTGGTTAGATTATTAGCTTTATTCCACCAGAATAAAGCAAGTGGAATCAAGTTTGGCATACATATACCCTTCAATTTTATTTCTAAAAGAAGTTAGATAAGAGGATTTACAACTAATGAATTGGTGTTATAGGATGCAATTCCTAACATTGTGGTTTTGTAGATAGCTATAGTGGGGGCTTCAATCTCCCATGCTCGCAAATGAATCTAATGAGTATATTTTTTATGAAACAAGGTTTATTGTTCCAAGTACTTTAGCTTGCGTATGCATATAGATTCATATGGTTGTTGAAGTGGTGGCTAAATGTGGCAAGGAAATTGTACTCCCTTATTTAAGATAGTATAATTTCTTGCCTAATTTGGACCTATTTTGGTACCCTTCCATTCATGACCCCTATAAATCATCATTAATAGGCCCCTAAGACCTTTTATTTTGGATCTCAAGGATTATTTCAACTAAACTCCTTAAACAATCAATAAAAGAATTAAATTTTCTAACAACCCATCATTGGCCCACCCTGAAAAACTAGGTTGGGACTCATACGCCACCTTGGGCATATGAGTCCCCTTAGGTGGCACCCATATGCCACAAGTGGTGTATGAGTCTCATGTCGCCTATTTTTACATTTTGAGTGGGAAATGAAAGTGTTTTAATTCAAAATTTTGGTTGTTGTTGGATTTTGAGATATAATAAGTGGTAAATTATGTGTAATGTCTATATAAAAAAGCTTTCAAGTCATTATTATCATCTAGAGAAAGAAATTAAAGATCTAAGTGTTCACTAGAATTAAAGTATTCTTTCCCAAGAGCATTCAAGAGAAAGTAGCAAGAAAATTTTAAGCCTTGGAGCAACATTATAGTGTTTTTGCAGGTCTTCAAGCTCACTTTCATTCAAGATCTAGCATTTTCAAGGATTGACTATGGTTGGGTATGGTGAATCATGATGGATTCTAGGTTGGGGAGATGCAACTAGCCATCAATCCAAGCCTAATGACTTATTTCATAAGTGATTCCATTCTCCATTATCACTCTACTTTCAGCCTAAGGAAGGTACATGCATTATTATGACTTATTAGGGCAATTATCCATATCTCCCAAAGTTAGTCACCATCTTCAGATTCCATTTATGCATCTTCTTATAGCACATTAGGATAGGGTTGCATTGCATTTGAGATTTCATAATCTTTGATACACTTAAGGTTATGTTTTATGTTCACACTTACATTCAAGATCCATTGATTCTATCAAGATTTAATTACCAATCTATAGGTTCGATTGAGGCAAACCCCCAATAAGCAAATAAAAACTATATTCTATTTTGCAATTATTTTTACAAGTTCATATCTAGAAACCAAGTCAAGAAGGATGAGTAGGGATTAGAGATTAGACCTATACTTTTACTTTCTAAAAAATTAGAATGGGATTGATATGCCACAAGTGGCATATGAGTCCTAATACAAGCAATTTTCTAGATCTACGAAGATTCTGAGTCTACACTACCAAATTCCCATTCAAGTCCAAAAACCCTAGACTAGGAATGATATGCCTAGCTTGGCATATGAGCCTAGTGTGCCCTAAAGTCTACATTTTCAAGAATTCAGAGATTATTTCAAGCATATTTAGATTCCTAGGTGCACCATTCTAATTTCTCAATTTTATATTCTATTTTGCATTCATTTCTACGTCATTTATTGTAGTCTTACACATCATTAAGTTTCATAATTAGGTTTTGCATATTACTATACTTTCCAAGCCCTAGCTTGGTGGTGAACCCCCTTTTAATCATTAATCATTCCATAGGAAAACATTTAGTAAATATCTTTCCTTCATTCCATCCTTGGATTGAGATCTTTATGGTTTCCTTGAGTGAATCAAGATAATGAAATAGGAGGATCCCTATCTATTCAAAGAGAGAAAGCCCCCTCTTCCCATTTTCGTTGTTTCAAAAGGACACTTTTTCATTACTACAATAGAGTCAAATTTTAGAATTATTATAGTCAATGGAAAGCTTGTTTAGAGAACTACATAGTGGATTAAATTTAGAGATATTTAGGCATGATTTAGTTTCTATTTTTTCATCAAATATGAGGTGATTTGGTGTTAAATTTTTTTGATACTTGCATGTATATCTCTAATTATCCTTATTTGATATGATTTTTGGTTCATTGTTGAGTTTGTATGTTGCATTGTTGGCTCTATGTGTTGTGTAGTGTTCTACATTGTTTATATAAGTACAAGTTACATATATGACTTAGATATGGGGTTTTTGTACCCATAGATTCTTGAAGGTTGATATAAATTTTGATTTGTGTCTCGGTTTAGTCACATATTTCATTTTTTTGGTTCTCATTTGAGGTGGAGAGATGGTATGATTAGGTACAACCATGATGTATGGCCTATGATTCTTGACTATTGATTAATACATGTATGAGATAGTTGGAGTTTATTTCTATATATTTGGTGGTGATCATGGTTTCAAGGATGCTCATTGTTCCTTTGGGACATTGAAATTCCATGATTTTTTATGTAGGTGTATTATTAGTTCTATCAAATTAATTATTGATAGTTTGTGGTGGTGTATCTTCTTGGTTTGGGGGTCATGGTTTTATTTTACATTTTTTAGGAGATCTTGGTGTTGCAATTGAGTTCTTTTACTATGTGAGGGAATTTGGTTGATCTTCAATTAAAATATTATTTATTAATATTTCATGGATAGCTTAATTACATTATTTAGTGTGAGCTTGCGACAATGATGTACATCTTCCTTGTTCATAGAAAAGGGGAATGAAGGAAGAAGGATCCAATTTTGTAATGCTCGCATTAAAGAATATCTTAGAGTCCTCAACCCAATGAAGGATATGAGTGATATGACTGTAAAATATCCTTGGAAATGAATGAAAAAAGAAAGGGATTCACCACCAAGTACAAACTTGGAAAACACAAAATGTCTGAAAACACAATGTGATATGAAAACATATAATAAATGACCTAGAAATGATCATGAAACAAAATAGAAAAAATGTAAAATTGAAAGTATGCACCTAGAGACTTATAGAGGCTGGAATGAAGAATAAAAAATGCTAGTGATCCTAAAATTTTGAATTATTGGGACTCATTTGCCATTCTAGGTGAAGTAGTCCCATATTGGGAAAATTGTACTAGAGACTATTTTAGCCAAATGGGTATCCAAATCCACATAAATCTATGAAAATTAGGTATAGTGGGCCTCATTTTCCACTAATGGTGAATGAGTCCACTTTGAATTTTCTAAAAACTCAAAAGTGGAATCAAAATCTCTCGGTCTACTCTTTTTGTTCCTCCAGTTATCTAGATCTGAAGCCCTAGTTTTAGGACTATGAATTTTTATGAATATTTTGACCTTTCCAATAGGGAGATGACTTCAACAAGTTTGCAACTTATTCTTCAATGATTTCCAATCCTTCAAAATACCTAGATATGCAATCACACAAAGAAAAAGAGAAAATGTTGAATGTTAGGGAATAGGGCTTTGCCTTGGTCCAAACCTTGTTTAGGTAATTAAACCAAATGAAGAAATAAGACAAAGAATCAATATAAAATAATGGAATTAGAACCTTACCATGATGATGGGTCTTGAATTGCTACAACAATGGATGAACAATCTACCCTTGAATGCCTTAGAAGTGATCTTGAATGCTCTCTAAATGACCTAACCCAAGTTGCTTGCTTGAATTGACAACATGAATACGTTATGATAGTTGAATGAAATATTGGTTTGGAGACTTATTTATATAAGTAACCCATTCAAACAATCATTAATTTGATCCCCTAGGCTGAAATTGAAGAAAATTAAACTTAAAACCCACTTTTTCTCGCTCAAACATCAAAAATGGCCCAAATGGGATTCATTCACCATCCTAGAAAAATGGGTTCCACCTAGATGGCACTCATTCATTGAAAGTGGTGAATGGGCTCCACAAGGTCTCTTTCCCTAGCTAGGATGTTGGGGAGTGAAGAAATCAGATTTATATGTTGATTTCATGAGGTCTTTGGTTAAAATAAGCCTTGGTATGTACAATATGGGATCATATGGTCCTATTAATGATGATATAAAGGGTAATTAGGGTTAGGGACATTAATTTAAATGCAAAAGTGTTATTAAATACACTTTAAAACATTAAAATGAGATCCATATAGCCTAGAAGGGCACAACATCCAATGTGAATGTGCAAAACACAATACAACACTAGATTAAAACTAATTATTATTGTGAGAATGTAATTAAATACATTTTATTACATTGAATTAAGGGAAAAATAGGTCCATTTGATTTAGATGCTCAATGAAAGTCTAGAAAAGTGTGAAAGTTATTTACAACACCTTTACAAGACATCGATAAATGCATTTTATTTAGTTTGCAAGGGTCCAAGACCTAATGTGGATGTGTAAAACACCTCACAACACTAGATCAAGGTAACATTAGGTCCAATTTATCATTAAGTATTCCCATATCAAGGAAGAGATACCTTTTTCTATGCTACATTTAGCCCCCACTTTAGTGAGAGGACTAACCTGCTCCAAACCAACACTAAAGTAGACATTCAAGAGGGGTCCAATTGTACCAATGTACATGTCAAAGGATGAAAAATATTAGAGGAGGTGGATAAACCCCTAGGATCTAAGATCATAATTCAAACTGACATAAATGCAAGTGGACAGGCATAAGGTGAATAATTTGCAACAAAACAAGATATGCGATCATGTAATGGCAATAACTAGAAGGAAGAGAAGTAAAAATGAGCTAAAATAAAAAGGTGGACTAAGCTTCAACCATTTTTCCAATGTGATGTGGATTAGATCTAGGTTGTTTGTCTAAAAATGCATACTCACTCTAAGGCGATGGAACTCTTGGTTGTCTGCTAGGTGAGAAGCCCTAAAAGGTGAGAAACATACACTAATGGCTGGTATGCACTCACACACATGCAAGTGGCTATGGGAAACCCATGCCTTAGATTGGGATTCCCAAAGTTATACCTCTTGATAACTTTAATAAGGAGCCACACAAAAATGATCTTCGATCTCTATGAGGCAAGCAAGACTTCATATGCTTAAAACTCATAGACATTGTAAATGAAAAATAGTGCAAAGGAATGTTCAAAGGTATTTCACTTAGTTCATGTCAGGTCTCATCTTAGGGGACATTGCGCTTAACATCTCCAAGAGAGGATGAATACAAGGCCTCATCTTAGGGAACATTGTATAGAATATTTCCAAGAGAGGACAAGGAAATATCACACTCTCAGAGGAAATCAAACCTAAACCACCAAGAAAAGGATGGATCGCAAGAAAAAAGAAATGACACAATGAAATATGAGTGTCAATGTATGCCCCCACTTTAAAACAGTTGCTTGCATCATTACTGTGAGCAGTTGCATTAAAGTAGAATAAGACATGAAAGCTTATTGAAAAGCCCTATTCCAAGTCATATGTTTCTAGTAAGCTACATCTTGAATAAGTATGTAACATGTGATTCAACTTAAGGGATGTCACCCACATCCCAAGATTATTCTTAGATGTACATGAAAGGTAGTAAACTAGTGAAAAGAGACAATGACAAGTGACCTACGAGGACAAGGCTAGCTATCCCCTTGCCCCCACTTAGTATAGGACGAGGGTGAGCCAAAATGATTGATGAAATGCATGCTAGAGTGAAAATCAGTATCAATTAGATGAATTAGGTGTGCTCACATAAGGAAGAGCACCAAACTCCTTAAGATGTTGGATTTTAATACTCAAAGACTTACATTCATTAGTAGAATGATAATGAACTCTATGATATGTGCAAAATGATTTTTTTGTAATAGAATTCTTTTTGTGTTCTTGGGGGAAGGTATATCAAGTGATCTTGGAGGAGTCTCAACAAGATAACCTCTTGATCAACGGTAGATGTTCCTTTAGTATGCACCAAATATTTCTCTTGCTTAGTACAAGATGTCATATCTATGCAAGACTCTTTGGATTGTGAGATTTTGTTCTCTCCTTTATAGGAGGGTGTAAAATCTAACAAATTCAAATCATTAGTGTTTTGTGAGATGACATTGACATTAAATGAAGATGTATTTGTTTGTTTCATTTCTTGCAAAGGATAACTTTTGAGACCACTAGTGTCTGTCAGTTTAGGATGCACTACTATTAAATGTGGCTTAGGGGAATCTTTTGTGAGATTGTTGATGTTGAGTGAAGTCTTTTTTATTTCTATCAAAGGATAGTAACCGATACCATGAGTTGTTTCTTGTGTGTTAGGCTCTATTGGGACACAAATACCTTGTTCTCTAACACTACATCCTTTTCCACTATATCCAAGTTATTTCATAAGCTCATAACCTTTTCCATAAAGCTTCTTCATATCTTTTGGATTTGGTGGTTGTTCATGATTAAGTTTTTCAAAGTTTGTCATGTAATTTTCTTTTTCTTCTAAAGTAGTTGAGGTGGATGCTTTCTAAGGGTAATCAAAGTTTTGTGTTCACATTACTACTTTTTTTGTACCTTATTTGAATTTTTGTTTATGATCTTCTACTTTCCCATGAAAGTATGTTTGAAATATAAGGAACCTCAATCATCTAATAGGTTCATGACTTTTACAATGTTTTTATCTTTGTCTTTTTGTTGCATGGGTTCCACTTGTGTAGTTGGTGTTAATGTTTCTAATGTATTTTCCTTGTCTTTCTCAATGTTTAAAAAACTATTTGGGTTAGCGTTAGCTTCAAGTGTGTACACTCTGTTGTTGTAGATATATTTCATTTTATGATGCAAAGTAGAAGGCGCCCTATTCATTGTATCAATCCATGGTCTACCTAAAATGAGATTATATGAGAGATCACGAGGCATAACATGGATCAATGTTTCAAATGTGGCCACTCCAACTATAATAGGTGAAGTGATCACAACAAGTGGTTGTTTTCCTACATTGTCAAATCCACAGATAGACAAGGAATTAGGTTGACTTTTTTATTTATCCATGCAAAGCTTGTCGAAAAGGGTTGCACTACACACATTAAGGGTTGAGTCATTTTTAACGAGGGTTCTCTTTATCCCTTTTAGTTTTTATTGATCTACAATCACAAAAGCATCATTTTGTTTTTGCACTTCCAAAGAGGGGAGGTCACTTTGGTGGAAAACAATGTCAACATTCATTCATTCGATAATAGTTGCTATGTTATTTGGTTGCACATTGGAAGGGATAGGAACATGTTGTAAGGCTATTTGAATTATGTTGTGGTAGTGTGGGGAGGCTTTAATAAGGTCCCATAATGATATCTTAGCAAGAGTATTCTTTAGTTATTCAAAAGGATTGTACTCCTTTCCACTTTGTGGAGATAAACAAGGAGGGCCTGGTAAGATGGGGTTAGGAAAAGGAAGGGGTGTTGGGGTTGGTTTTTGTGGTTGCTCATAATTTCTAGTGTTATATGTATGAGCAACGATATTATGAATCAACTATTGCAAAACATTATTCTTAGGTGGGTAAAGGACAAGTTTAGGTTTATTTTGAGTTGGAGGTTTGTTTGAAGATGAGTAAAGGATGAGTTGAGGTTGACTAATATTAACATCCTTTAGTGAAGGAGAGTCTAATGTTTCCTCATCATCTTCTTCTAAGGACACTATACGATTGTTGTCATTGTTGTCTTTTTATTGCACCATGATATCCACCCTAGGAGGAGAGTGGTCAGTAGAACTGCAAAGAAAATGTTCTTGACATGCAAGGATTGGTTCTTCCAAAATAACTTCATCTCAAGAAAGGGAGACATCAATGGTTGGATTGTCTTGTTTAGTAACAATGGGGATATTAGGAGTAGGATCTATTTGATTGTCCTTTTTCTCTAAGGTCTCATTCTCTTGTACCATATTATCTACCCTAGTAGGAGAGTTTGTAATATGTTCATTCATGGTTAAATTTTGAAAAGAAGCTTCATAACAAGTGGGGGAGGCATCAAGAGAAGAACCACTATGATTTTCAAATAGATCACTCCAAATGGTAGTAGCATTAGGCAAGGGAGGAATAATATTCTCATGACTCTTAGTAGGTGTATCTTCTAACACCAACCTATCCTCCTTGCATCGAGGAGGGATATTAGGAGAAGGATAATTTTGATTGTCATGGTTATGGAGACTAGGTAAGGTGATGTTTAAAAATGTTTCTATGATCTCATAATATTTTTGTCTAATATCTTCCAAAGGGGGATGAAGAGAGGGACAATCAAAACCCTCAATTCTTGTATCTTCTTTCACCAAGATACCTTTGTCACTAATATGAGAGGTATTGGGAGAAAAAGAAGTATGATTGTTATGATTGCCTACACTTACATCCTCTTCTGTTATGACATTCTTACAAATCCAATAGGTACTAGGAGGGTATGCAACATGCTTACCAAAGGTTTTACTTTGCTTTCCTAGATTGTGTCCATGAAAAATAGAATAATACAAGCCATTTGATATTCTAGAAATATTGAATACTTGAAGAGAACACGTGCTAACATGAGAAAGTAAATAAAATGCAATGCAATGAATTAAAGTGCAATTTTTAGATGTGAAACAAGGAAATTTGTTAATTGCATTATGCAATAACCTAAAAGAGGAAATTTTCTAAATGTGAATTTCAAATTTAGCAATGTGTGAAATGAGATAAGTTAAGCTAGATCTAATGAAATGCATGTAACATAAACTCAGCCAACTGATACAGATAGTTAATGGCAGTAGAAAGAAGCTTAAAAACAAGGTTTTCAATGTTGTAAAAGGCAGTTTTAGATATATTCAGGGAATGATTCACCCAAGGTGACGAATGATTCCTAGTAGAGTTTTCTTGTAAAATTTGTAGGAATTTTCAATGGACTTGGATGATTTTTAGGTTGTATGACTTAAAGACTAAATGAAAATGCAGATTTTATATGATTTTCAATGATGTGAGATGCAAAAATGCCAACTATCTGCAATTTCACTAATTCAAAACTTTTAAAACCAAGAGTGTAAATTAACTAATGCAACATGGCTACTGACTATTTTGAGAAAAACTAGAACAATGGAGAAATAATCCTCTTTGGGAGAAAGGTGAAACTGGATGAGAAAATCATAGGAGAGGTGATTGGAATGTCCACTGAGGGCATGAAGTTTTATTGTGACAAAAGGTTTTTAGACAAGGCAATAATCATTCCTTAAGAAAGAAAAGGAGAAATTGAAACTGGTTAAGGTCTCCAATAGCTATTTTGAAATTGACACCATTGAGGTGCTTTGGAGAAAGGTACTTCATGTCATAATGGAGTATATTACCTTGGACGGGAGATTCACCAAAGTTTATGGTCATCACTTTGCTATCCTTAACCACTTTCGCCATAAGGTACGAATTTCTATGCCTTATTATTTGTTCTGTTTGTTGAGCAATAGCCTTGAGGACCATAAGAAAAATCTCATGAGACACCCTATTCTTCATCCTGGTCTTATTAGATTAATATATGAACATTATCAAAGCATGTTGGCTTTATCCAAACTGATTGCCTCCATGTCATCTAAGGATTATGATATGGATAGTGGTGGTTCAGAGAATCATTCTAAGCCTATCCAAGAGAGAACTGGTGAAGCCCACCTATCCCTTGTTCTGTCTGGTAAGAAAACCCAGCTTTGTAAACCCCAACTCACCAAAGTGAAAGCTAACCTTGAGATTTACCCTAACTACCCAGCTCCCTTAAAGAATCCTACTCTCAATGGTTCCCTCTCCAATAAGTTAGTTTCCTACTCTGCAGACTGGGTATGTGCAGGATCATCATGGAAAAATAGGCCATTAAGTGGCAAAAAATTCAAAAAAATCAGTGTTAGGAAACTTGATGTAAAAATTTGAATTAGTTATCTATATTATTTCAAAAATATGTAAGAATAGAATCTACAGAAAATTGAATGTAGTTTCTAAACTAATAGGTTTATTTAAAAATAAATAAAATCTATTTGGTGAAAATTTGAAATTTCAATGAGTACTTAAATTTTAGGCAAAAAAAAAGTAGGTGTCTGTCTGACCACCCTAACCATATTAAATTGATAATATTTTTTTATAAGATTTTATATATAAGTAGAGGACTCATGTTCAGATGTGATGCATATTTTTTTGTAATTTTTTTGTGATGCATATATTATGATTTTTTATTACAACTTTTTAAAAATATAAAATTGTATGTCTGACCACCTTAACTTGGTCAAAACTTCATGAAATTTAATTTTTTCTTTTTTTAATCCTATAGCATGTGAAGCATAGAATGTGATGCATGTTTTAGTTCAAAAAAAGTGATACCATTTGAAAGTTATAGATGTTTTTCAATCAACCTATCTATTAGGACTTTAGTCATAGTTCTAATAGAAAATAAATAATTATTATTTATTAAATTCAAATTAAAGTATAATTTATATTGGTGGAAATCTGAAAATATCCTCTAAAAACCCTTTTTGTTTCATCAATTTTGGGTAAAAAAATCATCAGCCACATACCCTACAATTACCCATAATATTGCCACTTTTTGGCCCATCATGATCCTGCACATACCTGACTCTTTGGAGGACAAAACTAAGAACCTTGAAGCTAGAAAAAATTATTTCTCTACCCCTCCTACCTCTTTTAGAGATGATGGTACCATTTTTCCCAGCTCCACTAACTTAGATGATTTTAACCTCATTTTAGACTAGGTTTAGTTTGGAGATATCCTAGCCTATGCTAGAAGTGGCATTAGTGATATTTTCAGGGTTATGAAATGGGCCTATCAAGAAATTAATGATCTTAATCCCATAAATAGGCTTCTAAACAACAAGTTGGAGGAACTGTAAGTGAATCTATCTTCTCTTAGCAATGAAGAAGAAAATGGAAAAAGAACAATATTGGTATGGGAGATGCTGACATTGAGGACAAGTATAAGACTTTGGAAGCTGAAATTGTTAAAATAAAAAATAACATAAAAATTGTTGTGGAACAAAACCATAGAATGGAAAGGCATGGTGCCATTATCATCAATGCAATGTCTAAAAATTTGGAAAAGTCACAACAGGGCTTGTTGGTTGTTGATCTAGAAGAGGACAAGGATAAAAGAAAGAAAGAGGACCAAGGAATATCGAAAAGGACCCATTCCAACCTTAAGAGGAAAGTGTCTCCTACTACTCAGATGGCCTAGCTCTTAAAGAGGGGGGTTTAGTAAATGAACAACATGGAAGTTGAGATTGTGGAGATGTTAAACTACTAAGTCTAGTCACTGTTGGAATTTTTCCTAGTCTTTTTGGGTCTTTTTTATGGCACTTGTATTTTTTGGTGGTTGTGGCTTTGTCATTTTTTTGTCTTCTCTACAACCTCTCTATTTATGGGGTCTTTGACGATCTTTTCATTTGTTTGTAAACTTCATGGTTTCAGGTCCCTGTAAAACCCATTTTTTCCTCTTTCAAAAACTAATGGAACATGAAATACAATGTTATTGCAAGCTAAAGATAGAATGATGAAGGAATCCAAATCTGAAAATAATGTATTTGAAAGTAAGGTTCACCAAAATGTGGACATTGAAAAAGAATGCACATCTTCCTTGTTCACAAAAAAGGGGAACAAAGGATGAGGGATCTAATTTCATAATGCTCACATTCAAGAATATCTTAGATACCTCAAGCAAATGAAGGATATGAGAGATATTACTATAAAATATCCTTTTAAATGAATGAAACAAGAAAGGGGTTCACCACCAAGTACAAACTTAAAAAAATAAAATAAAATTGAAAACACAATTGGATATGGAAACACATACTAAATGACCTAGAAATGATCATGAAACAAAAAAGAAAACTGTAAAAATAAAAGTGTGCACCTGGAGACTTTTAGAGGCTATAATGAAGACTAAAAATTCTATTGATACTGAGATTTTAACCTATTGGAACTCATTTTCTATTCTGGGTGAATCAATCCTAGATCAAGAAAATTGTATTGGAGCTTGTTTTAGCCAAATGGGTATCCAAATCCACAAAAATCTCTAAAAAGTAGGTAGAGTGGGACTCATTTTCCACTAATAGAAAATGATCCCACTTTGACTTTTCTTAAAACTCAAAAGTGGAATAAGAAGCTCTCGGTCTACTCTTTCTATTCCTCCAGGTGTTCAAATCTAAAGCCTTGATTTTCAGGACTATGAGTTACTTTTTGTGAATATTTTTAACTTTCCAATAGAGAGATGAATTCAACAAATTTTCATCTTAGTATTCAATGATTTCCAACCCTTCAAAATTCCTAGATATGCAATCACACAAAGAGAAAGAGAAAATGTTTAATGTTAAGGAATAGATGTTTTCCTTGGTCAAACCTCATTTAGGTAATTAAACCAAATGAAGAAATAAGATGAATCATGAACATGAAATAATTGAATTAGAATCTTTCCATGATGATGGAACTTGAATTGGTGCAACAATGGATGACCAATTTTCCCTTGAATTCCTTAGAAGTTATCTTGAATGCTCTCTAAATGACCTAACCCTAGCTTACTTGACTTGATAACATGAATACCTTATGATAAATGAATTAATTAAGGGTTTGTATGCTTATTTATATAGACAACCCACTCAAATTCTCATTAATTTGATCAACTAGGCCAACATTGAAGAAAATTAAACTTAAAAACCAAATTTTCCCACTCAACCTCGAAAATGGCCCAAATGGGACTCATTCACCATCATGGATGAATGGGTCCCACCTAGATGGGACTCAATCACCCAAAGTGGTGAACGGGTCCCATAGGGGCTCTTTTGCAAGTTGGGATGTCGGGGAGTGAAGAAATCAAGTTTATATGTTGATTTCGTGAGGTCTTTGATAAAAATAAGCCTTGAGATGCACAATATGGGGTCATAGGGGCCTATTAATGATGATATAAAGGTTAATTAGGGCTAGGGACATAAATATCAATGTGAAAGTGTGATTAAATAAACTTTACAACATTAAAACATGGTCTACATAGCCTAGAAGGGAACAACATCCAATATGAATGTGTAAAACACATTACAACACTAGATTAAAACTAAGTTTAATTTACAAGTCTTCTAGATTAATGTGAAAATGAAATTAAATACATTTGATAACATTTAATTAAGGGGAAAATAGGTCCATTATACTTATATGCTTAATAAAAGTCTAGAAAAGTGTGAAAGTCATTTACAACACTTTACAACACCTCTACAAGACATCAATAAATGCATTTTATTTAGTTTTCAAGGGTCCAAGACCTAATGTGGATGTGTAAAACACATCACAACACTAGATAAAGGAAAAATTAGGTCCAATTTATCATTAATTATTCCCATATCAAGCAAGAGATACTATTTTCTATGCTACAAATATCTTGGTGTTGAGTTCTCTAAATGCATTGGGATCATGGAGGATCTTGATTTATATTATGGTTATCATGATTTCATAGAGAATATTGTATCATGGTTCACTCAGAGCTTTTCATAGTGATGTGGATTCATCATTTCATGCCAGATGATCTTTTGTCATGATTGTTAATGTGATGGAGTAGCCCTTGGATCTTGTTTCTTATACAATCAAATTTCATTGGCATCTTAGGTTTCATTGATGGGAGACGATTATCTTCATTTTTTTTTGGAGATGTTGAAAACTTGGTCAAACATGGAGGACTCTTTAGTCTTTGGTTGAGGTTTCATGAATTGTTGATTTTGACAAGTGATCCTTGTTTATAAGATGGTATATTATTGTGCCATGATGGAATTGTTATTATACATTAGAGTGTTGGCATGATATGTTCATTGGAGAATATGATATTATTTTGAGGAGATGTGGGATAATGATATCATCTTTGAGTTCCTAATTCAGTTGTTCGGGCTTGGAATTTGATCTTGGTTGGTACTCTTAATAGTTAGTATATTGATAATTTTATTGGGAGATTCATGATAGTGTGGTTTTGTATTTGGATCATATCATTGATTAAATAGATATAGGTGCTCATGGACACATGGACACATAGGTGAAGCTAGAAGATATATTGGGATTAAAGACATGTGTTCATATGGATACTCTTTGATGAGGTTTCAACAAGATGTTAAAGGGACATACACCTTGCTTAGATACGAGTTTAAGATGGATCTATGAGGAGATTATTCTTGGAGTGATTATTGATGACTTGGTTATCCTAGAGGAGAATTTTCATTCCCCACTATTGGTATAGTTTATGGTTTTTCATCTAAAGGGTATTTTTTATTCCTATTTTTAGATGAATTATGTTTCATTCTTTGTTTTATCATGGGAATGCATCTTGAGCCATGCTTATTAGTTTTAGTAGACTTATTTAAGGATTATTTGGCATTATTTATTTATTTCTTTGAATTATCAGTGATATAGATCTTGAGCTTACTTGGTTGTAGATGGTATATTTGAGGAGTGTTTTCATGTTGATCTCCAAGTATGTATTGTGAGTTCATTCATTGATGTTGAGTTCAAGCTATTTTGTGATTATTCCCTTGGTTTTGGGAACATATATTTTAATATTTCTTTGGTTGTAGATGTATACCTCTTGGTCATGGTTATATGTGGATAATATTATTCTCTTTGGAGTTTTGTGGAGGAGATTATACTTATCACAACTTACTATTTAGAGGTGTGTGTAGGAAATGCTTTGATTCATACTTTCTCTCTTTTTTCTTGTTCTTCTTTGTAGATGTTTGTATTGAAATGACATTTGTTTTATTAATTGATTTCAAAAAATTTGGAAGAGGTATGTAGGGGTAGGTGCAAGAAGTTGGGTCCACAAAATTTTAAAAAAGTGGAAGTTTTTTTCTTGATTTTCAGAATTTTTCACAGTTGGACTTAAAATTTGAAGCACTTGCACATTGAGTCTTAAATTTTTTTAGCAATATGAAATTTAGTATTTTGAGTCTAGTTTTCAAATATTTAGTTTATTCTAATACCTAGATGATACAAAATAATTTTTAATATGCATGTATAAAAACCACTTTTTAAAAGTTGATTTTTTAGAACCATACCATGCGCGTGTACAAACACAATAATTTGACATAAATAAAAGTATTTTTATAATTATTTTTTTAGAAATATGTATATTATAATGAAGATTGATGAGGATTTTTTTAATAATTTTTTTCATAATAGTTTTTTATTTTTTCATTTTTTATTGGACCTAATTTCTAGTTTTTAAAACCCTTGTGTACAAACACCATAACTTGACCTAAACTTATTATTTTTTAATTTTCCTTTTTTCATTGTGCAAAGAATTTTTTATAGATTAATGCCATATATTTTTTTAACAAGAAAATTAACATATTAAAAGTTATTAAAAAAAATGAAAACTTGACATTTCAAGTTTATGGACTTGTTTCCTCTTAAATTAATTAAAAAATAGAAAAAATAATCAAATTATTAAAAAAATTACATATTTGAAACTAGAAAATATCATATATAATGGGTTTCAATTTCATAAATTAATTTTAAAATAATCCTCATTAGTTATATTGCCATAGTTTTTTCTCTTGAAATTGCATGAACTTGTACTTGCAAGTCTAAGCCTTTAGTGTTGGGTTACCATGACTTTTTTGAGTCTAAATAAAAATGAAAAAAACATCTTGTGAGTTTCAAACCTTTTGGAACAAGCACTCACTTCAAAATGGGTACAGGTAAAAGTACAAAGTTGTGTCACACTTTTGGCCAACTTATCCACACTAGTGAATTTTAGTATTTATAACTAAAAATCAATTATGGTCAAACCTATGATTTATTAATATTCATTCTAGATAATTTAAATATGTCCACAACTTTTCCAACACAACTTATTGGCTAAATGCATATGTAGCACCACTTTGAGGCCAATTTACTAAAAAAATTAAAAAAATTGAAAAAAATGATATTTCAACTACTCATTTATAACATATTTTTAAAAATGTAAAAATACCCTTTTTGTAGATCCATAAGTGTAGTTTTCAAATATATATTTATTTTAATAGTTCAATTATTATTTTTATTTTATTTTTATTTTTTACTAAAATTAGGTTATCAACACAAAAATATTAGGTTGATTACCATGTCATGATACTAAAACTTATTAAAAAAATTAAAAAAAATATTATGCCCTTGATAAAAGAATCTAGATTAAGATAGTATATTTTTTTCTATTTTAGATAAGTATTCAATATAAAAGTTGACGTCAAATGGAAATAGTCATGTTTTAATACATGCAAATTTAAATATTTATTTAAAAATATATATTTATTAAAATTGCAAAACAAAATATCCATGCCCTAAGGTTTCAAATTATAAATATACACAAAAAAATTGAAGGGAAAAAAAAAATCACTATAAAGCTTGACATCGAGTGGAACATCATTTTTTAGCATTTTATCAACAACTAAATTATAGTGTTAATTTATAAAAAACTATATTCAAATAATTATTTAATTTTTTTAAAAAAATACAAACATAAAATATACTAAAAAAATACAAATTTTATTAGTTTACATCATTTCAAAATTCAAATCATATATGCCACTTTATAGTGATTCAAGTTTAAAAGTTAGATCACTGTTGATCGTTTCCTTTATAATAGTGTGAACAACATTGTACTTTTACCCGTACCTATTTTAAAAAATGAGGGTATTTGTTTTAAAGATGAAAAATGACACTTCTCTCTAATGTGGACCCAACTTCTTGAACTTATCTAGAGACTAGTGAGAGATATATTGTAGTATATAGGTTTAAAGGTTTTTCATATCATTGTGGATCTACCTTAGTACTACATGATGTTGGTAACACTATTTATTTTATAATATTGGTGTATCTTTGGATTCATTGATCATTTTAGATTTTAGAATACCTATGCACTAGGAGTTATTATAGGTACATGTTCTTCATTGACAAGTTTGGAACTTGGAGCTTGTGATGCATGTTATGGGTTGTAAACATTGATAAAATGAGGTTTGCATGTTATGATTGCTTCTCTTTATGGTGTGGATAGTTGGATGAACTAGCATTTTTTATGGGTTCTATTTCAACTATAATGATTATTTCTTGATTGCTATTGATACATGTTTATTATGTTTGGATTGAGTATTTGTGCTTTTAGATATCAGTTGGAGGCATGACATGATTCTATGTAATACTTAGTGCAGCATCTCTTTGGATGACTTCTTATTTGTGTATTAGTATGATGTAGATGAGAGAATTCATGCATGAGATGATATTATCCTTATTTCTTGTTGTAGGTATCCTAATAAAGCACATGGATCACTTTGATTCTTTGATGGTATATATGGCTACAAGGATTGTTCTCTTGTTGATATTTTAGTTTACTTTTTTATCCTCTATGCAATGTATAGATCAAGTGGGAGAATGTTATGAAAAGATGTGTTATTCACCTTGCATAATTTAATAATATAACTTATTATTATTTTGGTGCATATATGGATTCTAGGGATGTGTACATCACATGGGTTAGAAATTTTTGGTAACACTTTATCTGTTGTATGTAACATTGTGATAAATATTTAATGTGGGTATGTACATTTGGGAAATATTTAATATTAAAAAGAATTAATACCAAAAAGTAAATGTGAAGAGACATAGTTTTATAAGCTCTTGATACTAGTCACATAGTTTATGTAATACCAATTTATGGTTTTTAGCAAGCTTATGTCTATAAAAGAAAGCACCTGGGAAGTTATTTGAGATTGGTTATTTTGGCTAGGGGTTGACACCATCTCTTTTTTGAATTTGTGAGAATTTTAAGAATAATATGAGATGTGTGGTGACATGCTTGTTCAAATGGAGTGTATGTACAAATCTTGTTGTCTCAATTGTATTAATGGAGACTCTAAAGATGTATTATAATGGTTTCATTGTTGAAAATATATGAGTGATGGATTCTTTTGGATGTTGGATTTTCCCTCTTGAGGGTTTTCCAAAGGTATACCTTGTGTGATCTTTTGATGGTATGTTATATAATTTTTTGCATAGATTTTTTGATTTGGGTTATGTGGAAATTGCCATGTATGGCTCAAAATTTCATTACACAAAGAAACACAAAATTATGATTGAAAAAAGAATGCCAAATAGATAATGCTAACTATTTTTTGCATGTTAGGAATAGTAAATAACCCTAACTATTTAATATATATAGAAAAAAAAAGAAATTCATTGTCATTTCAATGTAATTATTTTTAATCTACATGTTTTTTGTGAGTGCAAACTCAATCTATAGATGTGAACTCAAGCTTTGGTAATATATGAATTTAGTCCCCTATTTAATTTAATGAAGAAAACTATCATATATTTGTAGCAAAAAGGGGTTGTATATTTTCTCATTTACATTTAATTAGGTCCTACTATTTCCTAACATATCTATTCATTTAAGGATGATGAATCAACAATTTTGATGAAATGATTGTATGTAATTCAAATGTGTTGCTATTGATTTTTTATTCTAAGGGTGTTAAAATGAATGAGAGTATTTCTAGTTCCTAAATGATAAATGAATAAAAGTGAATGTCTTTTAATACATGTACACAATAATAGATCATTCAAAACAAGTACATAGTTGTGAAAGAAAAGGAGATTTAGTGGGCCAAATTTTAAATTTCTCAATCTTTAATTAGAGTAAATTAAAAAAAAAATTATGAAATGATCACATAATTGTAGACTTGATTTAAAAAAAGGTAGATAGATTAGATCATCAAAAATAAAAACAATTTCAAGATTAGTGTGTATATCAATAATAATAACAAATCAAATAAAATCAAATATATAAAAATAATATATACATAAAAGTAAGATATGTTAATAAATAAAACATCAAATATAAATAACAATTAAATGAAAACTATATGATCCCAAATTTATGCAAGATTTTCTATATATCTATCATATATAAATATTATAACATCACTAATACTATGAGACTATTAATTAAATTATTATATAATGATAAAGATTGAGTTTTCCTATAGAAGTACTAAAACAATTCTACACATCAAATTTTTACTATATTTGCATACTCTAAAAATCACATTTCAAAACATGAATGCCTATTTATTATATAATTACTATCCTCAATTTAGAAATTTGCATTATTCTATATAATCGATGGGCTACCAACTAATGAAAGGCCAGGCATACATTTCACAATACATTCTTATTGTCATCCTTTGCTTGTTGAAAAACAATGCCATATATTCATGTGGTTCTCTTATTTAGTGCATCTTAGTGGAAATTTTTTTAAATGTAACACCCATGAGAAAAAAATGAAAATTTTAATTTACTAGTTTCATCTCACTTGTACATGAAAGAAAATCTAAAAGTAATAACACCAATTTCTCATAAGTTCCAATAAGCAGCAGAAAGCAACCACAA
Source organism: Sequoia sempervirens (assembly GCA_007258455.2). NCBI lineage: Eukaryota > Viridiplantae > Streptophyta > Pinopsida > Cupressales > Cupressaceae > Sequoia > Sequoia sempervirens. The sequence continues at coordinate 174,221,828 of VDFB02105785.1, forward strand.
CTTGGTGCTCTTCTCTCATGATCATTTCTCCACTTTACCTTTTCCTTAAGAAGAATGCCTGGATTCTCTTATCATTTGTTGTGTACAAAGTGGAATGTTTTATTAAGAGACCTATCAAAACTTATTTACTCTGATCCACCTCCATCCAAGATGTTTCCACTTGATTATCAGTCACTATGATGATATGCATCCATAATATTTTCTTGTGCATGATTAGTCTTGATCTGAAATCCCCAAATCCATGCTCTCAATAACATATTCTACAACGAAACAAAGAATAATTAGCTTCATAAAACTCTTACAATTTATGAATAACTAGTCTATCTATATTTTCAATATTTGTCAATTATATGTTGTAGATATTTTTTGATGAATAGGCAATTATCTATATTAATTCAAAGGTAAAATACATATTCACAAAAAAAGATGGGTGGTAAGAAGGCACACCTTGAGAGTCACATGGGTAGCACCTAGAAAACCACAAAATTAATTAGTATGCATCGATCCCAGGAGTCCATGAGTACAAAAACATAAATGGGACATTAAGCAACTAGAACAGTGCTAATAGAGCTCAGAGGGTCTTTGTCATCCAAATTATTTCCCCATACATTAGCAGGGTTAGTGATGTCATGAGGAGGACCCCAACCATCATTAGCATCTTTACTTTTTTCTTCTTCTTTATCCCCATGCTGGGGTGAGATTGCAAGCACCAAATGCAGAAAGCATTTACAAGAATTTGGCCAACCAGAGCCAAAAGCAGGAGTGTCATCAGAGGGCCACCTAGAACCACCATTGCCACTCCTTGAAGCATCACTAGAGGGCCATCCCTAACCAACATGTGGCTGAGGAGAGTGAGTTCGCTGAGGAGGGAAAGAATCTTGTCAAAGAGGAGGCTGAGAGTGGGGGCACACAGAACCACTCTACTACTCACCCTAAGAGGGAAACTGGCCATGAGAAGAGGTGGGAAAAGTGGGGACCTAAGCAACAATAAATGGGGCATTTCCCTAGTGATCTAGCTACACTTGTAGGTGAGCAACTTCAAGTGCAACTTTGTTAGCTTGCACCTAAATCTGTAAAAGCACATTAGAAAAAATTATCACTTTAACATATAAAGAAACATTAATATCCATTTGAGAATGAGAAAATATGTAGGAATTTATGTCTTTCCATATATTGAAAAGGATTTCCACCCTGAAAGTATGCCAAAGCTGGGTATACTTAGCAAGAAATCTGGTCGAGTCTCCCAGTAGAATCATATGCCAAGAGAAAGGATTCAACCTAAAGGGCCAAGAGAAGTCATGAATCCAAGTCCAAAGTTGCTGAGCTTTGGGAAAAACTAGAAAAGATGCTTAAAATTCTCAGCTTGCCCACAAAAAGGGTAGTGAGGGTCCTGGAGCCCCAAGTGAACAAGCTGAGAACCCACTGGCATCCCTTGGAAAAGAATACACCAAGCAAAGTGGGAAAGTTTAGGCTCAACACTTGCAGACCAAGTGACAATAAATCTTTTATGCCAGACATGAGTGGGAGATTGAAGAAGCCACCTCTAGTTCAAACTTTGAAGCACAGGAAAGTGTGGTGAAAGCCACCTATAACCAAGCCGAGACTTGTAATTCCTATAGGGGTGTCTAGATACCACTTCTAGTCCTTCTGCTAGGGTTTGGTCCCACAAATTCCAACCTTATGAAGCATCTTAGCAGAGATAGCATTCACTAGAGAATCAAAGGTAGCATGGTCCTAGTTATGAAGCCTATATAGGGTGTGAAATTCTTCCCACTACATGATACGCATAGTGGGTCTATGAAAAATATGTTGTAGAGTCTGAATGCCCTTTTTGTGAAATCTGAGGACCTCAATCCAAGGTGATTTATCCAAAGGTTGTCCATTGCTAAAAAAAGGGGTGACCACCAAATATTTTGTTAGTTGAGTGAAAGCCCATTGTGAAAGCTAGAACTAGCCCAACAAAGCCAGGGTTTAATAGCCTCCCAGGTTTTACAAATGCTCATAGCCACAAACGTTCCCAAAATTTGGACTAGTTCCTCAATGACCATAAGGGTTTGAAAAGCACTCTCCTTCTACGTAGGTCTGTGCATAGGAAAACCAGACTGGATACAATGTCTAAGAAGAATTTTTTAGGCCTCATCCCTAGTGAGGGAACAAATTATCCATTTGACACACAAGGTAGTCCCTTGCCGCTAAGTGGAGAGAAGCCCAAGCCCTCCAGAGTCTCTAGGAAGGAAACAAAATTGTCAAGCAACATGATGAAACCCTTTGTGGGAATCTGCAAAGGCCCAAAGAAAATCTTTGAGTAGTGTTTCAAGCTTGCCATAGGTAGCCTTTCAAGGGGCCCAATAGGAAAATAGTAGACATGGGTGGTAGCAAGCACCTTAGAGAAAACCTAGAATTTCCCTGCCAGAGAGAGGGGCTTAGTAATCTAGTAGAAAAGGATTTTCTCAACCCTGGAAAGAACAATTTGCCATAACTCAACTGAAGAGTCTTGAAAAGTGTGAACCCTATTTCAAACTTTCATGGAAGAAACAAACAATCACACTAATAGATCAAAATAAAAGATTAAAACATGAGTTCCCCATAAAATCCATCTGCATTGTTAGAAAACAAGGAAAAAAATGAAATACTTGAGCAAATACAATCGAAAATAACTATTCCTCATTCTTAAATGAAGCAAACACTTGATCTTATAGGGGGATTGGTGCTATTTTGATATGCAAAATATCCCTTTCCCAACCCCTTTAGATAAGCTAATAATAGTGATGAACAAAATTAGTTCTCAAGGAGAGTGACTTTGCTAAAGATTGTGGAGGATTTGCTTGAAGATGAAGCTTCTCATTTATAGATTATCAAGTTGAAAGAATACCAAACATGGAGGATTGGGACTAAAATTGGACCAATGAAAGAAGGCCACTTGTCAAGTGGTGAGTGGTTGATGCATGTGCAAGATTTGGGAAGTGTGCCCAAGAGAGGGAGTTTCAAATTTGAATTTGAGAGGCAAGATGAGTGGGGGACAAGAAAATGATTAAAAAAATGCAATGTTGGAGGGACAAATCAACTTGTCAAACATGAGGGAATATTCCCCATAAATGCCATGTTGAGTGAAAATGATGATTTAATAAATCAATAAATTGATTTATTGGTGCAAGTGGCTAAATCTAGAGAATGCAAGTGGTGAGGATTAGTATTTAATCAGGATTAGTTAGCTAGGATGATGACTAGGATGAGTTTGACCTCTTTGACTTAGATATTTGATTTATTTAAATAAAAAAAGGAGAAATATGAATCGGATTTCAATTAAATGAAGTCCTGATTTATTTAATTAAATGGATGATGCAAGATAAATGTTGAATGATTTATGAGAGATGAAATGGTATTATTTGATTAAACGTTTGGATTGACCTATATTCATATTTTACGTGTCTACATTTTTCCCCTCTTTGAAGCAATGTACTTGTTGCGTTGGTTCAAAGAATAAACTTGTCAAGATCAAAATTTTAAATTTTTTTTGATTTTTCGGATGGCGCAGTGGAAAGTACACTGGTATGTTGCCCCCTCGAGAGATCGAGCAAAAAGATTTGATTTGAGGGTTGATCTCGAGATAAAGAGGTTCAAAATGGATGGTTATGGATGATCATGCAAATGAGATGATTTTAAGATGCTTAGAATAACAAATCTATATTATCCTAAACAACTTAAATGATGATATGATGTGATGATAGATGACATGGATGATGTGATATGCTGTGATTATGCAATGGATGATTTATGGGATGCTTAGACTAACAGATCTATATTATGATGGTGATTATGCAATGTATGTGAAATGATCGTTGTTTCCTATTATGTATGATATGAATGATATGTGGCATGCTAAGAGTTTTGTGGATGCAAGATGGATGCATGATGGATTCGGGATGGATGGATGCATGATGGATGCATTGGTGATGATGATTGACTACTCATGATGCGATGTTAGTGAAAAAGTGAGATGATGACAAGAGGATCCAACAAGTCCATGATCTGATGAGACTTTATTAGAGATGATGATGATAATAGATAATGATGATGAAAATTTGCTTATCAAGGATTCAGATTTTAAAAGGGCTACTTACCTTATGTTTGATAACACACGTAGGTACGATGCATCAAAGTATAAAGAACTAGGATGGCATTGTACCTAGTGCGATGGACTTTGACTTGACAAGCAGATAGGAGTATTGTTGTTCACACATGACATACAGAAACCTTGCTAGGGCGTACCTAACAAAACAAGTATTCACCAAGTTATTTTACAAGAACATCCAACAAGCACAACAGACAAAAGATAATGATCATTGCCCCACTCCTATCTCTCTAAATCCTTCGTTTGGATATCATCAAGAGGTCCTCGTACTGAGCACAATCAAATGAAAAGATCAAGTACACAAACAAGTCAATGTTTTCATATCTCTAGCGAGAGGTATTTGTTTTGATAGGATAAGATCCAAAGTGATATCCAAAATGATGCCCATTGTCAGAACAATATATCCTAGGAGATGCATTGTATAGGATGATGATGGGTTGATAAGTTGATTGATAGGTTGTTGATACAAGGTCAATTGACATGTTTGCGAATGATCAAGAATTTGATTTTGCGTTTAATGGTTTGTTGTTTCAATTTTGATTTTATGATTGAAGCTTGCTTTTGCCAGCTGTTGTGATTGTTTCTATTTGTGTTGCCAAAGGATGAAGGTGATGATTAGTTTATTATGGATTATTGATTATTGTGGGTGAAAGAGAAATGAGATGGATGAATTTTTTCAAATATTTGGATGTTTTTGACATTTTTGAAATGTTTTGACGTTGTTTTTGGATTTTGCGATGTTTTTGATTTTTTGATTTTCTGATGTGTTTTGGATTTTGATGTTTTTAAATGTTTTTTGGATTTTGATGTTTTTGAATGTTTTTGGATTTTGATGTTTTGGATGTTTTTGGACTTTTCACATGATTTGGATGTTTTTGGACTTTTTGCATGATTTGGACAATTTGGATGTGTCCGGTTTGGATTTTGTTGAAAACCAAGCTAAGGTTGATTGATTCGGATCGATGGATTGATGATGATGATAAAATTGTTGAGGATACACAACAATTCAAGGAGTGATTGATCAGGATTGATGGTGATAACATTGTTAAGGATGCACAACAATGCAAGGATAGTGTTAAGCAACACAAGGATTGGGATGGATATCCCAAGGTGATGATAGATTGATGATGATGTTTTGATTAATCATGTTTGATGAAGCTTGATTTGGAACATAAGTTGTTTGAATGATTTGATGTGACATTTGAAGGATGCATTAGATGCGACTGATATTGATTGTTTGAATTGATGTTCGATGAAAGATAACACTTAATAAGGAACATCATCTTGTCAAAATATGCCATGGGTTAGTGATTTGGATTTTTGCTCACAAGTGGTGGACCAACTTGATTTCACATTTTCCAATGTTCAGATCACCACATAAGTCGGAGGATACAGATCAAGATTTATTCCTGAAGCAAGATGTAAATATCTACCCCCAATGTCTAGCAATGTATGGAATGCGATGGATGAATGCTTGGATAGGTTTATGGATGGATCAATTTGGTATGCACGCAAAGGATGCCAAGGATTATCTTGTGATAAGATAAGGTGTTTGGATAAAGAATATGCTCATGTGGATAATGCTTCATGGCTTAGATAATGTTGCAGTAGGATAGGATTAGTGAAAACAACCCATGTCAAGATGTTTACCATAAGCTAGTATAAAGTGTGCCCCAAATTTTCATCAAAATCAAGATAATTTGGAATATGGATGCAGATGGATGAAAATGGATTGGATAAATGGTGCATGGATGAAATGGATTTATTATGGATAAGATGGATTGAATGTTGGCTTTATTACGGATGGGATGAGATGCTTTCACCTGAAGTGGCGCATGTAGATGCTCGATTCCACACATGATGCCCATTTTCCAGGTTTTCATCATTGTCTTACCCAAAGCACCGCCCATGTAGTTTTCACTAAAGGACAATTTTTTTTCTCTTTACTATTTTCAATCCTTTTTTTTTTTTTTGGATTTTCATTTTTTTTTTTTGCTTTTTTTCTGAAAGATTCATGTTGACCCACCTGGTGGTGTTGATGTAGATTCTTTTTTCATAATGTACCATCGATATCCTGCCTGAAGAAGTTTTTTTGCTAAGATATGTGCACTTGAATACAACTATTGAGATTCTTGATATACTTTGTCAATATCGGAGTCAACTTTGTCTCTATGCGTACATCACGATAGATTACCTTCAGAATCCTTATGATGAAGGGTCATTGCCAATACATGGTCAGTGTAAGAACTGGATATCATGCATGGAGGCATGGATGGAGTGTGTTTTGGGATAAAAGATGGATTGGCTGACAGTTTGGAACCTTTGACTCTCCAAACTTGGGAAGGCGAGCAATGATGGGTGGATATGGAAGTGTGCATTGAATTAGGGCCAACTGCTTGATATACTTTTTACGTCGCTTGAAAAGCCTGCTTTTGCCTTTGTGGACATCTTTGATGGATACTTTTCCCTTTTTTATTTTTCCCCATAGTTTCTTTGACTGATGGAGTTTGATAGGGATGATCTTTCTTTGTATTCTTTGGTATCCATATGTATTTTATTTGTCCATTATGCTTTGCTTCTTTTGCTTTGATAGCATTCTTTGTTCTTTGATTCAATTCTTTCTTTTGACGTTGGTCCCAATTCCTGGATGGGGTGATGGGTGGATGAAGATTCATGGCATGGCTGATTGTAGTATTGGCAATGGTTTCACCATAAATATTCTTCGTGCTCCCTATGTTGATGTTTGCTTGAGACGAAGTTGCCCCTAGTATGGTGGTAGTAGCACCTTCATTCCTTGATTCTACTTGCTTTGAGATGTTTTGTTCAGTAAACATGCTCTGACAAATGACCACTATAGATTACATTGTTTCAATCTTCCGCTCTGCTATCTCTGGATTATACTATTTTGTCTGACTTGCTTCCTTTAGTGGATAATGTTCAATATATTTATTCCTGATGTCCTTAGTCTAAATTTGTGATATATCTGATACCATTGTTGACAATTCAATTTGACTATAGGAGTTAAAAATCTCCTCCTTTTGTGTAATAAAATTTTGTTCTAGCTGAAGATCATCTATGTGTCCATCCATAGAAAGTATCTCATGGGTAGATGGTGGAGTATGTGCTACATGTATATGATCATCTTGCATAGATAAGAGAGTTTCTATTAGATCATTGTAGTATCTCAGAGATATGAATTTTTGATCTTGACTGATTTCAGAGTTGCTTTCGCCATGCTTTGGATCAATTCCTTGACATGGGTCATTTTCAAAGAGTGGATTACTCACTGGAGAAAGATTTTGATCATGCTTTGGAATAAATTCTTGAGATTTTTCCTCTAACTCATTAGGTGATGTAGAGACAATTTCAACATGATCATAGGTCAACAGATCATGCATTATGTCAATTGGATCAAATATTATTAACACTCCTTGAAAGAGATCACTAAAAAGTGGCTCTTGATGTATGGTGAGTTGATCATCGGATTGTGTAGATACATCCTTAATGTGCTCCTCGATGGAGAGGTTTTGATCATTGTTTTCGACAATTGCGGTGGAGAGATTGTGAATGTCTTTGACCATAGAGTCAAGTGATGTTGATATTTCTTGAATTGGGTCAAGCACAGTGTACTTTAAAGGCAAAATTGTTATTTCTTTGAACAAATCTCCTTTTCTTTATCCTGAGGCTCTGGTGTAGTCATTACTGATTAAATATCTCTCTTTCTTACAATAATGAAGAGTATATGTTGGCTGGAAATCTTGCAGATGCTTCACAAGGATTACAGACAGTCATGTCTATTGATAGATTAGGTGTCAAAAGATAACAAAGGACAACGAAAGTGTGAAGGAAAAGAAAAAGCTTGACCAAGGTACATTCCAGTGCGCACCTCATCTATAACAGTGGGTTCTAGATCTACAAATACAGCCCGAGGAACATGTTTCCTAGCACCCATCTCATTGAAAAATCTATTGAAAGCATCGTCTCCACCTCCAACAGTCTTATCATTGGGCATCCACTTGTCAAGCTGAATACCGTACTCCAGGAAGTATAGTTCCTAGCAGGCATTTCTGACCTGGATTTCAGCTTGCCCAATGTGGATTAATATGCATGAAAATACCATAAAGACATATATTATGAATTCTGGACAATGAGTGTATTTTGTGGTTGTATTTGTCATGTTTTCAAGCTTCATTTAATGTGAATTTTGTTCCATGTCAGGAGTTTGAATAATTGTGTTCTTTCATTAAGAAAGAACCTTTCAGTACAAGAAACATCCACCATCAGCAAACAAGTTATGTTGTCTTTGTTAACACTAGCGAGAATATTGGTCGGTGGAGGCTTAGACCAAGGCGGCTTTCCACAGCAAATGGTGATCCAAGGAGATTTGAATTTTCACATATTCTTTCCTCAAATCACTAATATAAGCTATTAATTGGACTGGTAGCATTCGACTGGTGTAGTAGATTTTATGTGGTTTAGGCATAAATTAACTATCCCATTATTGTTTTCACGTCTCTCTGACAGGGAAGCACATCTTGACAGTATTGTGCACCTATTTTTAGTTGTTTGTTAGTTGTGTTTTAATTTAATCCAATAGATTGTTTTCACATCATGATGGAATTATGAGAAAGTTGCACATGGTGTGTAACTTAAGCTGGTAAGAACTTTAAATGCTTATGTTGACTGTTCTTTGCTTTGAATGCAGATTTTAGGTGGTGTGCAGTTCAAGCATAAGGCGCATTAACTATCCCATTATGGTTTTGACATCTCTTTGATAGCGAAGCACATCTTGATAGTACTATTTGTTTGTGAGTTGTGTTTGAACTTAATCCAATATAATTAAAGGAAAGTTAAATCATATGCCTGTCATTTTAAAGAGGAAAGGTAAAATAAGCTTTGGGTCACTCTTTGATATTGATTTGTTTCATTTTGATGGGTGTGGAAGTAAATGACCTCCTTTATCTTGCTAGAGGATTGTTTAGAATCAACATAGGATGATTTGGAGGGAATAGAAAGTATTGTTCTTAATAATCGTAGAAACCATGGATCATAGTATGGATCTACCTTATGGAGTGGCAATGCTCAAACCGTACAAACTTGATGTGTGAAGACATGGATATTTTGTTATTATAGATCTTGGGTTTGTGGGACAAAGGGCTCAATTGTGACAATCATATGATGGCTATCATTAAGGCTTGTAAATGACATATCTCATTTTTAGTCACATATATGTAAAAGCTTATGTACATTGATAGTTTAGGTGGAAAGTTGTCAAACTTATTTTAAGAAAAGATGGATCACATTTTCAGTTTCTAAAAATAGAACTAGAAACTATTAATGACATGCTTGTTTATCTTGATATGATCATGCTTGTTTATCTTGCTATCTTTATGGAGTTCCTTCAAATCTGATTTTCTAATGTTATAACTATTATTTTTTATAGGTGCTTGTTATCAAGGTGAATGAATTCCAAGCAGATTTGAGTTGGAAATGGGGGCATTGAATTTGAAAAAAATGTATTTTTTTAATGCTCATAGCCTAGAGCCTCCATTCCTGGATTTTTTTTATGTTCTAAGTCAACTAGATCATTATTTTCTTTCAAAGTTAGGCTAAAATTGAACCTTACAAACTTACTAGCTTTCTAATTTTGGACTAAAATTGAACAAGGAAAATTTCACACTCAAGTTTGGTGCTTTAAAATGAATTCATCATTGCTTTGAAGGCTAAAATGAACAAGTGTTTGAGTTGAGTGATTTTTGTATTTGGTGCATTTTGAGTGTGTATCCTCTCCCCTTGTGCTTTGTGCGACCTGGGGTGCAAGAGAAACACTCAAAATGCATTTTATTACTTTGCGTTACCTTTAAAGGGGCTTGCCTAAGAGACACATTTGCAAGGAGAACTCGAAGGTGACTCCAACCGGTTTTTCATTCAGGCCAGTATATAAATGGATAAGACTAAACTGTCAAGTCCTCATGGTATGTAGGCCTTAGCCATTCAGTGTCTTTTAGAATAGGTTACTACTGTAAAATGTATAAGAGCCCCTAGTAGGATTGATTAAAGCTTTTAGTGGCTTGCTAGATGCTCGTAAGGTGCCATGTCCCTGATGTTGTGTCATTAAGAACCTTGTTTGTAGTTGCCATCTAGTCCATCCAATGAGTTTATCGAAGTGGTGCATTGGAACTTAGATTCCAAGAAGTTACTTGCCATGTCCGATCTTGGTTGAAATATAGAGGTTAAGACTTCATTCTTAACATGCCTTTATATTTTGTCCTTGGTTGCATGTAAATTCATCTCTTCTACTACAAAGAGCATGAGGCAAGCCCACTAAGAAAAACATGCCAATTAAGCTAGGGTGTTACATTGTTTGAAAACACAGTGTGTTATTCAAAAACATTTGCAAACCAACATTCAACATCATCATCAAGATTTCAAACCCCTTAGTTTGAGCAAATACCTTTGAAAAAACTCAAGAACTATTGCTTACCCTGGGGATTATGTCCTTAGAGGTTTCTAAGTAATTGGGTTTACATCTTAATTTGCTCTTACAAAGGTCAACATTAGGCAACCCTTGTCCTAATTTCTTGGAACTTCCACATAGCACTTTGTGGGATGAAAAGACGTTGTCACATTGGACATTCAGTTTGAAACCTAATCAAGAAGTGTGTTTGTGGTAAAAAGTATACATTAAGCAAAGATAACAAATTGGACCCCACACATGTGCTTAATATCTTTTGGTCATATGATTTTTTTTTATTGCTCTTAGAGAAAAGTGTGTTCTTCAATACCTTGGCCTAGTAAACAAAGTCTCTCTAAGTCTTTTAGGATCAAATCAAACACTTCATCCATCTCAAACATTTATCAAAATTCATCCATCCAAACAACCTTAGATCTTTGGAAACATCATTCTAGACTTAAGCACATCATCAAAATCAAAATCACCTTGTTTAGTTAGGAATATGAGAATGCATCCTTTCTCATACCTCTAATTAAATCAACAATCCTTTGAAACAAGTATATCCTAAGATCACATCGAACATCTTAGGGTTTACAAGTTTATTATCCAAATCAAACAATCAAAATCAAACCCTAAGTCTAGCATTCATCCGAAGTCCCTAAACGTTCAACACTCATCATTTTCCCTTTCCATCCTTCATCTCGTCATTAGTCCTAAGAACCTTAGAGGTCACTTTCAACAACAAGATCAAAACACAAGGAGAACATGGAATACAAACTTGATCCATACATCATGAGTAATCCAAGTCAACTAAGCCTTACAATGCCGATCGATTATCAACACTCACATCTATACAAACCATACATGGGATCATTTCCTTCAAAAAATTTCAATGGCACAACAAGTGTGAATATGCTCAAATCAAAGATTGAGACACATTTCCCGATGGTAAATCCAAGTCCAAACCTACAAGTCTATTAATCGAACAATCAATGCATGAGCCTTGAAATGAATGTCATCCCACCAAATCCCTACAAACTGAATGAGAAGGTACCAAGTACAAGTTTTTGAAACATGAATCCGACAAAATTTGGGATCGATACATTTGCAAATCATATGAATATTCCCAACATAAAAAATGGTCAATTCCAACCTATCATGCCAAATCTGAGTGTCATTACAAATCAGAATATTGTCCAAAATCAAACACAAGTACACACTACAGATCTGCTTAAACAAAAGCCAAATAAGCTATCTCAAGGGAGTCAAGATAGAAATCAAGAACAAATTTGGCGAGATCAAATTGCTACACTTACCAAAATAGTTGAGTCATTGTGCCAAGGGAAATCTCCACCACAATTACCCATATCATTCCTTGGTTTAGGGCTTCCCCCTTTACCTAACACCAATCATTCCATCCAAATCAATCCACTTAACACTAATCAAACCATCACGTCAAATCCTTTGAATATACCATTGACATCACACCAACAGATCATATTCAATCAAGCAACAACATTGATCCCAACAAATAAAAACATGGTCTCCCAAGGACCTATCACCTCGACCATTCCAACCATCCCCATAACTTCGATCATTCCAACCACCACTATCACGCCCATCACATCTCAACCCCTCACTACCATGATCACTCTGAGTGTATCTCAAACACTTGTCACTCCATCCAACACAATTCTGAATCTTCCACCACTACCACCAAAACCGAATGCAGCAAGACAATATGACATTGCGCTAAAAGCTCACCAGGCCTACCAAAAGGCGATCCAACAATATCTAGCCAAACAACAAGCACGACAAGCTCGACAAGTGCAACAAGCCTCTCAAGCTGCCCAAGCCTCTCAAGCTACTCCACAAACACAAGCACAAACAAAAATAATGAAAACTATTGAGAACAAGTTTCAAGATCAATCCATCACTGAAGCTATGTCTACTTCATCCAATGATCAAATCAACATAGGTCAAAATCTGCCATCAATACTATAGACACGCAAAATATGCATACAGGTCAATCCAAATGTTTAATTAAATAAATCAAGACTTCATTTACTTGAAATCCAATTCATATTTCTCCTTTTTTAAATAAATAAATCAAATCAAAAGTCAAAGAGGTCAAACTCATCCTATTCATCATCCTAGCTAATTAATCCTGATTAAATACTAATCCTCACCACTTGCATTCTCTAGATTTAGCCACTTGCACAACTAAATCAATTTATTGATTTATTAAATCATCATTTTCACTCAACATGGCATTTATAGGGAATATTCCCTCATGTTTGACAAGTTGATTTGTCCCTCCAACATTGCATTTTTTTAATCATTTTCTTGTCCCCCACTCATCTTGCCTCTCAAATTCAAATTTGAAACTCCCTCTCTTGGGCACACTTCCCAAATCTTGCACATGCATCAACCACTCACCACTTGACAAGTGACCTTCTTTCATTGGTCCAATCTTAGTCCCACATCCTCCATGTTTGGCATTCTTTCAACTTGATAATATATAAATGAGAAGCTTCATCTTCAAGAAAATCCTCCACAATCTTTGGCAAAGTCACTCTCCTTGAGAACTAATTTTGTTCATCACTATCATTAGCTTATCTAAAGGGGTTGGGAAAGGGCTATTTTCCATATCAAAATAGCACCAATCCCCCTATAAGATCAAGTGTTTGCTTTGTTTAAGAATGAGGAATAGTTATTTTTTATTGTATTTGCTCAAGTATTTCATCTTTTTCCTTGTTTTCTAACAATGCAGATGGATTTTATGGGGACTCGTGTTTTAATCTTACATTTTGATCTATTAGTGTGATTGTTTGTTTCTTCCATGCAAGTTTGAAATAGGGTTCACATACTAGGTGAACCCTATTTCAAACTTGCATGGAAGAAACAAACAATCACACTAATAGATCAAAATGCAAGATTAAAACATGAGTTCCCCATTAAATCCATCTGCATTGTTAGAAAACAAGGAAAAAGATGAAATACTTGAGCAAATACAATAAAAAATAACTATTCCTCATTCTTAAACAAAGCAAACACTTGATCTTATAGGGGGATTGGTGCTATTTTGATATGGAAAATAGCCCTTTCCCAACCCCTTTAGATAAGCTAATGATAGTGATGAACAAAATGAGTTCTCAAGGAGAGTGACTTTGCCAAAGATTGTGGAGGATTTGCTTGAAGATGAAGCTTCTCATTTATAGATTATCAAGTTGAAAGAATGCCAAACATGGAGGATGTGGGACTAAGATTGGACCAATGAAAGAAGGCCACTTGTCAAGTGGTGAGTGGTTGATGCATGTGCAAGATTTGGGAAGTGTGCCCAAGAGAGGGAGTTTCAAATTTGAATTTGAGAGGCAAGATGAGTGGGGGACAAGAAAATGATTAAAAAAATGCAATGTTGGAGGGACAAATCAACTTGTCAAACATGAGGGAATATTCCCCATAAATGCCATGTTGAGTGAAAATGATGATTTAATAAATCAATAAATTGATTTATTGGTGCAAGTGGCTAAATCTAGAGAATGCAATTGGTTAGGATTAGTATTTAATTAGGATTAATTAGCTAGGATGATGATTAGGATGAGTTTGACCTCTTTGACTTAGATATTTGATTTATTTAAATCAAAAAAGGAGAAATATGAATTGGATTTCAATTAAATGAAGTCCTGAATTATTTAATTAAATGGATGATGCAAGATAAATGTTGAATGATTTATGAGAGATGAAATGGTATTATTTGATTAAACGTTTGGATTGACCTATATGCATATTTTGTGTGTCTACAAAAAGCAAAGGGAATGCCTAGGGACCAAAAAAAATCTACTAGCCCAATCCACTTCCAACTATCCTACTGAAACCAAGGAGGAGTAGGCAAAAAAAATTGTCTATAGCACAAAGTTTTGTGCCATTGGATAGTAGAACTAGAAGCAAGACAAAAAGTATTAAGGCAATCTAGGGCCACTTTAATATTTTCTTCTTCCTCCAAAAGGGTAAGGAAATAATCATCTACATAATGGACATCAACCAATTGAGTCTAAGAGTTAGGAAGAGAAATACCCTTGACATGCTATTGGGAAACCACATGGGCCAAAAGGTAGCCAAATTGTTCAACCGCAAGCACATACAGAGAAGGGGCAAGAGGGAATCCTTTCTGAATGGAATGAAAGAGTCCAAAGGTAGAACATTGATGACCATTGATGGTAATAGAAGTAGAGGCATCCACAAAAAGCATACAGACAACCTGAATAAAATTAGGCCTAAATCCCATGGCTTGTAACATAGCAAGAATAAAAGGCCATTCAATGCGGTCATAGCCTTTGGAAAAATCAATTTTAAGAAAGATGGCTTTCTGGTTTGAATGTTGAGCCCATTCAATTCCTTTCCAAATAGCAATGGTATTATCTAGAATGAACCTAAATTTGATGAATCCTATCTAATCTAGATGCACAATCTAAGGCAACAAATGGTGAATCTTTAGCTCCAAAGCCTTGGTAATAATTTAGTAAGAAACTTTGAGAAGCATGATAGTCCTCTAGTTGCAAATGCCCTCTAGATCTCCAAATTTAGGTATGAATTTGATATTGCCTTTGTTTATTAAGTTACCTAGAGAATTAGCATGAAAAGCCTCTAAGTAAACATGATGCAGATCTTGCCCAACACAATCCCAAAGGGCTTTATAGAACTGACAAGGGAAGCCATTGATCCTTGGGCTTTTGTCATCAGTCATGGAATGAACAACTTCCTTGAGATCATCAATTGTTAACAATTGATCACAAAAGTTTTTTTGAGCTAGGGAAAGCCTATTTGGCATGACAACAAGACAATCTTGAAGGGCTTGCTAGTGCATAGGTGTAGGTTCATGTACAATGAAAACCTACTGATAATGACGTACAAAGGCCTACAGAATGTTAGGGAGCTCAAAGAGCACCTAAATACCATATTTAATTTTTTTAATGCCCAGGGATGAGTACCTCGCATGCAATGCCAAAAAAAAATTTAGAGGCACAATCACCAACTTTTAGCCAATGTATCTAGGCTTTGATCTATGTAGCTCTAGCAACATAATTGTATGCAATTTTTTTTTTGTATCTTAATTCTACCACCCTAACTTGCAATGATGGAGAAAAGGGTTTGGCCACCAAAGCTTTAGTAGCTGACTGTAGGTCAACGTTGGTAGCCTCATAAGACTGCTACTGAAAGATAGCCAGCTAGCAGCCCATAAATGCATGAAAATCTAGTTGTACATGTGATAGAATCATTCCACCAAGTAATCCAACCTATATGATGAGTTGGTCTACACTCTAAATTCCACACTCTATGAATGTGGGCCAAAGAGAATGAGAATGGTAGTGACCAATATTGGGATAAAAAAACCCCAATTTATTGCACATATAAAACCATGCCTCCCTCTCACCAGTTGTCCATCTGAATGGTAGGGTGTCATTCTTGTCATATGCCATCTCAACCATATTGAAATCCCCACATAATAACCAAGTAGCAACTATCAATGAATCAACGATCTAGCACCAAAGAGAAGTGTGCTCCATGGAATCATTAGAAGCATAAACATTAATAATCCTGAAGGAATGATTATCAATGTTAAGGAGAATCTAAACGAGCCGATGAGTGGCATCAAACCCATGGTTGACCACACAAGTATGCCACCATGGGGACAAAAGGGTGACAACTCCACCATGCCTAGCCTCATGCAGAGTGCAAAATATTTTGTTGGTTGGCCAAATAGAGTGTCAAGCAGAAGCATGGACAAAGATATAAATTTTAACCTCTTAGAGATACAGCACTTCAATGCCAAAATATTTTCACAAAGTATCCCTAAAAGAGTACTTTCTAGAGAGGTATGTCAGACCTCAAACGTTCCATGAGAGGAAATTCATGAATGAAACTCCTCCATATTGTCGAAGTCTAGTTCCTGTTCATTCAAGGAAGATAAACTATTTTTTAGAAACTATGGCTAGATTGACCCAATCTAAATAGAAGGAGAGGAAAATCTCCACTTTTCTTACACATATTCACCCTCTTCATGTAGTGGAGATAGACTACGAGACTACCTTGATCTCTTGACACGAGAGGAGAAATGCTCAGCTAAGCAATCATAATGATAGTAAGTTGAGGTGTTGTCTTTGCCTTGGGCTGCACAGACACATTGTTAGCTACAACAAGAGCATTTGTCTCCTTCCTTGAAGGGTTTGAAATGACCTGTGATGGTTCAGAGCCCTTAAAGCCTGACCTAGAACTAGTTGACTTATATTTTCAATTTTTAACCATGGTCCATTTTGCCTCTAGTTTGGTAGTAGAAGGCTCCACCTAATGAGTATTTTTAGTATCTCGTGATGGAGAAGGTGTACGAGGCTTTGCCAAAGGGAAGTCCTTAATCTTGTGGTCTACTGACTAACACCTATAACACATGTTAGGTAGATTAAAATAAGTGATTTTCTGGGTATGCCGGAGAGATCCAATTTGAATATCAATGGGTTCTTTCAAATCCTTGGAGAGGTCTATTTCCACACAGATCCATTTTTGAGGCCAGGCCTGAGAAAACCTATTGAGCTCAACACAAATGACCTCCCTAGTAGGATACAATATGGTTCAAAAAGGTATGCAAGGCAAAGGAAAACTAGGGAATTCAATCCAAATCGAGACTTACAACTTAGTGTCATTTAAGACAGCAAAATTTTGGGTCCATACCTACAAAACCAGCAAGGATGACTTAACATACCAAAGATCTTGGGCTAAGATAGCTTAGACATGATTGACTTCTCCAAAGAAGAATAAAAAAAAACCCTTGGTCAAATTTTGGACCATATCAAGGTGGACCCCATGAGGGACCCAAGCTTTGTTGACCCATTCTTTAAGCACACTTTCGAGGGGAGTCCTCCCAACAAAATAACCCACAAAGTTGTGTCGCTCAAGCCATTGGAAAGCATAATCAAAATCTGGTAATTGCAAAATTACAGTAGCTAGGGAATCAAAGTTCTTACCTCATGAAATAATTTTGGAACAAATTTATGGGGATGTTTGTTTCAAGGAGGAGCCATTGAGCAGATTCGACGAATCCCTAACACCAGCGTGCACTACTAGGTTAGAGTTGGTTGAAGGCATATTAAAACACAAAAACTATAGTAAATGCAGTTGTACACATAAGAAAACAGGGTTTTCCTACGTAGAATGTGTAGTATGATGCAAGAGGGACCAAGGATGACTGTAGAAACCAAAAAAACCCTAGCAGAGCTCATACACCTTTTCCACAAAATTTTCATATATGTTGTAGATATTTCAATAGATGTCTTTTATCATAGTAAGCTAGAAACCAGGTTCCTAAGACTTATCTCCCTAAGCTCAGAAAAACTAGACTAGAAGACATCAATGACAACACTCAAACAACATAGAAGAATACAATAAAGGAAAATTCATTGACAAAGAATACCTGATAAACAAGTCAATTGATCAATAGCATCAAACATAGAGAAGTTGACACCCTTGATTTGAACATGGGAATGTGAGATATATTTTGGAGGACCTTTCTTTCTATATTGAACAACTATCCAAGAAAATTTGGAATCCTTACCTCTAGATATAAGAGAGGAGGGAGAAGAGACAATAACCTTAGCCCCTAAGGAAGGATAGTCACAAGAGGGGAGACAAACTAGAGAATAGGGTTGGAGATGAGGAATCAAATAGGTGGTAGGGGCCACACACAACTTCCCCAAGAAGTGACCCAAAAATAAGAAAAAACCAAGGTAATAGGTGGATCATAAACCAACGGTGTAATAATAGCAAGACGAGCCAAGGCCAATAGATCACAAAGAAAAGGTTCTCAAGCAATAGGAGTTTAGGCCTTCAAATTAGTGTCACTCTATTAATTCCATATATTCATAAGATCACAGTTAGCATCTTTCCACCAAGAGGAGGAATGAGAAACCTTCAAGCGAGGACAAGCAGAAGCCAAGTGACCAATAGAAAACTACCATTGACACTAGAAAGGGATGCCTTCATAATCCAACAGTTCGATCCAAGAGAATTCTCCAACCTATAAAACAACCTCAACTAGGAGAGATTACGACAAGTCCACCTCCACAAGGATACAAACATAAATAGTAGGAGAGAACATGTTGATAACAATATCCGCTATAACAAAATGGCCCAAAGAATCCCAGTGCCCACATAATAGGAGTTGCACCAAAAATGAAGCAAGAGATTCAGGAGATGATCCAAATAGAAAGCAGCTAAAAGGACCAAGTGGGAAGATTGAAGGAGGCCACCCAGAGCTTGAGGAGAAGGGTACACTATCCCCAAAACAAAGAGCGAGAATTTCAAACTGGAACATGATCAACATTTGAAGAAGAAACAACCACAAACTAAACCCGTGCAATGGGGTAGATCTCAATATTTCCCTCCGTAATGGGATGCCAATGTTTAGAGATGTAGAGGTTTAAATCTATTAGATGAGGCCCGATTCTATCAAACTTGCGAATAAGACCATTTTTTTGAAAAATAATGTTCATTCTCGAAAACCTCACCCAAAACCACACAGAAGGGGAAGGAGCAGGCTTGAAAGTGGAAATCCTTGAAGACTAGTGAGAGAAAGGAGCTCTATCCTTGCACAACAAGTGGGAAGAGAGAGCCCACATACCACATTGGGAAAGGATTTTAGAGAAGAGGTAACCCATTAGCCCACCAAAACCCCATGGTAGGAGGTAGGAGATGAGTGGCTATAGGGGTGCCGAGAAAGAGGTGTCGAGATCAACATGACGCAAGGGAACCCATCCATAGTAACCTACAAGTCAAACGCAAAGGGCACACGAGGTGATGTAGCACCTAGAACAGAAACAAAAATACCTGAACCAACATCAATGGTAGGCAGAGGAGCATTGGTTGGAGTCAAATCATCCACCAACCCACCAACAAAGGAG
This sequence comes from Sequoia sempervirens, assembly GCA_007258455.2. Taxonomy (NCBI): domain Eukaryota; kingdom Viridiplantae; phylum Streptophyta; class Pinopsida; order Cupressales; family Cupressaceae; genus Sequoia; species Sequoia sempervirens. The sequence continues at coordinate 174,241,365 of VDFB02105785.1, forward strand.
CAAGGCACAACATAAACAACATCAGCAGGTAGTTGATCATCCTCAATAGGAAATGAACAGGTAATGCTAGGATGCGAATTTGAAATCAGACTCACACAGGAAGAGAAGCGGGAAATGCAAGAGAAATCCATTATTCTCTAATCCTTGCCAATAGATGTTGAAGATGTATCATTGTTAATTAATTTATCATCAACCAATTCCAATTATGTGTCATTTCATATTTAGAGGAGATAATTGAGCAGTTGTTGAGCTACTTTCCAGTTTTAAATTTCTAATTTAATTTGATCGATAAAAAGTGGTTCTGTACCACTTATTTGGTTTCAATTTGGTATCAGAGTGTTTTCTAATGTTCCTACAATCCTTCTAATTCTCTCTTTTATCTTGGATTATTAAAAAATATTTCTCCGTGCTCCACATCCAATACATGTGCCAAGGTCCTTATAAGTTGATTGAAGGATTTAGCCAAATCTATGGCCCGCTGGAGAATCAAATGGTGGACTCAGGAGCACCTAGTTGAGATTCAAGAATGAAGTAAACAAAGAAAAAAATATTGCACAGACCTATTCTCCTTGATGAGGATGGACTATGCACCCAAGGAGAGTCAATGATAACAGTAGTAATGAACATAGAAAAGACAGGGCAAAACAGAGTTGATAACTCAGGAAATTGTATTTATCTAGCATTCAATACATTACATCACAAAATGTTGTTCTTAGCAATCCAGATGCTGTGCCTAGTAGCAATCTGAATGCTATATTCAACCACTCTCTACAATCACATATTTATAGCTACAAAATCATTGTTGGAAGCTTTCTACAAAACTCTTAAATCTAGAATGTTCTCTTTTACAATAGCTCTTAGAATGTACTTTTCTAGAACAGCTCCAGGAATGTTCTAGCTTATAGAAGACTCTAGAAACATTCTACCATTTTCTAGACAATCTTAATCCTTAACATCCCCCCTTAAGATTGGCTAGAATAATACAAAGAAAATTCAAAGAGGGGAACATTATACTAATATCCCCCCTTAATGTTCACCTCTAGCATACCAAGCATTCTTCTATCATATTCCTCTTTCAAGTCTTTCTCCCATTCTTGCTTCCCTCTAGCTTGCTCATATGAGATTAGATCATCTTCTTCATCGTCACTACCAATAATACCTCTAGCTTATTCCAACTTGCATTTTCACAGCTCCATCTAGCTTTTTCTCTCAAAGCATTCTTGACTACAATCTTCCAATCTGCAAAACCACTTCCATGAAATATAGGCAAAACTTCATTTGTAGAGCCCATGTTAGCAAAAATCAGTCTTCAAACAAATATCAATCCAACAATATAACAGCCCTGCAACCAAATATCACTTTAACAATATATAAGCCCTGCAAACAAACCACTTCCAGCAATATATCTGCCCTGCAAACAAATCACTCTAGCTAAATCTCTAGGTAAACCTCTAAATGAATCTCTAGCTAAACCTCTAGCTAAATTTCTAACTAAACATGGTTGAATCTCTAGCTAAACCTCTAGCTGAAGCTGGCTCTGATACCATGTAAGAAATAGGCTCAAACTAAAACAATATAACAGTAGTAATGAACATAGAAAAGACAGGGCAAAACAGAGTTGATAACTCAGGAAATTGTATTTATCTAGCATTCAATACATTACATCACAAAATGTTGTTCTTAGCAATCCAGATGCTGTGCCTAGCAGCAATCTGAATGCTATATTCAACCACTCTCTACAATCACATATTTATAGCTACAAAATCATTGTTGGAAGCTTTCTACAAAACTCTTAAATCTAGAATGTTCTCTTTTACAATAGCTCTTAGAATGTACTTTTCTAGAACAGCTCCAGGAATGTTCTAGCTTATAGAAGACTCTAGAAACATTCTACCATTTTCTAGACAATCTTAATCCTTAACAATTTGGTTTCAATTTGGTATCAGAGTGTTTTCTAATGTTCCTACAATCCTTCTAATTCTCTCTTTTATCTTGGATTATTAAAAAATATTTCTCTGTGCTCCACATCTAATACATGTGCCAAGGTCCTTATAAGTTGATTGAAGGATTTAGCCAAATCTATGGCCCGCTGGAGAATCAAATGGTGGACTCAGGAGCACCTAGTTGAGATTCAAGAATGAAGTAAACAAAGAAAAAAATATTGCACAGACCTATTCTCCTTGATGAGGATGGACTATGCACCCAAGGAGAGTCAACGATAAGAAGCATTGTAAGTTACAATCGTATTTTTCAGTTTGGTAAATAGTTCTTCAATGTATTTAGTACCATAGTGATTAATTTCTAACACCATCTACTATCGCTTAATTTCATCAAAATGGAAAATCTTGTCGACTTATATCTAATTGAATCAAGCAATTTAGATGGTACAAATTATTTTAATTTAAAATTTAAGATGTAAACTTTCATGAAAGGGTATAACATATGGTCTACTATAGACGGTAATGAGGCTAAACTAGTTACACCTCATTCTACCATTCAAGATTGAGAAAAAAAGGAATAGAAAGAAAATATTTTCTTGTATATGTATATTAAAGATTTATAGATAAAATTACTTTCAAACAATTGCAATAAAATAAAAGTATCAATGATTTTTTTTTTAAAGTTAAATAATTAAAAGATAAATTTCAGGATATTGGTTAACAAGTTTTAAGTAGTGATCTATTTATTGTTATTTTGAAAGGCACAATGACTAAATATCAACTATTTATTACTAGTTTGACAACAATCGAACATGCACCTTCCTTTCATAACTTAATATGTATGTTTATTTATACATGCAAAATTAGCATATTGCGTTTAATCAAGTCCATTCATTAAATAAATCAAGTTTATTTGATTTATCTCTAAGGTCTTCCATGTAAATTAAATAAACACTATCATTATTCCCCCTAGCTAAATAAATCAAAATATTTATTTAACTAAATCTTTATCATTTTCCATCTCCTTTTTGATTTAGTTTAATCCATAAATCTAAGGAAAAAATGTCAAATCACCTAATCCTCACTTAAGTTAACTAAATCAAGATTAAATCTAATCTTAATGCAAGTCCCATCCTATAGCCTTTACCACTTGCACAAATAAAGGATTTTAATTAATTTATTAAATCTCTATTTCCATCAACATGGCATAAAAATGGAATATTCCCTCAAGTTTGAATTCAAATCCAAATTGACTTGTCCCTTCCAACATAGTATTAATTATCCTCTTACATGTCCTCCACTTGGAATTTAAGCCCCTTTTTCTCCCTCCAACCGCCAAATTTGAAATTTGAAAAGGCTACCTAATGTTATTTATTAGCACATTGACCAAAACTTGCACATCATCCATCCACTCACATTTGGACAAGTGGCTCCTGCCTATTGGTTGAATATTTGTACCACATTCACCCATTTTTCATATTTCTCCATCCTATCATTCTATAAATAGGAGGTCTCATTCCTCATTTTAGCATCCACAATCTCATGCAAAGTTGCTCTCTTCACATTGAGAGCTAATTTTTCCCATCATTGCGTTTTCATCATTTGCTTGTTAAGGGTTGGGAAAGGGTCACTTTTCACAACAAAGTGACATGAGTCCACTAGGGAATAGGTATGCATTGTGCTTCTTTGATATTTTCAATTAGTTTATTTTGTCATTTTGTTTATGAAGTATGGTGTATTATTTCATAGGAGAATTTGTAGGTTTGAATGAACTAACCCATGTTATGGAGTTTAGAATGTGTGTAGATTTGTAGGTACCCATAGTTTAAAAGGGAAAAGTAGAAAGGATATGAACCATAGGCTTTAGATTTTCAATTAAGCATAGATGGTGAATGCCAAGAATCCATTCAAATGGGAACAATTGGAAAAGTACAAAGGGGGTAAACATGATGAGAAAAGGTCTAAACATGGGATATCATTAGAGTTAAATTTCAATGTGAAGATAAATAGAAATTGTAATTACTGTTGTCGATTTGGACACTATGTATATTAAAGTTGAAAAAAAATGAGTCCAAAAAATATTTAAAAATTAAGGTAAGTTTGTTAATGACAACAATAAGATAAATAATGACCTAACTAATATTGAGTTATTTATTTCTAATGCTACCTTTTTTACTCAAATAGATGACTATAATGAATTTTTAAGACATATAAGGGTGTTTATATGCATGCCATGTGATAGAGATTGGGTGGAACTTATCCATGAGTAAAGTGATTGTAGTAAGATCTATCTATGTGATGATAGTTCTTATGATATAAAAGGTTGTGGTGATGTAAGTGTTACATTACCTAATAGACATGTAACACTAACTATAAATGTGATGTATGTTCCAAAAATTAAGAAGAACCTAACACTTATTACATTAATTATAGATCAAGGTTTAAAAGTTTAATTTGTGAATACATGTTGTCATGTAGGATAACTACAAAGTGATAGAAAAATGAATCAAAATAAGGGGCTTATACAAGCTAAATTTAATTATATAAATTTGTCAAGCTCAATGGCGTCTACATGTGTCAATGAAGGTATGATCACTTGAATAATAGAAATATTCTTTCCCCACAAACAATTCAAATGGTCTAAGTTATTCTACTTATTAAAAGAGTAAAAATATTAATTTTTATGGTTTGAAAATTAGGAAAGAAACATATGAATGAATTTCCCATGCCTTCAATTAAAATAAATAGGTGTTCTTGAATTTATATATACAAATTTATGTGTGGTGTTATGCACATCCACATTGGTGAGCTATTTGTTTTTATGTTTAATGATGATAGGGCTAGATACATATGGGCATACTTTTAACAAATATAAGTAAAGGTTTTGAATACTGCAAATAATTTAGAATTATCATGGATATATATTCCTAGACTAGATCAAGGAAAAATACACTTAAAAGGTATTGTGAATATTAAAAATAAAATGGAATCATAAAAAATTATACATATGATTCTTCATAGTCCTCAAAAAAATAGTTATAGATGAGAGGAACAATGGATTAGTAGTTTAGTGTGTAAGAAGTGCACTTATTGAAAGAAACTTCTCTTTATTTTCTGGATAATGTAATTAGTGCAATTATATACCTACAATTTATGCAAGTCCAAAAAAATTTCAAGAAAATAAAACACCTTATGGGGCTTTAATTTGTAAAACACCAAATATTTTTTGTGTGATGATTTTTGAATGTAATTTATTCTCCCATATTAAAAAGTAAAATAGGAGGAAACTTCAAGATGCAAATTCAAATAAATATATTTTTATCAGTTATTGTGTTGTTTGAAAAGCTCAAAAAATATTTAATCATTTTAATGATAAAGTATTTGTGAGTAGAGATGTTATATTTCATGAATATGAAAATGATACTCAATAGGTAGAGAGCCCAATTTCATGGAAAATTCTTGAAGAAGATATTGAAAGTATAGGAATTGCATACAAAGTGATAATCAATTTGAAGTTAAAATAAGACATAATAAAGACACCCAATCAACTAATGAAGCACTAGAAATATCAATGAGATAAATATTTTCACTAATAACATATAGATAATATTCTCTAATTGCTTGAGTTATGAGGGTACATGAACCTCTAAATTTTGAAGAACAATTTGACTTGGCTATGGAAAATGGTACTTGAGGACTAATTGAGTTACCATAAAAAAATAATTCTATAGGATGTACATGGTTTTTCAAGTCAATGTTTAATAATAATGGTTTAACTCATAAATTTAATCCTAGACAAGTTATAAATGATATTCACCAAAGTAAGGAATATGTTGTAAATACATATTTGCGATTTTAGCTAAAATGAACACCATAGGACTTATGATTGCACTTGTTGCTAAGTATAATTTGGATGTACATAAAATGGATGTGGACTTGGAATTTTTGAATTGTGACTAAATATAAGAAATATGTGTTCTACAATATAAATATCATTTAAATTATGAAGAAGAACATAAAGGATGAAAATTAAAGAAAGAATCATATGGTTTTAAACATGCACCTAGGTCATGGTATGTGAAAACAAATATAATCTTCTTTCAATAAGGATACACAAAAGTAATAGTGATTTGAATTTATACATGAAGAAAGATGAATACGGGAAATTTTCTTTGATTTTATTATATGTGGATGATTTAATCATATCAGAAAGAGTTATAGGTTTGATTGATGAATTTAAAAGAGATCAATTGAAGGAATTAGAATGAATGATCTTGAGTAAAGGTATAATTGTTTATGAATTTAAATATGGAGGGAGGACGGTAAGAGTTTTGATACTTAAAGTATGTTTGAAAAGAAATTGTTCCAAAGGTTTTACATGCAAGACTAGAAATTAATATCTACTCCTTTTAATGTGGAATGTTAGGATTTCCATTAACAATGGGACAAAAAAGAAGTAAATAGAGCTTTGTGTAGATAGTTAGTGGGACTTCTAGTCTAATCAACCACATGAAGAATCAGTATTGATTACTCAATTAACATAATTATCAAATAAAATAATAAATAATGAAATTTATATGATACCTAGAGGGAACAACTAAACGTGTTATTGAATATCCCAACTATTTTAATGTTAGTTGAGAATTTGTTCAAATTTTAGTTTGACAAAGACCCAAATAAGAGAAAATAAACCACTTACTATGCACTTGGTATAAGATTAGGCATTGTGTATTGGATTGAAAAGAAGCAACCCATTGTTTCCTTTTCATCTATTGAAGTTGAATACAAATAAATATGTAGTACTACCTATGAAGCTATTTGGCTAAGCGTAGTGCAGGAAAATTCATAGCCTTGCATTTTCACATGTGTTTGGGCCTTCCTTGCTTTATTTATCCTTATTTATGTCTTATTTGGTCCTATTTTTCATCCACAAGCCTAATAAACTACATCTTTTTCTATCTAATCCCAACAAACATCAACGGATTAATGATGATTTAATGATTTTTTTTATGTGTCCCTAATTTTTGGACTAGGACTAAGATGCCACCTAGGGAATATTTGTCCTCCATAGGTCTTGGAAACTTGATTTTGAAACCACCTAAAAAGGTCCCTTTTTGGAGTTTGTGCCCCAAGTTTCATGCCTCGGGACTAAGACGCCACTTAGTCCACCTTGAGGTATATTCAAGATTTAATTTCAAATTCTAGCAAGATTTAGCCTCCTTTAATTAATGATTTCATATTTCAGCTTGTTGTGGTGTAATTTTGAAATATTAAGCATAGATAAGTATAAATACAAGGCTCTTTCACTCATTGTACCATTCCAAGCATATCAAGAATTCAAGTATTCATTCAAGAGTAGTTCATCAAACATTTGGAGCCATCATCAAGATTTAAGCATCATATCAAGGATATTCTTGCATCATGTGTGTTTTTGAGCTAACATTTGTGATGTAGGGTTTTGATTCAACCAAGCAATTCAAGTCCATATCTATCAAGCATTCCTTTTATTCAAGATCTACATTCAAGCTAGCCATTTCACACAAGTTTACATATTTTATAGCAAGTGTTTGGTGAGTTGTAAGATTGCATGTTGTTCATTCATGATTTCCTTCCATTATTCTATTTCATTTCAATGTTTAATTACCAACAAGGGGTTTGACCAAGGAAAACCCCCATTTACTAACAATCAACAAAATTTTCCTCTCTTGTGTGTTTGTGATTGCAGATTTAGGTTGAATACTTGAAGATCATTTGAAGTGCAAAGTTATAAAGTTGCGAAGTTGCATTGTAAAGTCGGCATCTTCACGAAACTCACTTACAGGCCAAATTTGAAAGCTTCAGAACCTAAAATCCGAGAAGAAGGAAGTGCAGACCCTGAGCCTCAGGACCACATTCAAAGATTCCAAGAATTAAAGATGGGACTAAGTCACCACCTAGGGTGTCTTAGTCCTCCTAAATTAATTTTGTAGAAAATCTTTTAGATCCAATTTCGACATCCAAAGATTTTGCATCTACTTCAAAAAATAGCAGCAAGACTAAGACAAAAGTAAGGGCATCTTAGTCCTCCATAGCATATTTTGACAACATTTTAGCATTTCCAAAATCCTTTTCACATTTCCAAACTTCCAAGGTACACACATCCTATCTTCCTGTTGCATAATTTCATCATTTAGCTTGCTTTACTAGGTTTTGTGAGTTGAATGCTAAAGTGTCTTTTCCAAGCTATTGCTTGGTGGTGAACCCCTTAAAGCTGAAAGAAACCCTCCTAGGTCTTTCTTGTTGAGAATTGACTAACCTTTAAGGTTGATAGTCAATCAAATTATGATTCCTAAGACATGATTGAGTGACTAAAAGAGAATAGGAGTGGCCACTCCCCCTTTTCCCATTTTCTTTTCAGTTCACTAAGGTATATTCTTGAATATATGGGACACAAAAAAGGACCATCTCTAATAAAGTGTGACAATGAAAGTTCAATCAAATTGGCAATCTAGTGTGTTATGCTAGATCAAAACATATTGGCACTTAAAATCCTTTTGTATGGGAAAATATTCAATCATAAAAGAAAGTTTTTATATTGTAACACAAATTCCAATATGGTTGATGTAGTTATTAAGCATCTATGAAATATACATTTTCTACAATGTAATGCTATTCTAGAAGGCCAAGAAATTTAATGATTCATTAAGGGGAAGTGTTAGAATTAATGAATAACTAATCTATCCACATGTTCAATATGAATCAATTATATGATGTAGATGTGCCAATAGACATATTAGATGTTTCATTATTAGTTAGTTTTTTGTTAAGAAATTGTATTTAAGTGTAATGTTAGATTCTATGTTTGTAGGGAGTTGTTGAGCTTTGTGTGAAATATAAATATATAATCCACTTTCACGAACACACAATAAATCACTAAAATTTAGATGACTTCAACTAAGAATAATCTAAACTAATTAAATATTTGATAACCATGAATAATTTTCTTTATTTTAATATTTAAATCGAATAAAACATTTTCTTAATTTATAAAAAAATAAGTAGATGATAATATATTTGATAAATTTTATTATATTTGAAAACAAACTAAATCAGTTGAAATGCTAAATAAGTAATGAAATTCTAATACAAAGAAGATGCAATTCATTATAAATAAAATTATAGTACTATCAACCTATAATAATGCCATCAATCTTTTTATTTTCATGTTTTCCTATATTCAAAAAAATAGTACAAACTACCACGATATAACTATACGAAAGTACCTCGGTCACGAAGTTGTTATGGGATAGGCTTCCTTCGACTTTACTTTCAAAACACAATTAACAATATTCTTCAGTGGCTTCGCTTCATCACTAGAACATACCCAATAACAGAGAAAAAAAATAGAATAGACTTAGCTTAACATGACTTATGTTCCCAGAACTAAGAAATTAAAAGTTGCAGCAGAAGATTGTTAAGAAAAGGATAAGTTTAGGACAATATTTTTCACTCACTCATTATTATCAATGGTTTGACCCACATTAAATGAAACAATATAGAGCGCATCCTTCCACTCCTGAATCTTTTCTGTGGTGTATCTTCCCTTCTTTTCATGTCCAAAAAATGCGTCGGCAAAGACTCCTTTAGCATGTCGAACATCCTCAGGCTGAACATGATAGAAAACAGGAATAATTTGGGTGCCAGTTCTGAGCATAAATGAAAGCTCTATCAAACACCACGGGGATTGCGAGTAATTCTCGGAGAAGATAGCTATATGAAGCTTAGGACTGCTCATCGCCTCTTTTAGTGCTCTAGGCAAGAACTCCCCCAATTCAAGCTCTTGTGAATCAAGAAAAACCCTGAATCCCATGCCAATCAGAATCTTATAGAGAGGGATAGCGAGTGTTTCTTTAGCATTGATGCCCCGATGATTAATGAATAAATCATATGGCAGTTTTGTTATTGGCATTGTTGATGTCTTAGAAGTATATAGAAATGGTGCAACTTCTTCAAAAGCATTTGTAGGTTGACCATTAGTGATAGGTGTAGCTGACACTGAATTGGCTGGACTAAACTCAAAGAGGGAAGAAAAGAAAGCGAAGCAGTCAAAGATAGACGAACATAGGCGTTGAGGTGAGAGTTTACCATAACAAGAGGGAGATAATTCATATTCTTAAGAAGCATTTGTTAGCTCATTCTTGGGTTGATCCCCAGTGGTGGAGGCACAAGTAGATTGATAGGGTGGATGGATACAGATCAACACTAATAAGCAAACATGAACTCAACAATTCATAAATAAACACACACACAAATAAACATGAGCTATTGCTCACAATGCTTGTATTGAATTGCTTGCCCCAAAATGGTTTACATCTGCCTCTTATATAGAGGACTTGGGATACATATATATAATTCTAGAAACTACAAAATACAGTCTAGAAATTACAAAGGACTCTTCTAGAACTTAGGCCAGCCTGTCTATCTTCTAGAACAATCTCTAACTTAGTTAGAAACTATCTAACCCTTTCTACAAACTTCTTATTTGATTTGTCTTTTTCCAATTTAATATTTGTCTTATTTATATTCCCAATGAATGGGAGAAATTATATTCCAACACTCCTCCCTAATTTCTACCACAAATGTTGCGGCATTCCCCAATCTCTTTTGCCATTGACAATTGTCTTCTTTCTCTTCCTTTCCTTACGGTTGCAACCAACTCTTCAAACTTTCTCGAATCCTTTTCTTTTCCATCTTGATGATCTTTATGCCTTGATGATGCTTTTGTCCTAGTCCAACTGTTGCGGCAATCCTTGAACTATTTAACTCTTCAAAACTTGAATCTGGAACTTCTTGGAGTCTTTCCTTCTATAGATGTCTTGCCTTTCCATGATACTATCATCTTCAAACTTATTATCAATTATGCCTTTTGAAAACCTTGCTTGAATGCCATAACTTTCACTTGCAAAATTTTATACTTAAACAAGTTCTTGATCATACCTATAATTTTCTACCAACTCGATCCATAAACCCATCCACAATCCTTTTTCATACAATCTGCCATAGAATCTTTCTTGCACTGCCTGTTCCAACATGTTTTTTTCTGAATGACTCTTCAAACCACAAATACTGCAAGGATGTAAGTCCCAACATCTATCCTTCGTATGTCCTTTCCTATTATAGTGACAACATTGCACACATTCTATTTCTTTAATTAATTTGGTTACACCTATAGTATTTCCTTTACCTGTCACATATCCAAGACCTTCATGCTTTGGCCTCATTATTGGCTTAATTGGCTCTCTTATCCCTTGATCATACCTTCCTAAACCTTTACCTTTGTATCCCATTATTTCCATGATCTTTAAACCAATATTGTTATCATTGTCATTACATCTAACATTATCATTTTGACAATTTTTATCACAAACTTCTTCAGCAAAAACACATTTCTCAATTGATAGATTCAAATCCTCTGTACTACATGAAACATCACATACATATTTCTTTGCCTTGAAACATTCATTCTCTTCATTCAATTTTGATATTTCATTTTTGTATAAACTATTCTTTTCTTCTAATTTCTTCACCTTTTCTTCTAAATCATCAACCAACTTTACTCTTTGTTCAAGTTCTTCATTCGTTTTGTTGATTTCTTCAAACAATCTTAACTTTTCCTCTAACTCTTCATTCCTCTTTTTAACCTCATCAAATAATTTTAACTTTTCTTCTAACTTTTCATTTTTATCTTTAACTTCTTCCAATTCCTTTTCAAGATTATAATTTTCATCTAAAAGTTTTCACTTTTCTCTCTGCATCTCTATATTAATTTCAAAAGGGAATCTATTATTCTTTTTAACAATATCCAATTGTTATCTAACCTTTGTTAATTCTTCTTCCAAAAAATTGTTTTCAACCACTAAATTTTCATTATCTTTTTTAACCCTTTTTCCAATTTTTCCCATTGAAACAAATAATTAAACTCACCTTAATTTTGTAATCTTCACCTGCCTTCACTCTTCCACAATTTCCTTCAACAAGATGTAACCTTTTGAAACCCTTGTTGCAATCTTTCTTCAAACTTCACAAATCATCACTTTCAACAAATTTTTGACACATGTTATCTCATAATTCTTTTTCTTTAAACATAAGTTATGTAATCTAAAAATTTCAACAAAAATATACCAAACCCTAACTAGGGCAACATAAATTTACTATGACAATCCTCTCTCTAAAAATCTTTTCATAAATTCTCAAGCCAATGCTACCATTACCTGTATTTGAATAACACCTTTCGCAATGGTTCTGCTACACCGATTCCCTCTTATTTGATAGCTTCGTGTACCTTCACTCTTCAATTTTATCTTACAAATCTGAATGTCTGTCTTCTAAAAATTTCTTTAAAAACTGATGAACACAAATTAAAGCAACAATTTTTTTTTTCCTTCTTTGAATGCTGATAGCCTGTTTTTAATCTCTGATTTAAGAAACTCTTGTGCTTTCCTCAAATAACATCCCTGACAATGCTGATTGACTGTAGCCTTTAATTCTCCTATTTTCTTTAAAAAATAGTCGTCATTGGCTGTTGTGATCAACAACTCTTCAAACAACAACAACATAACCTGACGGCTCTTTGTGATGCAGTTTATAGCTACATTAATGGCAATGGCGGCATCCTTTAGCGAACAGCAACCAATAAATGCCATCGATCTTCAAATACCTTATAGCTATTTCCTTAGCATTTTCTCTTCCTTTGGACAGACTATGGGCTTCTAAAAGCTCCTACACTCCACTTTGACTAACAACACTTTTCAGCTACGTTTTTGGCTTTTGCGATCTTCAAATCTCCTCAACTGCTTTGATACCACTTAGGGTGGATGGATACAGATCAACACTAATAAGCAAACATGAACTCAACAATTCATAAATAAACACACACAAATAAACATGAGCTATTGCTCACAATGCTTGTATTGAATTGCTTGCCCCAAAATGGTTTACATCCGCCTCTTATATAGAGGACTTGGGATACATATAGATAATTCTAGAAACTACAAAATATAGTCTAGAAATTACAAAGGACTCTTCTAGAACTTAGGCCAGCCTGTCTATCTTCTAGAACAATCTCTAACTTAGCTAGAAACTATCTAACCCTTTCTACAAACTTCTTATTTGATTTGTCTTTTTTCAATTTAATATTTGTCTTATTTATATTCCCAATGAGTGGGAGAAATTATATTCCAACATAGATGCCATGCAGAGGCTTGATATTTCACCAAAAGAAATGGAAGGAATCAAAGCAAAGGAGAATGAAGGAGCATTCACACATTTCAGCTAAGTTTTATAAGTGTGCTCTCTTGGTGAACATCAGTGGATTTGGATTGCTTAGCAAACCTCATGGATGAATGCGGATTGATCTAAGAGGTAAATAGTTGGTTCACTAGTTGTGTATGAGTATTTGAAATTATTTTTTTAATAATGTTGTACAAAACAAACAGTATGGTCAATCCAAACAATAGAAAGAACCTTGATTTTCACAGTTCAATGGAAAAAAGTTATTTCTTTAATTTGCAAGTCTAAGAACTATATGTGATTCGAAGGTGTTTGTATATATATATTCCAAACAATAGAAAGAGTTATTATAAATATTTGTGTTTACCCATTGTTTGATGATATGTAATTTAGTTGGTGTAATTAGTTTTTAAGAATGCTCTTGGTATATCAATTTAATAAAAAAAATTATTATTATATAGTAAAGAAGTGAGTCAAATGTATAAGATACTTATATTTATCAATAATAGTGATTATTTAAAAATAATAATTAGAAGGCTAATATATGTGTTTACAATTTTTATGCATTTGAATGTTTAATGTTTATGTATTATTACAATTTATTCTTATAGAATTACAGTGTCTTGTTATTAATACTAATATTTAATATGAAAATGTTGATTATGATATTCAAATAATAAGTATTACATATAATAATATGAAAATATATAAATCTAATTGTCTTGTCATTCAAAATTTTAGATGCATATTTGACATTATTAATTAATTAATTTAAATTTGAAATCGTGTTATATTATAAATTTCAATGAATTATTAAATAAGGTCAAGCATGCATCTAATCTTGTACAATAGAATATCATATTAACATTTTTTTTTAAGTTAGTTAAGTGAACATAACATCATATTAATAGATACTTAAAACACCACACAAAATGGAAAGAACTTTGTTTTTATAAATACATAAAATTTCACATTTTTTTAATAGCACCATATTAATTTATTACAACTAATCATTAAAAGAATAAAATTGTATTAGATGTTTATGTTAACATTCAACTTTGAGATAAATATCATACTTTAGATATTCAACTTTTATGCTTCTCCATTATAATATAGTTGAAATGACAATGCTTCTTATATTTTCAAGAAAATTGAGATAATGATGAATACCAAACCATCCTTCTCTATATCAACCATATCTATTGTGGCTTTTTCAAACATTAACCCTTATGACACACGTGGCTAAAACTTGTATTTTGACAACTTTTTGTGTATGGCTACCTCTTCTAAAAAATATAATTGGATTCAACATTAGGTTAATTAACATTCTATGGCACATCTAAACATATCCAATTTTGTCAGCATACATAATAATGATTTTGTTAGTCAAATATATTGATAATAGTCTATATTCTTTACAATACCAAGTGTTCTATTATCTAAAATAAAATGCACCAACAAATTACATACCAACATTATGTATTAATCAACACATATAAAAACTATTATATTAAAATGTTCCTCATTAACATTATGTCATTCTATCTTATGATAGATATACACAATATTATGTATTAATTATATGATTAAAAAAGGGTTAATATTCACTATACAACTTCCACTATTCTAATTAACAGATAAACATCAAGAATTTGATGTCTCCCATTAACGTACTAATTTTATCCTAAACTATGAAAGACACAATACAATATAAACAATAAATTCCTATAATTTATTAAATAAAATAAATATCATTTTAAATATAACATTAATCAACAAAAAAATTATTTTATCAATATCAGATATATATTATAGTACGCTGAAAGACGATTCATGAGATATGATCAGTAAATTGATAAACTAAGAAGAATTAAAAAACCAGCAAAGATATCTATTTAAGAAAATCCAAAGGGGTTGTTTTCACCAATGAGACCAGATACTGTAAGTTCAGAAAAGCCAAAATAACAATTCAACTTTTGTTTGAAGAAGCCAAAAAAATGACAAAAAATTCTCTATAATTTTGTATATGAGAGACAAACAATCTTCGATCGGACTGAGAAAAACCCCTTGGTTCGACCGACAAGCGTTGTTCTGACGAATACGCCAATTTAAGAACTATCTATAAAGATTGCATGAATCATGGGATATGATAATTAAATCTATAAACAAATAAAAATAGAAAATCCAGCATCGTCCTTAACAAATTAAAGTTGCTATGTTCTGGGGTTGGAAATTACGGATATGGTGGCTTTGGTGATGTTTCACTTTTGTCTTTGACGGAAATTTGTGATACCTTTTTTCCGTTGGAAATTGCTTTTTCAACATTTAAAAGGGGAATGAATTCTTCTTATGATGTGTCGGTATTTTAAATTGATCTTTATAAACTTTTTTATAGAATGCAATTTTAACTTAAATTTAGGGAATATAGCCCACTTTAAATTAAGTGGGTAAGACCAATGATTAGGAATTTACGATTATTCATGTGAAGATTGTTCTGGGTTTACAATCAATCACGTCTGTAAACCAAGTCACACTTTTACAGACAAATCAGCTTTAAGATTGAACTAGAATAAAATAATCATTGCTTCATTCAAATTGTTAACATATTAAATAATAAATCTAAAATCAATTTCAATAATTAATTCCTTCATAAAAGTTCCAACTGCACCACATCTTCCATTAAGCTAGTAGAGTGTTGGACACTAGATTAATGAGACAAAAAATATTGATAGTCACATTTAACACTACAAACATTTGCAATCATTCTAATGAATGAAATGTCTATGGATAAAGTTTCAACATCACAAGCACCTTTACATTAAAAATCTTTGATCCTTGAAGCCCTTAGATTTTTATCAATACAAATTGCTAAACTATAAGCATTTTGAAGACTTACAAATTTTTCATTTCTTAGGAAAAGTATAGGCATCAAGGTCAATCCCACTTATAGGAGAAGGCCTAAAGTTATGTTGAAAGAGGAAAATATCAGTTTGGACATTTGAATAAAGATTTGGCTGGTTGAACATCCTATATTTGAAGGCACATGCAAACATCAACTTCAACAGAAGGAATAGACTTCAACCAAAGCAACCATTTGATCAAAGATACCTTCAATAAAAGATACTATAAATCTAAATTTAAACCAAATTCAAAATCCCTAGCTTCATTATTTTACACCTTTGTGTGAATATTGAGAAAACAAAGCTTCTAATGGAAACATTACAAGCCTTACATTTGCAATTTTTTTACTATCAAATATTATGGATAATGAAACTATAGGGAAAATGCCTAATTTATGTCAAAATAAAACATTTGTGATAAATATTTGAACTAAATCTATAGACCCTTTTATATTTTATATATTTTATCTTCAAATATAAACAATAGGGGTATTAAAAGCTTAAACAAAGTCAACATGCATGTGAGTTTAATTGAAGTCCATTTGACTTCTTTCTACATGTATTCTTCATTTCCTTGAAATTTTTAGATTAGGGATCTAAAAATATTTTCCTCCCTATTTTGCTCTTCTTTCTTTCCCTATAAGTCTTTCATACACTTCTTCCATTTTGTTAATTTATAATGATTTATTCTCTCCAAGTACAACTTCAACTCCAACCATATAGTCCTCCATATCTAAGATTTTTTTGTGATCATTATCTATTCATAGTTTTACACCAAATGGTAAGATATATACACACACTAGTGCAACCTTTCAAGAAATTTCACAATATATCAAGATTTTCCCCTTTAATGTGATATGGTATTTGTAAAATTTTATCACTAAATTAATAATGCTTTCAACACTAAATTTATTAAGTATTACAAGAACATATAAGCGCTTTTATAACATAGATCATGAATCTTTATTGAAGAATCATCTACACAAATCACAGAGGTACCTTGTAGAAAAATTGATCAAAACAATTTAAATTTTTAAAATCTTCCCAATCTCTTATCATCTCAATATACCCCTTTCACAGCTTTAAAATTTGATTCATATTCTACATTTCATATTAATGCCACCAATTACAATTTATGAGGGACATACACATAGTAAGACTATTAGTTCATCTCAATACAATATAGAGCTTTCAATTGAGTTTTGACATTTGATGTACATCTTGATGTTGGTAGGGAAGTTAACATCACTCAATAAATAAAAAATTTATGTGCATTTTCTTAGAATGAACCATTATTAAATTTCTTAAACATAGCTTTACCAAAACATTAAAAAAATAGATTACCTGTATAAACATACAAGTTTTATAATCAATACATATATAAGATTTACATTTATCATTTAATTTTAAAATTTTCATCTCAATAACATCATTGTGTTATAAGAATTCTCTACCTTTTATCTTTTAAGCTATAATAATTCTTTCAAAGGACCATAAATAGATGAATTTAAATAACTTATTTTTTAGTTATCTAAATTCATCTAAATATTCATGAAATAAGGTAGTATATATAATTTAATTCTATTAAAATTTAAATGAGTCCCTATGTAATATTTATATATGGAGAAAGAAACAAAAATCAATCTAAAGATATCTAGTATATATATAGAATAAGATTGATATTTGAAAAAATCTCAAGAGTAAAACCTAAAAAATAAATCCTTAAATTTTTTATATCCCAAGCCAACTTCTTATTAATTTTTTTTTTAACTACTATATTGAATCCATAATTAAATTTAGTATCATCATTCAAGGTGTTTCAACTATTAGCACCATATATACTCATTTTTGAAAGGGGATACATCATAACTGCAAAAATTCCTTCATCTAATATTAGCATCAATCTATCTTTATAATGTTAAAAAAAGAGTATATATGTTTTATTCTCATATTCACCTCTCAAAAATCTTTTTTTTTAATTCTTATTTATAAAATAATTTATATCAATTAAATCAAAATTTATTTTTATGTTGTAATTTGTTTGCTTTGATATTTTTGTATAACTAACATATCCATTACTTCAATTTTCTTCAACAACATATATCATATTCTTAGTACCAATTAATATTATAATGGGATAGGAAGAATAACATGCAAGATAACATATTTAGTTCCTAATGAAATATTTTCTATAATATTTAGTGTCTCCTTCAGAAACATTTGAGTTAATGGCATTCTATAATATTTCCAATCTGTGATTAACTGTTTATCTTCCTTTTTATCACATACAACTATTCTTATAATATGACATCTTTTCTATGTTAAACTAAACTAAGTCAATTTATTTTGAATAATTCATAAATTTATAATAAATGAGTGAATCCTTAAAACATATTAAAAATAATAATTGATGTTGTTGCTAGTATGGTATTCCTATCATTGCAAATTATTAGTTGAAATAAAGTATATTCATGTTGTATTATAGATCAACTACATTACAATGTGGTAGGTGTATATTGTTTACAAATCAACCTTCTATTTGATTATATGTATCTCTTATTATTTATGTGTTATATATAATTAACAAAAAAAATTAAATATAAAAAATTTGTATCAATTTGAAGCTCAATATTCTTTCTTATTACAAATTATTAATTTTTTTAACCAAAAAAGTATAATATATTTGCATGTATTGTATAAATATGACATATCTTTATTTTAATTTATTTATTATTTTTAACGTATTTATTCAATTATTGCTCTTTATAGTGTAGTGAACATGGTCAATATGTTTACAAGTACAAATTGATAAAATTCTTAAATTGTTCCAATTTTTTATGACCCTTAAACCATAGTATATTGTAGACAAAACTATGAGATTATAAATAAGTATAATGGTTAATCCATCTTATAATAAGACTTTATAGGTAATTACTGCTCAAATCTTAGTACATATTTTTAGTGATGTTTCATTATCCACTATTAAAAAATCCAAAAGAATTTATCATATAATAATTATTTTGACATTGCATGAGTCATTGCCCCCACTATGTTCAAGTTGTTTATAGAAAAGAATTAGAAGGGAGTAATCATGTTGTGTATAAAGAGATATATATATAAAACTAGTTAGAGAGTAGAACCAAGTGGGAGTACTATTTTAATAATCAAATAAAGTTAGTCTTACTATATATATAGTGATTGAAAGATGTGAGAAAAATCAATATTTGTAGTAGAAAAGTAAATATCCTAGGAAAAAAAGACTACAAGTTTTAGATGATAGTCCTCTACATTAGGATACGGTATAATTTACATATTAAGGCATAAATAAGAGGGCGGCATGGATAGATTATAAGAGCATAAAATTTTATTTTTTTCTAGTTTGATCCTACATTCCTCTATTCAATAGAGACTTGACTTTATTTTATCTATTTGTAGAGAGGATGATATTGTTGGAAATGAAGGTAATTATGTACGTTAATACTTTATAAAACTATGAGATTGTAGATCTAATTAAGTGTTCTCTATTACAATTTCTTTCTATATGATTATCTTTTTAGATTCATTTTACCAATTCTAAAAGTAGATAGAAGATTGTAGAAGAATAAGACTAGAAGATAGAAGTAACACAACATGTACCTTGGAGAAACCCTTTCAAGAAAAAGCTCCACCTAGAATCAATAGTGCTTGTATTATTTAACCTTAAAACAAGATTACAATAATTCTTTATCAATCCTTGCTTGAGATGCTTCTTTTCCCTTCAACATTTTTTCTTCACAACCTGCAATAAACTCTCATGTGTCCAAGCATGATTCCACACATCTTGTGCCATGCTTCACAAAAGTACTCTCTTAGAAATATCTTCAACTTGCTGCAAGAAATAGAAATTTTTGGACAGTGTAAACTCCAAAGAGTTGAAATTTACAAGAGGATAATTCTCCTCACATATATCTATTCCATTCTTGTGCAAGTAGAGTTCTTCAAAGATAAACAATCTCAAACCAAGTCCTTCATCAATTTGGGCATCCCAAACTGAAGTCTTAACTCAATGTTGATTACAAAGTATCTTCCAAGCTTCTCATCAAAGTTGGTGCCCAAGAATGGGCCTACTTAACTTACCCTTGTAACTATCTTCTCATGCAAAAGGTGTTAACTCCAAGATGCCAACTTGGGCACCCAATGCGGGTCCAAGTCAATCTATGTTAAGTAAAACATATCTCTCCATCAATTCATGCAAACATGATGCATTCTTGATCATCCCCACTTAACTGAATGTAGCCACCTATTATTTATCATGCAACTCAAGTCATTAGCATGCAACTCAAATCAACTAAATTCAACTAACATGAAACTCAAACTAACTACATTCAACTGAAGATAACTAAACCATAACTAAGCCGAACTTAACTGAACTTAACTTAACTTAACTAAATTGAACTAAACTGAACTAAACTTCACTCATGTAGATATCAATTCCTAAATTCTAGGATCATTACATGCATTATTGAAGTGTTATCTTTCTCCAAAGAGTTAACTGAAATCAAGGTGGGTTCCACCTTCCATGTGGGCACCCCATGTGCTCCAATTTTGTAAGATCTCTTGTTGGACGCCATCACATGTTCCTATCATTTAGGAATAATTACAAATGTCAATTTACATGTTCATTTCATTTGAATTTAGTCTCTATCTAATCCTCATTTTTTGGAACACTTTCCAAGGGCTTAGGAGATAGATGAAATATTTTTAGGATTGCAATTAAATGGCATCCTATTCCCAACATTCTCCCACTTGAAATTATACATTTCAATTATTCTAAAAAAGAAATCATTCTTATTGTAGACATACAAAATTAGCATTATTCACATTCATCCATTCATCGAGTAAATTAAGTTCATTAAATTTAATCTCCTAATGTCATCCATTTAAATTAAATAAATCAACTTTGTTTAACTTAAGCCTAAACATCACCCTTTTAATTAAATAAATCAAATTTTTATTTAATTTAATCTAAAACATATTTCATTGCCTTTTTTATTTAGTTTAAATCCCTAAAAATGAAGTGAAATGGGTCAAATCACATAATCCTGTTTTAAATTAACTAAATCAGGATTAAATATAATCTAATCACCCATCACATCATCTAGCTTTTCCCACTTTCACAAATAAATCAATTAACTCATTTATAAATATCTCTTTTTTCCTCAACAAGGCATCTTTGGAGAATATTCCCTCAAGTTTGAATTCAAAAGCCAGTTGACTTGTCCCTTCCAACATGGCATTAAATCCCCTCTTACATGTCCCCCACTTGGCATTTAAGTCCCTTTTTCTCCCTCCAACAAGCCAAATTTGAATTTGGAAAGGCCAACTAATCTCATTTATTGACACATTGACCAAAACTTACACATTCCTCAAGCATTCACATGTTGACAAATGGCACTTTCCTATTGGTTGAATCTTTGTCTCACATTGCTCTCTTTTGGGCATTCTTCCAACTTGAGATTCTATAAATAGAAGGCTCATCCTTCATTTCTATCATCCACAATCTTCATGCAAAGTTACTCTGTTCAATTGGGAGCTAATTTTGTCCACTTCATAGCATCTTCAACAATATTCATCATTTGAACTTGTCAAGGGTTGGGAAAGGGTCACTTTTCACAACAAAGTGACACCAATCCACTATGGAATAGGTGTGCATTGTGCCTTTTAGGATTTCAACTAACTTTTTTTGTTGTTTTCTTTGTAGAGCATAATGGATTTCATAAAGAATGATATTTTGTTTGTTTTATTTAAACTAACTTCATGATATATATATATATATATATATATATGGAATAGAGTTTACAGTTGCAGATATATGGTGTTACACTTATAAATCAAGTACAAGGCTAAAGGCCAATGGCCTTCCTACACCAAGAACCAATACCTTTCCCAAGTCTCTATAACCATTTCTTCTGTCACTAAAACCTGCACCTATCTATTCATGAACACAAGTATCAAATACAAATGATAGAAAAAGACTCTAAGTGACTACCACACTCATACCAAATTGGAATAGCAACCATATAAAGTTTCTAGCTTATCTAAAATTTTCATAGGTAGAACTTCATGATATCAACATAGAAACCTAAATCTATAAACAAGACACTATATATTCACCATCCTACAAAATAAGACTCCAATAGAATAACACACATACACATGTGATAAAAAAAACCCTCTAAAGTAACTCACTGTAGCAAAGTGTAACTAGTCCAAGAGAGGTGCCCCTCTCATATAGAACACATATACCTTTTGGAACTCCCACTACATAGGTAATGTCAAATCTGAAAACAAGATCACAACATTAACAAGTCCTCCTATTAGCACTTCACATAGAGGATGTGGCTAACTCCTCTATCTTAGTGTCAAAGAAGAATATAATGATATGTGAAACATATCTCTCATAACACAATAACCTTCAAGAAGAATACTCTTCCCACAAAGAGAGAACCTACAAATAAAACCTTGTTATACCACACTAACATGTGCCAAACTGTGTAAAGTAAGATCTCCTTAAACACTCCCAAATTGAAAGGATATCAATATCTAACCATTCAACTTATAGTGAAACATGGAAAAACTTAGATATAAACCTCTCACAGAAAGTAGATCAAACTTAGCCAAACATTCCCACAACAAAAGGGAATATGTCCAAAGCCACTTACTATCTCCTATATCTCTCCTACCCAAATTCTCATAAATAACTCAAGTTCAAGATTGCAAGGAGAACAATGGAAATAAATAAAATCATGCATCTACTTTTCAATAATACCTCGGAACTCAATTTTCAAGACTAATGCATAAGAGAAGACATGATACATATAAATAGTACATCTAATAATTAGGCAGGCACAACCTCTTAGATCATTTACCTGTCGAGTAGACCAAGAGTGGGATATAAGATTGTATTGTGCATACAACACCAAGCAATATAGGCTTTCAATAAAGACAACCTTCTCATTAGGTCTTTGATGGACTCACATGCATTTCTAGGTGTAGGCTCCTCAGTCTTTCTTTTTGATCATTTTTTATAACAAGTAACCATTCCAACACATATCTCTTAACATAAGCAAGTGATTAATACTCAAAACCAAAGAAAACTTCATCCTCTCCAAAGGAAGAACAATAACAGCTTTACCAAAGACTCTAAGGTCCCTCCATGAAACAAGATGTTAAAACCTCTTCAAATCACATAATGATAACCATATCCTACCAAAGCTCCCACTGAACTGTGATCCTAAGTTATACATGGCAACAAGATAAACATCAAACCACCATTGTCAAAAAACTCCCACTGCAACATGTAACCAAGCTATCCATGACATTGTGATAACCATCTTCTAAATGAAGATCATCCATACATGAAAAACCATGGACTCAAAACCATGAACTCTAAAACCATGGACCAATTCAACTAGCACAAAACCATTTGTTAAAAACCATTTAAATAACAAGCATTGCATAAACTATAACAATATGAAAGTATATGAATGCAATCATTTTATCAAGAACATCTATCCAACAATCTCAATGCACATTTGATCATATGTGTATCTAGATTACTAGCTATATAATATAGATCTTGCATTATAAAAAGAATATACTAAAAATTTATTTATAGTTAATTCTATAAACATAAAATCATATTAATACAAATCTAAATAGTTATGTAACACACAGAATTGAAAGATAAACTTTGTTATAAATACATGAAATGTCTGCAACAAGTTAATTTATCATAACCAATCCTAAATAAAACACACTTGTATTAGATTTTTATGTTAAGAACCAAATTAGAGGTAAAGATCATAATGGATGTTCAATTTTTATGCTACTCTATTAGAATACTATTCAAATGACAATGTGATGCAGGGGCATCGACATAATTTTCAAATTTTATGTTAGTTGTTAATTTTGGCTTGGTGGATTAGGACGGATGACATGATATAGACGGTTTGGGGTTCCTGTCGCCACAACGATAGAAACATCAGTAATTAACAATTAGTTTGATGAGAGTAGAGAAAGTTATCGGAGTTGGTTATGAATGGGTAAGCTTGGACGGCAAATGGTTGAGATGGGCATTCAAATAGTTGAAGTAAGAGAAGTAGAATAGATATGAAGATAAAATAGTTGAGTGAGGTGGATGGAATTCGGTTGGCATTTAGTTGTGTATGTTGATGAACGGTTGAATGCAACGAAGATGTTTTACGTATCATCGAACAAAAGAAGCAGAGGATGGGATTGAATGGTTTGGTGAGATAGAAGAGGCCGAAGGCCAAAAGGCGAGGGCTAAAATTGAAGAAGGTTGATGATTATGTAAAGTTTGACTGTAAAGGAGGTGTTAAAAGGCCAACATTTGTGGAGGGCCGAATGTAAAGAAGGTTGATTAGGTAAAAGGAAGGAAAGGAAGATGGCCAAGAAGAAAGAGGGCAAATTAGGAAATTGTTGTCAAAGAGGATGAACAGGAGGAGACCAATCTGTGGCAATAGAAGAACAAAGTGGAGGAAATTGATAGTGGAGAGAAATGTGGATTGGAATTCCGAAGTAGGGAGAGGGCGAGACTACTTTGTGGAATTTAAGTGGCGGTCGATGTTTTGAAGAGGAGGCACGATAACTGTAGAAGAACAGATTAAGTGAAGACTCTGCAAGAGGAGCGAATGTGAAGGAAAAGAGCTAAGTTCGGAGAAGAGTGAAGTCACAGAGAAGGCCGAAAGCCCCATGAGCGGCCAAAAGGAAGAATTGATGGAAAAGGTAAACAAGAGGAAGTGCATTGACGAGGAGGCAGAACGCAGGCTAGGGGAAGTCGAAACTGAATAAAAACATATATGTTATAATGTAATAATCCGTTATATGTGTTGCAGTAATAAAGTGAGAGACTTCATTATTTATGTTTGTGAGTTAATGGTTATTATGTAGGTTATGGTTTTCATGTTTACGAATGGATGCATGGTCAATAATTCTAAAAGTACCTGTCATTTATAGTTATAACTAGGAATCCTGTAGAGAGTGTTTCTGGTTGAAACTTGAGCATCTGATTTGTGGAAATGGGTCTTCATGTGTTTGAGAGTTAGTTTGGTGATTTGTGTGTGGACATGGTACATACCTGAGGGTGTCTCCATCAGAATGTTGCTTATATTTTTCAAAGACTTTAAGAGATAGTGATGAATATTAAACCAACCTTCTTTATATGATTAATATCTATTGTGGTCTTTTGCAACTTTAATAGTTGTGAATTGTGCATGGTTAAATCCCATGTAATTTTGATAAAGTCTTGTGTATGGTTAAATATTTCATAGCACATCTAAACATAATCATTAAATCTCACAATCACATACAATGATAATGTTGGTGGTCAAATATATATAATGAACTATATTATATATAATACCAAGTTTTATATTAACTAAGCCAACATCCACCAACAAATTACAAGTAGACATTATGCATCAACTAACACATGTTAGAACTATTCTATTCAAATGACTATCATTATTATTATTATGTGATTTTATACCATGATATATATGTACATTATACAAGATTGATATGATAGAAATGATTTAATCACTAACTATACAATGTCAAATATACTAGTTAAAAATTAAACACCACAAATATGATAAATATCACACAAACATAGCAATATTACACCGTACAATATGAACAGTAATTTATTATACTTTCCAAAATTAAAAATTTATTTTTAATGTAATATTAATTAATTTTTAGTTTTCTTTTATTGTATTATGATAGACAATATTACATTGAATTCCCGTATTGCAACAATGATAGACAATACACAACGAAACTGCCACATCCAAGACTTTCCTTCTTAGGCAATCAAGCATCCAATTGGCCCACAATTTCCATGGTACCAATCCTTCTTCAAATTTGTTTATCAAATGTGCAATCAAGGTAGTGAGGAGGATTCCCCTCTTAGGATCATTCCAAGTGTCTCATAACTTCATGCTTCACTTCAAGATTTGACCACACGATCAAACTCATCACTTTTGTTAATCTTTTAAGAGAATAATATACTTTTAATATGATCTTTTAAGAGAATAACACACTTTTATAATTATTTATAAAAAATATATATATTTATTAATTTAATAAAAGAATGTATTAAATAATTTTATATTTGATAAATATAATTAATTTTTTATAAAAAATATTAATTTTGTGATGTAAGTTTTTACTAGTAAAATAATAGTTCTAAACCACTCAAAATTAACTCTCAACATGTAATAATGCTATCATCATTTTTTTGATAAAGATGTATCTATATCTATTAACTAAAGATAAATATACACATATTCATAAAAAAATTATCGGATGGTAAGAAGTCACACCCCAAAAATCACATGAACAACCCCAGAAAGAAGAAAGCATGATAAAGAAACAATATAAAAAGTCACTTAAGTTGCCATAACAATGCCAACAGATGGTGGCCCATCCTTGTCATCCTGTTTATCCCATACAACAGTGGTGTTTGGAGTGACATCAAAAAGATTCCAGTCATCATCTTTATTTTTGTCTTCTTGCCGAGTGGGAGAAATTGCTATATCTAACCACGAAAACCATTTCAAAGAGTCAGTCGGCCAACCAGAAGCGCAGAACCAACCAGAAACACCACCCCAAGTCAACCTGAGGAGGAGGGGAGGGCGATCGTCTATCCTTTTCTATTTTCATGTTTTCCTATTTAAATAAAAATAGTACAAATAGAACAATTGAAAAAGACAAGCATGGATAACTTACTACGATCTAAGTATTCAAAAGTACCTCGGTCACGAAGCTGTGATGGAAGAGCCTTCCTTGGATTTTACTTTCCAAACACGAGCAACTATATCCTTCAGCAGCTTCGCCTCGTCACTAGAGATTACCAAAAAAATAGAGAAAGCAAACAAAACAGACGTAGCTTAATATGACGTATGTTCCTAAAATTAAGAAACAAAAATAATGGAGGAGAAGATTATTAAGAAATTGATAACTGCTGGACAGTAATTTCACTCACTGCTTATTATGAATGGTTTGACCCATATTACATGAAACAATTTTGAGCGCATTCTTCCACTCCTGAAGCTCTTCTGTGGTGTATCTTCCCTTCTTTTCATGCCTGGAAAACGCGTCAGCGAAGATTCCTTTCGCATGTCGAACATCCTTAGGCTGAACATGATAGAAAACAGGTACAATTGTGGTGCCAGTTTTGAGCATAAATGAAAGCTCTTCCAAACACCACGGGGATTGTGCGTAATTTTTGCAGAAGATAGCTATATGAAGCCTAGCACTGTTCTTTGCCTCTTCTATTGCCGTTGGAAAGAACTCCCCCAATTCAAGCTCTTGTGAATCAAGAAAAACCCTAAATCCCATGGCAGTCAGAGTCTCATAGAGAAGTTTGGCGAGCGTTTCTCTAGCATCGATGCCACGATGATTAATGAATACATCATACGGCGGCTTTTCTATTGGCATTGTTGATGGTGCAACCTCTTCAAAATTATTTGTAGGTTGACCATTACTGACAGGCGTACGTGACAATGAATTGGCTGGACTAAACACAAAGAGGGAAGAAAGGAAAGCGAAGCAGTCAAAGATGGATGAACAGAGGCGTTGAGGTGAGGGTTTACCGGAACGAGAGGGACAAGGTTCATCTTCTTGAGAAGCATTTGCTAGTTCGTTCCTAGGTTCACCCCCAGTGACGGATGCACAACTAGATGCCATTGAGCGGTTTGAAATTTCAAACCCTCTTACCCCTCCCCGCCCGCAAAGATCCAATAAAACCAAGCAAAGTAGAAAGAAAGGAGGTTTCGCACATTTTGAACTGAGTTTTATAGCTGTGCGCTCTTGGTGAACATCAGTTGATTTGGATATTTTAGGAAACCTCGAGGAAGAATGCAGATGGATCCAAGAGACAAATAGTTTGTCGACCAGTTGTGTCTGAGCATTCAAAAATGATTTTTCAATAATGTTGTATAAAGCAGACGACATGGTCGATCCAAACAATAAAAAGAACCTTGCATTCTACACTTTATAAGAAACGCAAATTTAAGAACTATCTGTAATCCGTAGCACTTAAAAGGTTTTATTAAATGGTAATTAGACATAAATATTTATAGGTTATGTTTAAGTATTGTGTTTTGCTTTCGTTTTTATACTAGTAATATTGGATTGATAAAATCAAAAATATCTGCATTTATCAATTAATTGATATTATTTTCAGATGTAATTAGACTTCTATTTTACGAATTTCTTGTATACAATAGTTTAAGATTTTATATACGATAAAGAAGTGATCTCAAAGATAAATGATATTTATAGTTATTAATTTTGGTGAATGATATAAGAAAATTTAACATTAATATATCAATATATTTTTTCATATGTATAAATGTTTAATGTTTGTTTATTATTATTATATACACTTTTACAATTACAATATGTCGTTATTAATAAATACCAACACTTGATTTCAGCATTTGATCAAGGTATTCAAATAACAAGTATTACATAAACTATAACAATATGAAAATATATGAATGTAATGACCTTGTCAATAAGTCTATCCAACTATCTTGATGCACATTTGGTCATATGAATTAATTTATTGAAATTCAAAATCATGTTACATATTGAGTTTCAAGTAATTAATACATATAATTGAATGTGCATCTAAATTACTAGATATACAATATAGATCTTGTACTATAGAAAATTATATTAAAAATTTATTTATAGTTAATTCTATAAACATAACATCATAGTAATAAAAATCTATACAGTTATGTAACACAAACAAATTTGAAAGATGAACTTTGTTATAAGTACATGAAATGCCACATTCATTTAGTTGCACCATATTAATTTATCAGAGACAATCCTAATAAAACACACTTGTATTATATTCTTATGTTAAGAATCAAATCAGAGCTAAAGATCATAATAAATGTTCAATTTTTATGCATCCATATTAGAGTACTATTCAAGTGAGAATGTTGCTTATATTTTCAGACTTTAAGAGATAAGGATGAATATTAAACCAACCTTCTCTATATGATTAATATCTATTGTGGTCCTTTGGAACTTTAACAATTATCAATTGTACATAGTCAAATCTCATGTGATTTTTATAGAGTCTTTGTATGGTTTCGTCTTCTAACAGTTAGAATGGAGGTATTTGGTTATTAATATTCCAAGGCATGTCTAAACATAATTATTAAAACCTACAATCACAAACAATGACAATGTTGGTGGTCAAATATATTGATAATAGACTATATTATTTATAATACCAACTACTCTATTAACTAAGCCAATATCCACCAATAAATTAAAAGCAAACATTATGCATCAGCCAACACACATGGAAACTATTCTATTCAAATTACTCATTATTATGTGATTTTATACCATGATATATATGCACATTAACCACAATTGATATGATAGAAAATATTTAATCACTCAATATACAACTTCAAATATACTAATGAAAAAAATCAACACCAATTTTCTGATAAATCGCTCACCAACATAATAAATTTACACCATATAAACAGTAATTTATTTTATTATACTTTAGAAATTTTAAAATTTATTTTCAATACAATATAAATTAATTGTTAATTTTCTTTATTATATTATACTACGTTAAAAACCCGAAAGATGATTCATGAGATGTGATCAATGTATGAATAAATTGAAAAGAGAAAAGAAAAGGACCAGTAAAGTTCATATCCGTTGTTTTTGTTCATTTTATAGACATGGCAAGATGCTCCATGATCTTAGACGTCGAATTCCCAGGTCGCAATAACGATAGACAATACACAACGAAACTACCATATCCAAGACTTTGCTTCTTAGGCCATCAAGCATCCAATCGTTCCACAATATCCAGCAATTTTTGTCTGCTTGCTTTCATCTCCTGCATCTAACAAACAGTTAGACCTTTGCATAAACGCGAATTTATTGTTATATAAAAGGTTAGCAATAGTCGTATTACCAAAACCGTCCATTCCCGTTTCCCAAAATTTGGATATTGTGACTAATTTCACTAGATTGAATTGTTGTCATTTCAGAGTCATGTTTAACTTCCTCTGCACGGACTAGACGTTTGACAACCACAGCTAGCGCATATTTAATTAATCCCAAAGCACAATTGACAGTATTCTTCAGCAGTCTTCCTCGTGTCAGTAAAATATATGCAATAACAGAGTATTGAAACAAAATAAGCGACGCTGAACATGGCAAGTGTACCAAAAGCTTCTGAAATAAAGAAATCCTTGTGAAAATTGCAGAGGAAAGGATAAGTGCTGGACACAGTATTTATACTCACTCTTTGTTATTAATCATGTGACGCAGATTTTAGAGCAGATTCCTCCACTCCTAAAGCTTTTGTGTTGTATGTTTTCCATTCTTTTCATGCCTGCAAAGTTCAACAACACAGACTCCTTATGTAAACCATATCGTCAGGTTGAACATGATAGGAAAGAGGAAGAATTTCGACCAGTTTTGGGAATGAATGCCACGTAGATTGTGCTTAATTATGGGAAAATATGGCTATATGAACCGAAGCACTGCGCATTGCGGCTTCTATTATTATAGTCATGCAACTGCATGCCATTCGAGCTATTAAGAGAGTCGCGGCGACCGTGTGTTTGGAATCAAATCTCATTTTGTTAACAAATGCTTCATTGCCAGCTTATTTTTACTGTCATTGATGACGTCCCACAAGTATGTAGACATTGTGCAACTTCTTCTTAAACATTTGTAGCTTGACAATTCGTTACATGTGTAGATGGCACTGATTTGGAACGCATCACATAGCTGGATTTATGTGGACATCTTATTCAATAATATTCGCTTGGGATATCAAACAAATAAGAGAAAGAATAATCACGAATATTTTTTTGATTGTTTGTTTGAACGCGCAGAAAGTTAAAGACAAGTGGGTCCGTCCATTCCAAATAAACTGTAAATAATGGTGCTAACGAGAGAAACACCTTGTTACAATCGACCAGTTTTGTTATGAGTAATAAGCCGATTTAAGAACTATCTACACAGATGGCATTCATTCATGAGATATGATAATCAAATTAATAAATAAATTGAAAAAAATTCTCCAACATTGTCTTTTAACATATTAAAGTAGCTGGAGTTGTAAACTAGGCATATTGTGACTTTACTGATGTTTTAGTTTTATATTTGATTGAAATTTCTGAAGCAACCCTTTTCCTTTGAAAATAGGTTTTCAATCATTTAAAACGGAAATAGGTACTTCTGAATGTCTGCTACGTGTTTGAAATTGTTTTTCATGATTTTTTTAATGTAATTGTAATTTAAATCTAGGGAATATAGATCTCTTCAAATTAAGAGGGTAAGGATAATTATTAGGCACTACTGGTAAGTCTACACACAAGTTAATAGATTAATAATTATGTGACATACTCTTTGTAATCAAAGTCATTCTTTTAAAAAAAAAAATAACATTAAATTATAATTTATAAAATTGATAGAAAATCACCATACATTTATCAATATTGTTAGCACATTATCAATAAATATAAAATCAAATTTATTAATAAATTTCATTTAAATTGTTTAAAATTATAAACTCATATTATTTTCTCATTAAGACTTCATCTATACACATCCTCCGTGGGATAGGTGGCATTCTTCATAATAGAAAAATGAGACATTACATACTAAAATGCTCCATCATCCTCTACCATCTTCTTCCCTTATATTATCTAATTGTTAGATTCATTATTCTCACACTATATATTTTAGTTCATAACTCACTTACAATTACGATTTCTACTCTTATACTAAATCTTCTACTACATACTGACAATTTTTATTATTTCCCAAATTCACATTGTATATTATCTATAACTCAACAAATTCTATCTGTTTACCATAATCCCTAAAAAATATCACAAGAAGCACATATTCCTTTATCCCACATTTCTCAAAAATATTTTACATCATCTTCTCAACCCTAAACTTCTACTTTATGTTTTATTCTGTCAATCATGCTGCAGGTCTGAGGATTCACGCTATTTTAATTTCGAGACTGTGTAGGCGAGATCAACAGAGGTAATGGCAGCGGCTTCACCTAGGGCATGGCCTTCTCAATGCGTTGAGTTGGAGGGAAAATGGCATTGTGGTGCCTCAAGTTTTTTCCTAACCTATTGTCCTTTTTTGTTGGAGGAAGTTATTTCATTTTTGCTGGATGAAAGCATTCAGTTTTTGCTTTATTTTTGATTTGCTGTTTATCTCGTTGAACCTACATGTAAGCCTACGTTGAAATATTTACATGTTTAGTATACAACTATATATCCTTCTTACTTGTGCAGATCTCAAAATAGTAGTGCCTGGGTGGATATATGCATAGGTAAGATTTGATGCAGGTTAAAAGGAAAACTTTAATTTGATATATTTATCTTATATTTTGTATATTTGTTACCATATCCAAGAAAAGCTAGAGAGGGGTGCAATGTTATGACACAGTTCTGGCAAAGTTTATTTATTTTTTTGGGTTTTATATTTTAAAGTATATATATTGAAAGTGAAAAGGAATTGACGTAGAACACTTCGCTGTTTTAATTATAGATAATTAATGTATATACATTTATGAATTAGAAATAATAATAGTTATTTATAAATCTATTATTATTTCTGATTTTAATTTTTTTTTCAGATCGTGAATATAGATGACTAATATAAAATTAAATGCTTTAGCACATCAATTAAACATATATACATATCTACTTAGATATTGGTGAAAGAATTCACTATTAAGAGAATCTTAATTTGTTGTCAAATATAATAGCAAAATATAAAGTATCATCCATCTTGCACATACACTACTATTCAGATCAGTATTTTATGTTTCTATTCTTATTTATTTATTATTATTATTAATATTATTTAAACTTATAGATCTCAAATGTTCATTTAGTCTAAGGGTGTCAAATTTTATAACAATAGTAATTGTATCTTTGAATATAGAAGCATGTCTAATAAGAAAAATCTAAGTATGAACATCTGGCTTATTTTGTAGGTTATTTTGACATTTGAATAGAAATATTTTAGGTCTTCCTTCTTCTAAGTTTACAACAACAATACAAAATCAACAACACAAAACTTCCTTGTTTTTTTTCTTTTTGATGATATAAACATGAACTTTGCATTTTCTATTGATCTATTTGACATATTATTAAAAGAATAGAAAAATTCTTATTTTTCTTGTAGTCACATTTATTCTTAAAATATATCCCTTGACTTCAACAATTTGTAGGGAAGTATTTTTATAAGCAATGTCAGCTAGGTATATGCATTATAGCAACAAAGTGTAATATGTTTATCTTGTTCCAAATACAATTGTTTTTGCACCAAAAGATTGACCTATTAATGATTGATACTACTGCAAGAGTTAATGAATCCATTAAAGGTAGTTAAGCCATGTCATGAACCCCAATGTTGTGTTGCACAATAGAAGGAGACCAAGGGTGCACACCTTGCAACAATCCCCTCAAGTGCAAGCAAAGGGTTCGAACCCATGACGGAGGTTTTGTTACCAATTTTTGCAAAGACATTTGCTATTGCACCAAAAGATTGACCTGTTAATGCTCGATACAACTACCAAACTTAATGAATCCATAGGAGGCTTAGGTGGTTAAGCTATGTCACAAACCCAAGCACTGTGCTACACATCACAAGGAGACCAAGGGTTCACACCTTGCAACAACTCTACTTTAACCGACATTTAAAATATTTTCCAGGTTGGTCTATAGAAAATACATAATAATAATATTTTTATTAGGAAAATAAAAATACCACAAGAACAAGACCACAACCATAGAAAAGTAACTATTACAAGCCTCTTTCCATAAAATAAGTACATGACTAAGACATAAAATTTCAATAGATTGTGATAAAATATTACATTGAACAAAACTACTATAAATAATCCTACTCACATTATGCACCATCAGTTTAAAAATGCTGTATAAATATTTGTATACTTTAACAAGGTTGATTATATTTTAGTTGAAGAAAAATCTTATCCACTACAACCAAAGGATGGTTTTTCCCAAGACCGACTAACTCTACAACAAGAAATCTTCTTGCACACCACACAACTAATGGAAAGAGAAATATAATTCCAAGACAAATGGGAGCTCACCTTCTCGCCTAGGACAACAATTGTTAAACCCAAGATGTGGGAAACACATGTTCACTAGGTAAAATTAACAAAAAAACATAAAACCTCCAACATAAAAATATTTCAACCATAAACACACACAAATTTTACATCACTTTTTCTTTTCAAACCATAATAAACACAAAAAATTCACATCACATTTTCTTTTTAAACCACAGTAAACCCTAAGGAACTCCTACACAATTTTTTTTTCAAGAAATTCATAAATGGGGAGTGAGGAAGCTCATTTATGGAGAATTTAAAACAATGTATATGCATACATTAACAACCATAATTTTATGAATTCACCAATGCTTTCTTTAGAAGTTAAAATCATATATATCCACCTTCACCACACCCATTTATACACAATTTATTTGAAATAGGTAAAAATGGTACTCTTACCCATCATAATCTCCCCAACAAGTGCCTCTAACTTAGTAAACCCCATACATTGAGCACTCTCATAAGGTTGGAAGAGCCTACTCCAACTACCTAGAAAACCAAGCATCTTACAACTAGCATTTAGCAATAGAATATAACATCAAGCTACAATAATACAATATTAGAAAAAAAAGAATAAAATTTAAAGTACTACAAAAAAATGTACATAATACATTTTCTTTTCAAATAAATCAATGATACAAGAATCCTACCTTCAACCATCTCCAACACTTGAAGAGAGTTGGTTTAGCTTTATATACCAATTATTTTTCAACTTCTTCTCAATTATTGGCCTTTTGCTTCTACACTACTCAACTCAAAAATCTCTTCATGTCAAAACTCTAACTTGGAAATAAGAAATGAAAAAAAATCATCTTCTCATTTCGATAGAGAATTAAAGAGAAATCTCAAATTTCTCATCTCCCATTATGAAGGTTCCACTTGTCACCTTCCTAAATGATCTTCTAATTAACCCTAAAAATCTTGTTGACACATGTTAGAATGATTCCCCTAATACCAATCCTTCTTCAAGTTTGTTTCTCAAATGTGCAATCAAGGTATTGGGGTCGGGGGTTCCTCTCTTAGGATCATTCCATGTGTCCCTTAACCTCATGCTTCACTTCAATATTTAACCACATGATAAAATCATCAATTTTGTTAGTGGGGATGAAAAAAGCATTAAATTTACATATGGATTAATCTATGTATTTAAAAGGAGTCCTTAACCTTAGCCCTATGACTTAGAACCTTCGGGAATACATGAAAAGAATAAATTCAACCCGTTTTAAACTCTTAAAAAAAAATCAATGTTGACACCTAAGATTCCACATACTATCAATTGAATTACTAACGAATAAAATATGCACAAAATCACGACATATCATTACACTTTACAACCACAATGACAAATTCCACATTATACAATAATTTACCACATCACAATATAGAAAATCTATAATAGAATACATTAGCCTCTCCAAATAGGCTAGGTTGGCTCAACTAATTTTACTAAATATGATCACCATGTGATCTCCCCAATTTCTACTGGCTAGTGGAATCACCTGTACACTTGATTACCATTCTTAGTTTTTCATTAAGGAGCTCATAGCTCAAGACTTTTTTTCATTTATCCTCATCAACATTAAATCAATTTAACAAATTATAAAAAATATTTTAGTGACATTGAATTTTCATACTAATATAGTTTATGCGCATGTACTCTTGGTTTTCTATAAATTAGCAAACAATCTAGTACATCATAAAACAATTCATAGTTTTAAATATTCATGTATGGATCCCATAAAAAAATAGATAGTCTTGTATAGGAAAAAAATTTCACCCCTCACAAATTCCCCTTTTACATCCTCCACCTTAGGAAAATAAAATCCGACCAAGTAATTCCATATTACCTATCTACAATCCATCCACTTGGAGCTTGTTTTTAGTGTCATTGGGGGAATATCTATTGAAGATGCATGTGTGACACATGGACGTTTGTGTGGCGTGTTATTTCTTGATAGATTCTTGCCTTTGGAATTTTCATAGGTGTTACGTTCTCCATTGGAAATGAAATGTAATGCCCCTATTCCTTCCTACTAACATTTGAATGGCTCTTTCCCTCTCTTTTCATCTTTAGATGGTTTTCTTTCTCATTCAATCAATGTTATTCACATTCTTGGAATTATAACATAGCTTCTTGACAATTCTCATACATTTGAGCTACTTGTTACACCACTAGCTTCATTTTTCCAACTCCACAACATCCTATGTATTCTACCATAGAAGCTATAACTTGGTTTCTAGTGAGGTTGCTTTCAGCATCATTATGGCTATGTTGACTCTACCCTTGTTGTGGGCTTGCATTCCTCTCTCATTGGCCTCAAGTGCCCTTGGTCGAGGGTGGTAATGATTTTGTTTACTTTGTTGTTGGATTTGTGTAGCATTGTGTGTCTTGTAGTATCCAGTTCCATTTATATTCCAGCACTACTTTCTTTATCACATTCCTATCTATCCCTCTATCTGGTTGTTCATGGAGGTGGAAACACTAAAGTAGGGGTTTGACTGTAGAAAACCACTATATAGCCCCAAAAAAATTCCTCTCAGCTATGTATGGGTATGTGTTTGAGTGGGGATTACTAGAAAACTGGACTCTTTATGGGTTAATCCTCATCACCTTCACTCTTATCATTTTTTACATCATCTTTTTTAGTTGCTATAGTAATTTTGTCTATTATTACTTTACTCAGTATGTTAAACCTTGTCTACTAAGCTCTTAGTAGATTTTTGGTATTTCCACTATAGTTTTGTACTTTCTACTAGTATGGACATCAATGCTCCAGTGAGATGCCAGTGTGCCGCATTGGTCTTCTCTAGCAAAGAGTTGTCCAAGGTACAATTTGAATTCCAGGAAACTGCTCGCTTAGCCACATCTAAATTCCTGACTTAGTAAATTGACAGAAGCACTTGAGAGTGCTCTTCATTCTCTCTATTCTTAAGCTAAACATGTGTAGGATTGAGGTAAATTAGGACAACCCTCCACTCTTGGTTCTCTATGACTTGGAGTCTTGGTGTGACCTTGGTCCCCCTACTCTACATTTTGTTCAACCTAACATGAACTATTTTGGTTCTATTTAGAAGTGTTGAAAGACTCCTTTCTTATATCCTAAGAGTATTGGGCGTGAGTGTTAGGAGGAACCTAGCCTTGCAACCAAACCTATGACCCCTAGTGGCATAGCTAGAATGTTCCATAAGCATCATGGAACAAAAACTTGAGTGGATCATTTTCTAGTTGTGAAACCATTGGGGGATCTGTGAATGTTTTGTTGAGTGTACAAAGAAATGGCCTCCTTTTTACATATTCCCATCCCATCTATGCAACATGCGAGTGGATCTCTCGACATAAACTTTACCTCACAAGACTTTCCAATGAATTACAATAGAGAACAATCTCCCTTATACATCCCTACGTGGATCAATGGAAAAATTGTAACGGGTGTTCTTGTTGACCCTACATGTGTGAATTTCATCACTAAGGATATTATTTTGATTAAATTATTACACAAAGATAGGTATGACAAATCTAGGAGTACCATCCATACACACAATGGGATTTTTGTACCTCCCATCGGCTACATTACCTTGTCCTTCTTAGTTTGACCTAGATTCATGAATGCACTTTTTGACATAATCCTAGGTTTTGAGCTCTTTAGAGTGAAAATGGGTATCCCCTAGCTGGTCGCTATGGATGCATTTCCCTTAGTGGTGCATATGTGTCTCATTTTTTCCCATGAGGATACGATGCATGTAGTCCATGATACTAGCTATAAACAATCGATTTTATGTGGGAGCTACTCAATATATCCCTTTTGGCTTGTGCCTATTGGTCCATTTCCTCCTAGGATGGACCTCTTGTACCGAACCTATGTGATGTACAAGAATGGGGGCATAACACCTAAGGTGAGATGCTTTCCTTCTCCCTATGCCATTTCACATAGGGCTTGCATGAAGGTGGAGTGTGAAAGCACATTGGCTTGAAAAAAGGAAGAAGAGAAGCATGCCCAAATCCCTTCTTCTTTTGATGTCCCACCTGTCACTTCCTCTCACTCAACTATGGCACCATTATCACCTACTCCTAAGCATTTACTGAAGAACTTGATGGTTCCTACTTGGTAAAAGCCTAAGCATCTGGTATTTGACTTTCCCTCCTTACCCACAGTGCTTTGGCCCATTTGATATGGTAAGGGGAAGGGTCCCCACAGGGATTCCTCTATGTCTCAGCCTCTGTGGCCTCCTACTACTCTTGCCTCTAAGCTAGTGAATGGGAGGAGTCCCATTGTTGAGGCATTAGTGCTGACTCTCATCGTTGTTTCATATTCTTCTAAACCTCTCCCTCATGGTCCCTTGTTGGAGTCTCTCCCTCCGCTAGAAATGGTCATGATGGATACTCTGATGGTAGAACAAAAGGCTTTCATTCCCTCTCATCCTCTAGCCTATAGCTCCTAGAGTCACAGGAATCGCCTTGGGCATAAGTGCAATCATTAGAGAAAGGCTTCAACTACTAAGAAAGCCACCCTGTAGAGGAAGGAAGGGGAGTTAGTAGCTCCTACCTCAACACTCTCTATTGTGTCCTCTATCACCCATCTACTTCAGTTCCTTTAGCTTCAGTTTAGCTTCCAACTCCCACTATGATCATAAGTGATCCACACCCGAAGAGGGTGTAAGTGTTTGTTGATCCTTTAGTTGAGCTACCCCTTTTGATGTCCTTTTCAGACATCCTATCATTCTCAAAGCCCATGGACATGTCGAACACCTTGGTGGTTTCCATTGATATTTTATCATCTTCCTCT
The DNA here is from genome assembly GCA_007258455.2 of Sequoia sempervirens. Classification (NCBI taxonomy): domain Eukaryota; kingdom Viridiplantae; phylum Streptophyta; class Pinopsida; order Cupressales; family Cupressaceae; genus Sequoia; species Sequoia sempervirens. The sequence goes on from VDFB02105785.1 coordinate 174,280,501, forward strand.
AACCCTTCCCCTTCATCCATGAGGATCTCGTATCCTATGATGAGGTCGAATATGGAGGACAACCCTACTAGCAATGGGGAGTGAAAAAGGGGTTCACCTTCTTTGGAATGTGGTTCTGTATTAGCTTGAGTCATCCTAGTGATAGAAGAAGTCACAACATCCCTAGAGTTTGTCACTACTCCCGAGTCTCTTGATGAGCCTATTAGTGAATCTTGAGTGCTACCTCCCTCATCCATTGAGTTAACACATGACACTCTTGTGAAGTGCATGTTTAATTCTGTGCGTGAGGTCTCCACCCTATCAATGATTTTCATGAAGTCACTGACTTTCACTCCACAAGAACTAAGCAAAGAAGACCTCAAGGGGCCTTCTTCCATGGCTCTTATTGCAGGAGGGTCAGAGGGTTACCTGTTAATATTTCATCCTTTCAACCTTATCTTCCCTCCCCATAAAATGATCTAGATTCGGAGAACAACAACCTCTTGGTTGATGAGGACTAGGGGGTGCCTCTTCTTTATTTGTAGAGTATATTATGTGTGTGAGTTTGTGTTCCCCCATGCTTTGTTATGTGTTCCTAGATGATTTTTGTCACCCTTTTAGGTGCTTGGATACATGAGTATTTATGTGTTGTTAAATTTCCTCTATTTGTTACATAATTCTTCCTTTGTTGTGTATTGATTCTTGACAATTGGGGATGATGCAAAGTATTGGGAGCATTTTAGCTTCCCTTCCATGTTGACCCAATTCTTTATTTTTCATTTTGGCTTCATGTTCTTTTCTTCATATGGTCTGATATATTAGGGGTTTGATGATAGTTCACTTATATATTATTTATTTATCTATATTTATGAGCAATTATGACCTCAAAATATCAGATTGCCCTTGTTCCTTGCTCGTGATATTATTGTATCTTCTTGAATTTTTTCTTTCTTATCTTTCATGATTTTTTTATGATGTTGTGGTGCTCATGTGTTGTCCCTCGCATGTGTGACAACATTACCATGGTTACATCTCACTATATCTTGCAAGCTACAACATCACTTTTTCTTGTTTGTTTTTCTCTCCTTAGGATGTCACATGCCTTTGTGTTTGACACACACCATCCTAAGGAGGGCTATCATGTTGCTTCAATTTTGAAAAAATGCATTTGGTGGCAAACAAATCTTTTCTTTAAAATATCTTTAAAATAGTTTTCAAAAATTGTATTCCTCAACAAGGACCCCTTGCGAAATATTTTTCTTTTATCATAGGTTCACAAAGAGAGAACTTGGAAAAAAATTCCTTCAAGGAGGGAGCACCTTCTCTTGCGGATGAAGTTATAGCCTTCCCCTTGCGAGGGTACCTTCTTGCTTTTGAATTCCTTGATGAAGTGAAAAAATTTCAAAAGGATTCCTTGATGTTGAATTGATTTGTTAAAAACATTTTTGTACTTTCAAATTGAGCATCCCTTGAGTGGACCCATTTTCTTTTGAAGGGTTCCCAAGGGACCCCTTTGAAAGCTCTTCCTTCAATTTTAGACTGTTTGTGTCATTTCCTTCTTTCTTTCCTAAATATCATTTTGGATTTCTAACATGTTTTTTCTATGGATTAACATGTTGCTTTGTAGGTGCACTTGTGAAGCTTCTTTCCAATCCAACTCTATGGAGTCCCCTCACATTGGGCTTCCTTCAAGAGAGAATACCTAAAAGTGCCTTATTTGTAGGTCTAAGGACATGTGAAGTGTTTACATCTTATAGGATTTTTCCATCATTGGTCTATGGGCCTTCAGTGCACTATTTTGAAAATCCTCAAGACAAAGTACTTGTGGAGTCTCTTTCCTACCCTATGCTTTTGAGTTCACCAAATTGTAGTTTTCTTCCTCAATGGTTTAGGTATAAGTTTTCAAACTCTTCTACTTTACCAAAAACTCATTGAAACTCATGCTCACTAAAGTCAGGGAAAAATGTATAGGAGAGAAATTGCACCCCTCTTACAAATTCCCCTTTTACATCCTCCACCTTAGAAAAATCACATCCAACCAAGTAATCTCACATCACCTATCTGCAATCCATCCACTTGAAACTTGTTTTTAGTGTCATTGGGGGAATATATGTCAAGGAAACACATGTGGCATGTAGACATCTACGTGGTTTGCTGTCATCCATTGGTGATGAAATGTAACATCCCTATGCCTTCCTACCGACCTTTAAATGGCTCTTTCCCTACCTTTTCATCTTCAAATGGCTATCTTTCTCATGCAATCCATCTTCTTCACACTCTTGGAATTCAAACATAGCTTCTTTAAAATTATCATACATTTAAGCTACTTGTTGCATCACTAGCTTCACATTTCCAACACCATAACATCCTACATATTCTACCACAAAAGCTACAACTTGGTGGCTAGTTAGGCTACTTTCAGCATTGTTGTAGCTGCATAAACTCTACCATTATTGTGGGCTTGCATTCCACTCTTATTGGCCTTGATTTCCCTTGGTCAAGGGTGGTAACACTTTTTCTTACTTTTTTGTTGGATTTGTGCAACTTTGTGTCTCTTATAGTATTTGGTTCCATTTCCATTCTAGTACTACTTTCTTTATTGCATTTCTATCTATCTCTCTATCTAATTGTCCATGGATGTGGAAACAAAAAAGTGGGGGTTTGACTATACCAAACCCCTATACAACCTGATGGCCCCTTCAAAATTTACAAAATTTTAAATGCCCATGATGAAAAAGGTTGATTTGCACACTCAAAAGTGCACCTAAAAAATCTGCCCTAGTGACCTACTTTGGAGGGTCATAAATTGGAGCCAATTGATTTTCATTCCAAATCCCATGGTGAGTGTATTCATATAACATATTTCAACATTTATGTTAGATTTCATCCCCTTGTGATGAGTTTTGATAAGGTTTGAAAAGAAAAACTGAGGGTTCTAGACTATTTTGTTGTTTGCATACTCTTAGTCTTGCGAAGTGGCCTTTGTTCTGAATGATATTTCACAATTGGATGATCATAATAAAATGGATTGGTGCTCTATGTTCCCCTCATATTCATGTGCTCACTGGTTTGGTTTCAGTGTCTCAGGATCATATTTGATATTTTTTTGAGATGAAAAGAAAATGTAGTTCATTTTTTTTTTACATCTGCATTTCCAAAATGTTTCAAGGTCATATTTGACCCTTAATATCTCAAAAATAATGTGGATTGAAGTAAATACCTCTTTCACACATGCTCAATTTACCTAAATGATCTAGTGGCTCTAGTAGTGCCTCCCTAGGAGGTGACTTGGTGAGCCCTAATTGGTTTTTGATAGGTGCAACTGTAGAAAAGTTTGATTGATCCACTTTGGAGGTTAATATTTTGCACCTTAGGATGAAATTTTCCAAGCCATTTGTTGAACTAAGTTCTTGGGTCAAATTTTTTCATGCTTGCACATTTTCATAGCTCCAGGAGGTTGTTTGACTAGTTTTCCAAGGTGATTCCATGGGCCACTTGACCTATTTTGATCACTATGCAAATATGCTAGGAAAAAAAAATTAATGACAACCCAGTGCATTTTTCACCTCAAGATGCATTCAGAGGCAACCTCATATCAATTGAGCATGAAACTTGTTTCAAAAAAAAATTGTTTTTAGTGAAGCCCACAAGGGGGACCCAACATGTGTCACACAATTTAAGGAGAAGGCTGATGTTCAAATCTCATCTTCATAAAGTGTATTGAAAACCCTTTCACATGGAAAAGAATATCATAATTTTGTTAATATGGATGAGCAGGAATTTTTTTTTACAAAACCTTGCCCACTCATCTTGTCTAAAGAAAATGACCAAGCATATCAAAGTAGACAAGTAATGTAGGTAAAAAATGATGGCTCAATTCAAGTGAAGAATGTTTTCCATGTCAGAGATATATGGGTATATATGACCAATTTATGAAGCATACACAAGTGGCGAATAAAAAATATCTCATGCTTGAACTCCTTGTGTCCTCTTCCATTAGATAGTTAGATGCAGTAGTTGATACAAGAATGTTTATTCTATATGGAAAAGGGTTTAATTTAATTGAAACATTGGTTGATGAGGATTTTGTATGGTCTTAAATGACACAAAGTACTAACGTGAATGATGCAGATAAGGAAGCAATTGAACTATTAAGATGGTTAGCATCCTCGCAAGCTAATATTGAGGATAAGGAAGATGAAGAAATAGTTTTAAGTTAGTTATTGCATTCTAACTCAATAGAGTTGGTTTTGGAGATGGCTCATACAAATTTTTAGGATGCATCATAGAAAGAGTGCGTAGAGATTCTTAGTTCAACTTTAGATGTTGAAGATTATAGTAAGGAAAAAAGTAATCAATTAGGTCAAGTACATGGACAAGGAATTCTTGAATGTTTGCATAATGTTTCTATAACTCAAAATATAATTCCACAAGTGGATGGTGAGTGGGATAATCTGGTCGAAAGTTTCAAAACTTCTCTAATGGATGAAAGGAATAGAAGGAATAAGATAAAGCCTATTTCAAATACCTTTCATAATATTTCTAGTGGTGTAACTACTTCATCATCATCTACAAATGAGCTAGTTGTAAACCAAGTAGTGTGGGGTTCATTTTCTCTGTCTAGCAATGAAGGTGTTTTCAAAGATTCATACACTAGCAACAATGTGCCTTTTAATCTATAATTCAACATTAAAGGAACATAATGGTGCTAGTAGTTCAATAAGTAAAAATGGCTTTGTGCAAAATTTTGATGTTTTTGTGACTAATTTGCAAGAGGATAAATGTTCATTAAATATGGAAAATTTAGATGATGCTACAAATATGTCCTTAAGGGACCTTATGAGAAAAATCAAAAGAGCGGGATTGGAATGATGGAATTGGAGCATTGTGATGATTTGTAGATGCTATCTAACAATTTAGGGAAACTCAACATGGTGCTAAATGTAAATGTAGTATGGAAATTTTGGAGGAAGAGCTCCAATCTAATGCATTAGAAAAGATACCTAAAGATGTTTCAATTCACATAGATATCAAGATAAAAAATGTGGAGTTTTCATGGGATCGCTCTTCAAACAAATCAACGAAGGAAAGGAAATCAAATGCGATGCAATCTTTTTTTGGCATTGCACTTGAAGAGGGGAATCCAACGTAGGAGTCATCAAATTATGAGGTGGTTACATGCAACTATATTATAAAGTGTGGCACAAATCTTAGAAAGGTGTATGTTGCATGGGGTGCCATTGAGCTTGCAGAAAATGGTCAATTCAATAGTGCAAAGGGGAGAATGGATGAAGTCTCATGTTCAAGTTATAAATACAACATCTTCTCTTCCATTTATATGTGTGCATGGAGATCTAAGTGGTGATGAATTTGCAATAAAAATTTTGAACGAACAATTCTATGAAAGTTAGCACCCATACTCAAGTTCTATTGTATTCAACTTGATCACACTATAAGGAAAAAACTGGCTCAAAGTAGAAGTGATCATTGAAGTTGCTTGAAAGTGACTCAGATGTGAAGAATGCCTATTTTTTGCTATCCACTTTGGGATTGGGATTATTTTGTAGATTAGAGCACCAAGAGGGATGATTCAAAGAATGAGGCAATGTGTCATGAGAAAGCTCTGGCACTGTATTGTAAAGTGAAAAAGTAGAGACTTGGAACATTGGTATTACAAGGGAAACCATGATGTTGGGAGAGGGAGACAAATTTCACTTGTATTGAAAATGGATTAACATTGTTTGAAGAACTTCTATTTTGTATTCCAAACCAATTTTTAGTTGGCTCAAGCACATTAATGAGGATAATAGTGGCACAGTTGTGAGAGGGGATGGTAACAGGGGCAGTTGTGTTCATTACTTAATGTAAAGGTAAAGCTAACACATGTTTAATTTTCATAGCCCATGCTTGCATTGAAAATGTATCAAAACTATTTGTGGGGGTTTTATTTTGGCATGGTTTTGATGGAAAACATAAAGTTGTAGGTTGGCTACTGTAAACATTTTCTTGTTTCCCTCAAAGTATCTACAATAGTAGAAACATGAAGAGTTACATAGGATATAGGGAAAGCAAGCAAATCAACAACAAGTGAAATCTCCACCTTAGCCCACTAGCTCGCGAGAGATAGGATTGACATCACCAGAAGGCTGCAGGAAAGCAAGGAGATGCAGAAAAAATAAAATTAATGACCCATCAATAGTGGGAAGGAGGTAATGTGGATGAATGTATACCATCCCTTTCTAGTCCACAAGAGGTTATGCTAGTGTCAAAGGAGAGTGATAGATGAGCAGGGAGTGGCTCATGGTAGGCCCGTGAAGGAATTAAAGTGCACAAGTAAATTATTTTAATAAGCCCTTATAATATTCAAAAGACATCACATTTTAAAGATAAAGGCATTAAATTTAAAGTGAGATAAATTTTCATGAGATGTAATGGGCATGAATAAAATATTTTAATAGCCTGATAGATAAAGGCTTTCACTTTTCAAAAGTAATGACATTGGGTATAAAAGTAAAATCAAAATTTACTTTGTTGTACGAATAAGAAGCATGGTTAAGTTTTTAATGGCTTGATGAAATTTTTTAAAATGCCTTCAAGAGTTAAAGAAAAATTTAATTTAAGTGGCAACATATTAAAGTGAAGATACACAAGTAAGGAGCCTTCACCAATAAAATATTTTATTTTTGCTGGGTGAATGTAAAGGATAAATACATGAGACATTTTTTTCTTCAGCTGTGGAAATATAAAAGGAGGAACAAAAGGGATTTCATGAGAAAGAAAACAAAGTTTTCATACTGCAGGGTAAATAGATGTTTGGAGGTGAAATATTTTGCAAGCAAAGATATTTTCAACTATAGAGAATGATGAAGAATGAATTCTTCACAGTAAGGGAATAATATTTTGTTAGAGGGAAAATGCAAGAGGCGTGAATTAGAGTATAGAATGGGGCTTCTCTTCAGGTGGTGGGTGGTTATTTATCAATGACCCTGAGTTTTTGAAGTGTCTTCTTCTAAGGTGCATTTAAGGTTTCATTCTCCTTAAGTGTAGTTTTCTGATTCATTGGTAAAGAGGTTGTTTTGTAATTAATCACAGAGAAAATTTTGATGAGAATACAAAGCATTTTAGAGTCAAAGTCTTAGGGTCTAAGTTTTTCAATATCTATATAATTTTGATTGCAATACTAGAAAAGTAATGCTGGATGGTACAAGTTCAACACCATTTTACTCTCCTACATATTGGTTTAAAGATTATGAATAATATAATCAAGCTTATCTTATTTGTATCTATCAATTTCATATGGATGTGTGGCTCTATTCTTGTTTATTAATTCAAAGAATTAATGTAGGTGCTTGAATATGGTTGTAAATTTGAATTAAAATAAGTACCATGATGCTAGTAAGAAGTAAAGGATAAAACACCATGCTGAAATACTGTAATGCAATGCTTCAAAGCTTCATATAATGTTAGGTGTAAAAATTGTTATCAGATTATGTAGGTGTTTGAGTTGAATCTGCTCCATGGATGAGGAATTGATCTAAGTGTGCTATTCATGTTACATTTGTTGGTTAATTCAACAACTAATCACAAAGTTAAATCAATTTAAATGTCAATATCAATTTGTTTGTGTGTGGAATTTAATTCTCTACATCTCTCATGTTTGACTTAGACACTACCATGAAGGTCAACCAAACCTATAGGGTACTGTGTATTTTAAACAATTGGAGGTGAATCATCATTTTGAAGGTCTTATTCAAGTTAAGATAGAAATTTGCAATGTAAAAGCTTAACATTATGTTGTAAAATAAGTTTGAAGTACCCTTTGTTACTACAAAGATAATAGGAAAAGTCTTGTAAGGGTGTAAGAAAAATTATCATCAACCTATTCATACTAGTGTGCAGCCCCTGTCATGTAATAAAAGAATTTTCAGCATTGAAAGGTACATTTCCATAAATTTTGATGTTATTTGTGGTTTCTGAAATGTCATACCACCTAAAATTGGGGAGAACTTACCAAAATTCAATGGTGAGAAGTCTGAATCAACTAATAAGCATCTACAATAATTCAATAATCTAATGGATTATTACAAAGTTGACCTTGAGGATGTAATCATGAGGCTATTTGTTTAGAATTTGAAAGGAGATGCAAGAGATTGGTTCTCTTATTTACCATCATGCTCTATCTATTCTTGGGTAGAGTTCAAAAAAGTGTTGATGGAGCAATTTGGTGAAAGAATCAATGCTATTTCTATTATCAATAAATTTATGAGCATTAAGAAAGAAGAGGAAAAACTACTTCCAACATTTAATCAAATATTTGCTAAAACATTAAGGGATATTCCTGAGGTTTTGAGACTAAGTGATGTAGTGTGTTTGGTCTTTTTATTTCGAAGCTTCTGATAATGAGATGAGCTATTTGCTGAGATTAAGGATCCTAAAAGATTGCATTAGGCCTATGGGATAGCCATGAACATTGAAAACAACCTGAGATATGGAATGCAAAGGATTTATTTTTCTAAAACTATTTTCTACCCTAAGACACCAAATGTTGATGAGAAGTGTTAGTCATAAATTCAAAATGAATGTCATAACACCTACACCCCTGCTATCCTAGCCTACACATCATTCCATAATATTGATCACATAGAGCCCCAAACAAGTTGTCAAGAAGTTGCATGGATTTGTGATCCTATGGTCTCTATTGAAGCCCTCTCTTGCATAAGGAAACATGAAAGAGAATCATCATATGATCTCTATGCAAGATTTATGGATACTCTGGCTATAATTCTTGAGTGTCATAGACCTGAAAATTTAGTGTGTATTGATTTATTTTATGAATCTTATGAACAAGGTTTGAGTGCTCTACCAAATAAATTGAAGCCCATCAAAATTGACCAAGTGTATGAATACTTTTCTCCTTTTGAAAATATTAGAGATGATCGTCAAGAAACTATCATGTTTTCAACGTATGATGATAATGATTTTGTTGCTCCATATGAGTTAAGAAATGAGATATGACATGAAGAAGAAGAGAGCATAGGAAAGGTTGAAAATGTACACCTTTTTGATCATCAAAGCTTACGCTTCTTTGAAAGTCTTATGGGAAATTGAGCAAGTGGGGGACAAATTTTGTCTCATTGAATATCTCTAGGTTTTTTGTAGAAAGTTGGCTCTTCTTTTGGGGTTTTGAGATAAGGGGAGAAAAGAAATGTAAATATAAAACATAAAAGGCGATGTGCCAAAGATTTTAAAACATTTCAAACCCAAAATTTATTCCTATGATTGATATAAATAGACATAGAATGCAACAACCCATCATTGTTGGAAAGAGAACAAACAAAAAAGACTAACTTCAAGCACTGACTTTGAGATCTTTCTGTAGCTAGTGTTCATTAAGATCTGATCAAACATAAAGATTTCTTATGAGTAAAAGATAATATTTAAGAAATCACAAGAACTCTATCTCCCAATACAACATAGTACTATTGGCAATATAAGGGCAAACAACTAAGAGGGGGGTGAATCCGTTGTCATAGAAATTAAAAAATTATCCAACTTATTAACCTTATTCTCATATTTGATTATTAACCATGAAAACATAAATTATCAACACATAAAAAACACAAATAACACCAATATTTTTTATGTGGAAACCTTGTTAGAGGAAAAACCATGATGGAGGACAGTCCATAAGATTATACCTTGTTAAAAGTATAAAGAAAATGAAATATGGGGAATGCACATGCATTCAGGAACACTTCCTAGCAATCACTACTCAATTATGAAGGAAGAAACAATGTCTTACAAAGAGATTCAGATTATAGCCATCTAGATTTTGAATTGGGAAAATAGCATATGCAAATTCTTGATTATAGTTCCATTTCAGCACATGAACAATTCTTTACTCTTCTGCACACTTCTTCACACTCTGCTCTACCTTTGAATGACATTCAAACATACAAACACTTCTTCACACTTTTCTATGCCTTCGAATGATATATGCACGTAGAAGCACACTCTGGCATACACTCGCATACTCTTTCACCCTCTTACACACACAAATTAGAATAAACAATCGCTCTTATATATCCGCAACAAGAAATTCCATTGCTACAAGTTGACCACAAAGAAATAATAAAATGAATATAAACTGTTGGCCCAAAATATTAAACATTATTGATGCAAATCAGCCAAGGTTGGCCACAACTTAGTGAGGACCCAAATCAAATTCTCCAACATGAAAACACTTGAATTAATTACTCCTCGAAGATCCACAACACGCTACAAACACTATGTCAATGAAGAACAAGAAAAACATGAACACGCAAGAGAAAATTGCCAACCACGGGCACAACGATCAATGAAAATGTGCAATAAAGATAGAGAATGATATAGAAACATCGATAAGAATCACAAATCACAAGATAAGCATCCACAACAATTGCACTAACTGAAATAGCCTCATCTTCAATCAGGAACACCAATTGAAGAAATAGAAAAACTATTAGAACGAAAATCTTCATAACTCGATCAAATCTTCATGCGGATCTCTGAAATTTGACATGGATAAAATAGATACACTCAAAAACAAAACCTTTAGTCCACAACCTTTGTTCATCAATGTATAAGAATAGCCACTAGTATGTCAGCTACACTGTACTTCACTTCACCACTAACAACCTGCAACTCATTTATTACAATTTTCACAATATCCTCAACATATACAACTTCAAATAAATTAATGCTAATATTGTTGACATCAATAACAACCACATATCAAAAACACAACCACAACATCCAATAATATCCTCCTTTGGCATTAATGGAAACACATGATGTGAAAAACACCATCAACACAACTAGCTCCTACTTAGGTTACCACTCATCATCTCAACACTTTCACATAATATTTCTCCCCATAAGGCTCTTCTCCTCAAATAATCACTAGTTTTTCACATGAATCTTCTCCCACTTTGACATCAATGACAAAGTTATCTAAGCTCTAAAATACATATCTGAATTTCTAAACCATCTGACTACTCGCCCTGAGTAGTAGCCACCACAACATCAATTTGAAACAAGATATGATTGTGAACTGCATGGATTGATGCAATGCAATGCATCCTTAGTTCTGATTAGGAGGGGTAATCACCCATAACTTCCCTCTGACATACTCAAAAGTATCCTTAGGAAACAGTTTGGTAAAGATGTCTGCAATCTACTCCTTAGTAGGCACATACTCTAGTCTGACTTCCTTTTCACTTACCTTCCCCCTCAAAAAGTGAAACTTGATAGATATATTCTTTGTTTTTTAATGCAACACCGGATTCTTTGAAATGTTAATAGCACTTGAGTTATCATATAATATACCAATAGGATCATCATATACAATTTTGATATCCTTCAACATCTATTACATCCACAAGACTTGAGTACAATTATTAGCAGCAACAATGTAATCGGCCTCTGCAGTAGAAAAGGAAATTGCATCCTACTTCTTGATTAACCATGAAATTAGCTTCTTACCCAAGAAAAATGTTCCACCACTAGTACTTTTTTTTGTCATTCACATCTCATGCCCAATCAACATTAATAAAGGAACTCAAAGTAAGATCATCATCTTTAGGATACCATAGGCCAAGATCAACAGTTCCCTTCAAGTATTTAAAAATTCTCTTCACAACAGTCACATGAGATTCCTTTGGATTAGCTTGAAATCTTGCAACAATACATACAACATTCATGATATCAGGCCTATTTTGAGTTAAATACAACAATCCACCAATCATTGATATGTATCTTGTTTGATTTTCTTTAGAAAAATCATCTTCTATTGTCAACTTGCATCCAATCACCATAGGTGTACCAAATGGCTTTGAATCTTCCATAGAAAACTTCTTCAAAAATTCCTTCACATACTTGGACTAAGATATAAAAATCCCTTTATCTAACTAAGTAATTTGCAATCCCAAGAAGAATTTCATCTCACCAATCAATGCATTCTGCATCTCATTAGCAAACTTCATGCACAAACAATCATCTCCTCCAAAAATGATATCATCAACAAAGACTTCAACAATCTAATCTTTATTTTGATCAATCTTGACATACAAATTACTATCAACAGTACCTTGGTTAAATCCAAGCCTCAACAAATACTTATCTAATCTTGCATACCATGCTCTAGGGGATTGCTTCAAGAGTCTATACAATGCTTTCTTCAACCAACACACCATATCTTCCTTATCAGGCAATTGGAATCCATTAGGTTGCTCAACATACACTTCTTCTTCCAATTCACCATTTAGAAAAGCTGATTTTACATCCATTTGGTAGACTTTGTAGTTCTTGTGAGTAGCATATGAAAGAAATAATCTTACAACTTCAATTCTAGCAACAAGGGAAAATGTCTCTTCAAAATAAATTGCTTCCATCTGTGAATATGCTTTACATACTAGTCTTGCTTTGTTTCTAACCACTTCATCTTGCTCATTTAGTTTGTTTCTAAAGATCCATTTGGTTCCAATTACATTCTTGTCCTTAGGTCTAGGTACAAGAATCCATGTATCATTCTTCTCAATTTTTTTTAACTCTTCTTTCATTGCTTCAACCCAATACTCATCTTTACATGCTTCATCCACACTAGTAGGCTCAGTTTTTTATATCAAGAAATACTCTTATACAATATTTCTCCTAGTTAAGAAACCTTTGTTCTTATCACCTATAGTATGATCTTCTAAATGATTCAATATTACATACCTCAGAGTCTTCTTAGGATGTTCTTCAACTTCAGGCTCTTGTGTTCTCTCTTCTGCAACTTCACTGGTTTCTTCTTCTTCATTTTCTCAATTTACCAGATTGATTTGCACTTGATTTGTAGTTTGAACTTGCTTTCCTTTGTTTGTACTACCATCCCGATCATCAAAGTCATATCCACAGGCTTTGGATAGTCTACCTAACTCTTCATCAACCTTGAAATTTTCACTTTCAACCATTTTCTTCAATCTTTTATTGTAACACTGGTAGGCCTTACTTTTATTAGAATAACCCAGAAAGATACCTTCATCACTCCTAGCATCAAAATTTCCTATGTCCTCATCTCTCTTAATATAACATATGCTTCCAAATATCTTGAAGTAATTAGCAGTAGGGTTTTGACTAATCCATAGCTCAAAAGGGGTCTTGCTAGTATCAAGTTTTATTTGTACCTAGTTGAGTGTGTACATAGCAGTGCTCACAATTTCTCTCCAATAGATATGAGGAACATTTCCTTCCAACATCATAGTTCTATCAACATCTTCAATTGTTCTATTCTTCCTTTCCATAACTCGATTTTGCTGAGGGGTCCATAGTGTAGATAATTGTCTCTTTATTCCATTTTCTTCACAAAAGTATAAATTCACCAAAAGTGAATTCACCATCTCTATCTGATCTTAGACATTTGATCTTCAAACCTATCTCTATCTCAACCATGGCTTTAAAGATCTTGAACTTTTCAAGTGATTCATATTTCTCCCTTAAGAAAGTAACCCATACCATTCTAGAATAATCATCAATGAGTAACATGAAATACCTATAACCTTGTAAGCTTCTGACCTTAGAAGGACCACACATATTAGTATGCATAAGCTCTAATAATTCATTTGAACAATGCTTTTTACTCTAAAATGAAATCTTGGTTTGCTTTCCCAATTGACATTACTTGCATATTGCATTAGTAGGTTTCATGATCTTAGGTAGATCCCTCATAGCCTTAGGGGAACTTATCTTCATAATATTATCAAAATTAACATGACACAACCTCCTATGCCATAACCAACTTTAATCAACTTGAGCAATCAAACAACTTTTACTAGCAGCACTCAAGTGAAAGATATTACCTTTTGTTTTTGTACCTAATGAAATTTCATTTTTGGAGCTCAATATTCTACACTTTCCATCATTGAATTAAAGATTGTACCCCTTATCAACCACTTGACCAACACTCAAAATATTATGCTTCAAGCCTTCCACACATAGAACATCATCAGTATTATGCTTACCATCAAGAGAAATGTAACATCTTCCATAGATCACACCAGCTGTATTATCACCAAATATCACAACACCACCATCATACTTTTCCAAGCATACAAACCTACTTTTGTCTCTTGTCATATGATGTGAACATCCATTCTCAATTACCCATTCATCTTGGTCTTCAACTCGAGCAGCTAGGGCTTTCTCCACATTTGTACAACCAATAGATTCAATAGATACAAGATTATTTTCTTTGATAGCAATAAATACCCATCCATCATCACTTTTATTCCCTTTATCAGATTCATCATTTTTCATGCCTTCATCAACAACATAGTAACACTTCTTCTAAAATATAGGCTTGTTATGTCTTGGTTTAGCAACTCTTTTTGGACACCTTGTTGCAAAATGAGCTATCTTATTGGAAGAAAAACATTTAAGAGGAAATTTTCCTTCATACTTACCTTTTTCTATTGGTACTTTTTTGACAATAATTGCTTCCATCTCTTCTAGCTCTCTTTCTTCTTCTTCAATCTGTCTAATTTCATCCTCATACTTGAATGTCTTCCTAGATGAACTTTCACCTGGATCATATCTTTTTCTATCTCTTCCAGAAGTAGTAGCCTTAAATACAGATTCAACCTTAGGAAAGGCATCACTAAATTCACTGAATTGAAAAGTAGTCATGTTACTGAAAAATGTATCTCTGGTTATGTTTGTTATAGTTTGGAGCTCTTCAATAGCACTAGCTTTGACTTTGTAAGAATCAAGCAAGGAACTAAAACTTTAGCAACAATCTTAAATTCATCTATCTTTCCACCAACACATCTAATACCACACACAAGTTCGTTCACTCTTTGTAGGAAAGTATTAAAGTTCTCATCATCACCCATTCTCAACCTTTCATATTTCCCTTTCAAAATCTACAACTTAGCAAATTCACATTACCATCACCTTCATACAAAGTTTCCAACTTTTTCTAGATCTCATGAGCAATCTTCAGATCCATAACATTTGTCACCTCAAAATCAATCAAAGCACTCAACAAAGCTTCCTTAGCCCATATATTATACTCAACATCTCTGATCTCAGCAGAAGTAGTAGGACCATTCCATGGAATAATATACATATTACCTGTAATGCTCTACTAGGGTTCACCAATGCATCTCAAATGGAAATTCATTTGAGTCTTCCACAAGGAATAATTTGTTCCATCAAATCTTAGACTATCCTTCTTGTAACTTTTCATCCCAGATCACCTTAAGTTGTTAAAATTATTTGAAGGAACTTGATCTAATACCAATTGTTGGAAATAGAAGGGAAAACAACAGAGAGGGTGGGGTGAATCAGTTGTCACAGAAATTCAAAACTTATCCAACTTAGTAACCGTATTCTCAAATCTGATTATTAACCATGAAAACATAAATCATCAACACATCAGAAATACACATAACACCAATATTTTTTTATGTGGAAACCCTATTAGTGGAAAAAAAATGGTGGAGGTCAATCCACAAGATTATACCCTGTTAAAAGTTTTAAAAAAATGAAATATGGGGAATGCACATGCATTCAGGCACACTGCTTAGAGCTCACTACTCAATTACAAAGGAAGACACGGTATCTTTAAAAGAGATTTATATTACAGTCATCCAAATTTTGAACTGAGGAAATAGCATCTACACATGCCTGATTACAATTCTAGTTAAGCACATGAACAATTGTTTACTCTTATGCACACTTCTTCACACTCTACTCTTCCTTCAAATGATATTCACACATACACACACTTCTTCACACTCTGATCTGATTTCAAATGATATATGCACATACAAGCACACTTTGGAATACACTCACTCACGCTTTTACCTTCTTACATGCACAATTTTGAATAAACAATCACTCTTATATATCTGCAACAAGAAATTTCATTGCTACAAAAGAAATAATAAAATGAATATAAACTATTAGCCTAAAACATTAAAGATTATCAATGCGAATCAACCAAGGTTGACCACAACTTAGTGAGGACCCAAATCAACATCTCCAACATGAAAACACTTCAATTATTTACTCCTCGAAGATTAACATGCTACAAACACTATGTCGGCCAAGACCAAGAAAACATGAACATGCAAGAGAAAATCGCTAACCACGAGCGCAATGATCAATGTGGATGTGCAACAAAGATAGAGCACAATCTAGAAATTTCCACAAGAATCATGAATCACAAGAGAAGCATCTGCAACAAATGCACTAACTAAAATAGCCTCATCTTTAATTAGGAACACCAAATGAAGATCAAAAAAATTGTCATAATTAAAATATTCATAACTCGATCAAATATTCATGTGAATCTCTGAAACTTGACATGGATACACTAGATACACTCAACAAAAACCCCTTTAGTCCGCAAACTTTGATCATCAATGTACATGAATAACCACTAGTATGTCAGCTACACTTAAGTTCACTTCACCACTAACAACTTCCAACTCATTTATTACAATTTTCTCAATATCCTCAACATATACAACTTCAAATTCATTAATGCTAATAGTGTTGAAATCAATGAAAACCACATATCAACAACATAATCACAACATCCAACAAGCACAAAAAATAACAACTTTCAGAAAAACAAAAAATTCCAATGACATAGTCCAATTTTCCTAAGCCACTATTCTACCATACAAGCATAAAGTGTAGAAATCTACTACTTAAACTATTTGGGTAAAACTTGCAAGACACAGTGTTTCATTCAGAATGATAATATAAAGTAAGAAAGTGTGAAAAGGCCATACATTCACACTCTCAACAAATTCTCCTCAATAGCTCATACTTTAATTATAAAATGAACTTTTGAACAAAGGTCAAATGTCAATCCAACAGTAGTTTAAACCTTAATAGATATAACATGCAAGAATAAAGTAGTTTTGTAACTTGTTTATGAAAATAATTCTTAAAACATTAAGAAAACTAAAGAAACATCTCTTTTTACAAAGAAACTATCACTTGGAATTCAACCCTTCATTATGTCATTGCTCTCCTCTTATAGCTGCCAAAAGAAAGAAACACCACCTTAGTATAGAAGTAATTTCTACCAGATGTTGATACTTGATAGCTCACAATCTTATCATAAGCCCTTGGTTAGGCTGCAAAAGATCTTTTCTCATTAACTCCCAATGACTACATTAATGTCTTTTAGATATTTCAAAGATAGAAGCCTATACACAATCAAATCCTAAAAAAAACAGCCTAGTAAAAGGATTATGTTGACTAATTACATCATCTCGAGGCACCGACTAAAAGCTTC
The DNA here is from genome assembly GCA_007258455.2 of Sequoia sempervirens. Lineage (NCBI taxonomy): Eukaryota > Viridiplantae > Streptophyta > Pinopsida > Cupressales > Cupressaceae > Sequoia > Sequoia sempervirens. The sequence continues at coordinate 174,297,812 of VDFB02105785.1, forward strand.
CATCACAAAAACAAAGAATAGAAAAACAACAAGTTCTGACATTTTCCAAAATATATTACCTTATAAGAGGCACAATCTTCCTTTGATAGAGAGATGACACGTCACGCAATCGGAAACCTTATGTTTTCTGAAAAATGTTTTTGTAGTAAAATTCTACCATTCCGACATGTGTCCTAGGTGCTCCTCCAAAAAGAAAATGATGAGAGAAAGTCATGTAGCCACCATGTGGCACATTGACTGTCTTTCTTACTGGCCCTTCATTAATCCAAACACTTCCACAATCAAAAAAAAAGAAGACCGAAGATTGGAAGACTAAGGAAATGAAAAAAACACTTCACAGTTCTAATGACAAATAGGGGCCTTTGCTCTCAGAGATACACACCAAATTCTCTGGAAATTCCTGAAGTTTGAGGAAGGAGGATTGTTGTGCCTGTCATTCTTCTTCATTGGTAAAGACATACTACGTATGAGCCTGTAGGCTTGATCAAGCTGAAAATATTCTTTGTAAGACATGACCCCCCACCTTGCAATAACCACTCCAAGGTAATGATAAATGCACGAAATGCAAAAAATATCATGCTCAACCTCATTAGCTACATGCATCATGCTTGAACTTGGGAGTTTTGTATAAGTTTGTTCCTTCTATTTGATAGCTTTTGTAATTTTCTCTATTGTTTGCACATCTCCACTTGGGGAGAAAAGTGGAGGTAGCCCGTAGTTGATCAAAACATTGAATTCCTTTTTGATCTCTTCAACACTCGTCGCCAATACCATTGGGAAATCTTGTCACCTTTTGGAAACCTTCTGGGAGTTGAAAATTTCACTAGCCTTGATGTAAGTGGTTCTTCAATTAGTAATCGTGGCATCTTTCAAAACCTTGTTGGAAGCCACACAAAATCTGGAAATGAAACTTTATGATTTTGCCACTCAAGAATCACATACCTATAGAACATGATCAGTCGTTGAGCCAATTTTTCCATTTATTTCCTGGACGTCCTTCAAGAATTGAAATATGGGCCTAAGAACAAGAACTGTAGCTACAATTTGCTCCCAATGTGAAGATACCAATCTTTTTAGCACTAGGAGAGACCTGGTCTTTTGAGCGACAACCATATCCTAATTGAGCTGAGTCTCTTTGGTCCTTACAGTTTTCTCTATTCAACCCTTTTCCTTGAGAGTGTCTACCAGCTTGGAGCTTATCCTTCATACCTCTAATTCACGATTCTGTAACGTGAACATGACCTCTTGTTTTTCTAGCTTCAATTTTTCCATTTCTGCTTGTGCCTTCCTAATGTTTTCATAAAACTAAGATTGGATATTGCCTAGTTCTTTCTATATGTTTTCGTGAGTACTTATGTACTCCACGTTGGTCTGATGCTAGGTGGTGAGGTAAGCTTTTAATCTCTCAATTTCAATGTGTATTCGAACTTGTTAACTCTGTGCTTCTTCATGTAATCTTGAGTTCTCCACTTGCTTACCCTGAATCTGCAATATGCGGGCCAACTCAACATCCTTAGCCCTGACTCTGTCTCTTGCTTTTTAACTTTCTACCCACCCTTTTATAGTTTGAATATACCACCTGATGGGTGGTCTTGGCTAAGGCCACCTTGTCATGTTGATGAGTTTCAATTAGATCTAGGCTCGTTGTCTAGATGTCATAATCCTCCAGTTGCATTTTACCCTCAGACTTAGCCACAAGCAACATCACGATGTTGATCAAGAGAGAATTCTACTCCTCATTGTAACAAGCCTTGATTTTCTAAGTGGCCAAAAACTCAACATTTTTCATAAGCCACCTATGTTTAGCATTTCGTCAGGCTATCTTTGTTGCATTAAAATCATCCTAGAGGCTTTAAGGGACATCAAAATTTTGTGTAGCAATAGGGGAACCAAAAGGGAAACCAAAAAGGGTAACATAAGGGGAGACCTTAAATGTATCAGCATGGGGAGAGGTGAAAGGGAGTGTTATCATGGGAAAGGGTGGCACACCCAGCTGAGACTAAACAGGGGATTTTCTAGTAGAGGTAAACAAAGACGTGGTTGGGAGGAAAGGCGTTTGCTCAGAAGTTGGAGGGAAGGGGGGTGGGGTTTAGTTAGGATGTTTCAACTATTTCAAAAGGGGCCCTTGATAGGGAAAACAAAGAGTCAGTAGTGGCTAAGATGGATGTTGCTTACTTGATGTGTAGGGTAATCTCAGGAATTTCATTCTGAAAAAGAAGGGATGTATTTAGGACTATTAAGTAAAGGCCTGAGGATGGAAAATTCCTTTCCAAGGGAGGAGGAGAGGGGGTAATCAAACATGCAAAAATAGGAAGAAAGGAATGAGTGAAACTTACCTAAACCATGGTGGTTGGCACATCCTTGAAAGTGGACTCCACTTCTTGTTCACCTTAGGCTATCATATTGGATATGCCTAGACCTTCAACCCTCATTCTCTTTTCATGACCAAAACTAACATGTCATGATCTCTTGGAAACATAGCCCTCTGAAACTTGGCCCTTGACAACTGCAACAGATGATGCTCCTATGGACCATTAGGGTCTCTTTCCCTTACTTTGGCAACTAGAGGAGGATGAATCTCATGAATCCTTTTTCCTCAAATCCCTCTGACTATCAGATTATTGTGGTCAGGGAGTCTGACATGGGACTTGTTCCGCATTGATTTCATGGCTAGTTTTTGGATTAGTGTCATCAGAACTAGCCTCCTTATCATAAATATACTTGAATTCTTCATCTTATGGGAATTGTTTGACAAGAAGGTTGTGGAAACGTAACTCTTGTTGGAACCATAAAGAATTGGCCTTCTTTCTTTCCGACCAACCCTTTTTCTTTAGCTGTGTATTAATTGACTTATTTATTGGAAGGTTTCTATAATATGAAACCTTTGGTGTGTAGAAAGTCAACCATTCTGGTCGCTTGAAAGAAATATGCTTTAAATCAATGTATACCTGTACACCTTCTTGAGTCATGTTCTTCCTTGTTTCAAAGTATTCCCACTCTTCATGCTTCACACTATAGATTCCCTATTTGTTATAATCCCACTTATCACAAATGATAAGTAGGCCTAGAGCCACCAATAGATCCTTGAGCTCTTCTTCACAAAATCACTTTGTAAGCAATACTTGACTATTAGCAATATTGAGAGGGAGAAAATATCACTTCATCTTTTTTAGATTCCAACACCATAGATCTTTTCAACAATGGTGACTTGGTAGCATGCTTCTAGTGTGAAAACTCTGTTTGTTACAAACCTAGAGAGTCAAAAAGACTCATTGGGGAAACCCTAAAATATGATAAATATGAAATATACACCCAAGAAATAATCCACTGCATTAAGTGAGATCCTCATCCATTATAGAACCTCATGAGAGAAATGACCCGCAAAGCAAGGTAACAATTCTTTGAGCACAAGCCTCAAAAAGTAATTTGTAAACCCATAATAATCCCCTATTCTAGAAAGAATATGGGTCCACACAAAAATTGACTGAAGACAACTCCATTCATCAAGCCTAGAAACTAGCACATTTTTCCCAAAATATTCAAAATCTTGGTGTAAGACCAAATGAGCCAAGAAGGAAGGATACCTAGATTTATAATCAGTCCTGTGATTTTTTAGTTGGTTCAACATGTTCCAAGCTATCACCTCAGCAAAATCATAGTGTCTTTGGATTTTTTCCTTCTTTAGCTCAAAATCCAAGCCGAACTAAATACTAAGAACCTGGTTATCATCATCCAGAACAAATACCCAGGCTAGCATTGAGAATACTACATGTGTGTTCCTCTTGAATATATCATATGATAGAGGGAAGGGAACACAACCTCTGTCTAGTTGTTCCCTCATTTCTTCTTCATAAAAATTTGTTCTTCTGGCCTTTCCTTCCCTAAAAAGATCCATATTTTCCTCATTGAACAACTTTGAATCCTAGGCCATAGGGATACACAACATATACTATATCGCTTGAGCAGAAATAGTAACCCTAATCCTTCCATTTTGGATAACCCCTATCACCTCGTCGAATCTCTTGGCACATGCATCGACTAATTTCAGGCATGGATGCACATCAAGCAACATGAACTGTAGAAAACCACAATCCCATAGACAAAGCACAAAACCCTTGGTTGTCCCATACTTTTCCTTTCTATGAAATGCACCTTCTCTGAGGCTTTTAGGGTTAATTGACAACTTGGGGTCAAAATCATTGTTAGTGATATCTTGTACTACCTCTCTCCTCATAGGCTTATCAATCAACACCTTGTGGCATTTGAAAGGTCGCTCCTCCATGGCCAAGGTGTTGACAAATGACTTCCGCCTAAAAAAATTGTCATAACTAGGTCATTGACTTGAAGCTCTAGCCTATCTTTCTAGAGGTTGAGGGTTTCACTATGACTATATCAAAAGTTGCAGGGAACTTCTTAGGGATAATGGCCACTTGCCCCTTTCTTTCAAAGGAAAAACATACTTTTGAGCATAATTAATTGTCTTTCTAGTACATGCATTTAAGACTACGCTATTATTGTTGGGCTATTAAATGATGCAACCAGGGTGATACATGTGGACTAGAGATTCGTATCCCTTGGGAATTCCAAAAATGCCATAAGGATGGAATTAGTACTTTCCTTTTGCCACCTCTTAATCAAGAGAAAACCTTGCCTGGATAAGCATGCTTTCTGTCATACCAAATGTGCCGAGGTGGTGCAAAGTACCCTTGAAAAATGTAACCATTAATTTGTTAGAGTTTTAGCACGTTAACCCACATCTTTTCTCATTAAAGAGATAGTTGGAACTGATAACGGTGAAGGAAACATGTCAACAATTGGCACATGAGAGCATTTACTCCCAAGGCCCAAATTTATTTCTTAAGTCATTCTATGGGATCCTCCCTATGATTTATCTATCTTGGTCCATTCTTCCTCAAATTTTCTTATTGCCGTCCGGCCAAAAAATAGACATTCTATTGGTTGAGTTTGCCGATTGGCATTTTCTATATATAGCCACACCACCTTTTGCAACATTCATTCAAACATAAAGTCCCTTAAGTTAGTTGGTCTTCCACTTATTTCCATTCCACCATAATTCATTGCTTTATCAGAATGTATGTTGGCTTAGGGACCCCTATTCGGCTCCTTCCATAGAGGCCACAATACAACTTAGCAAGAGAGATTACTAGTGACCAAATCAAATGCCTAGTCAAGAAATGTGACCCACTTATCATGACTGCATTCAAATGGGTGGTGGGTGGAAACTTCATTACTGATGAGAACTAGTCGTGGAGCAACTGCAATGTGCTTTCCTACTTTGTGGCTTCATTACTGGATCTAAATGTGTCCAAGCCTATGATAATTGAGTTGTGTCATGAGATGTTTGACACCTTGTTGATGGAAGGGCTTGCTAAGATAGTGCAAGTGGCCACCCTTGGTGTTGGTATCCCAAGTGCCATGGACCTTTGGAGGCATGATCCAGAGGATTTTTGTCAAAATTTGAAATTCTCCATTTTCTCTAGTTTTGATATCATTAGAAAATTCTTGAGATCTTGACTCCAACACAACTCTAGAGGAGTCAATCAGAGTCTCAAAGCTCAAGATATATATGGTCAAACCTTTGGTCAACTCTCTAAACCAGGCCAAAAAAAGGGAAAAAAATCAAAGTCGGCAAAACCAATAAAAGGCAGTACCATTGCGAAGTTCTCATCATCATGATTTTGGTTGAGTTCGTTTCATGGAAAACGGAGTCCATATGGCGAAGTTATGGAAGGTTAAAGATTGGGTCAACTCGATGATGTCAGTGCCCAATCAACCCAATACCAATCAACCCTTGACACATGGCATCACCTCCTCCTTCCAAGTGGCAAAAATTATTTTGGTAAGTAAAAATCAAATTTAAAAAATATATATATATATATATATATATATATATATATATATATATAATATAATAAAATTTATATTTAATAAAAATATCTAAGATGGGCCCCACCCATCCATGGGGTGGCCCACATTAAGTGGGGTGCCACCCATGGTATGGGGCGAAACCCACTTTTGAAGGGGAATGCATCCCCCTTTTTTAGGGGAAAGGATAAAAGGAGGGGAGTGTGGTGGGTCAACAACCCCTTATAAAATACCTAAAAAAATCATTTTTAAAATTAGACTCATTTTTGCTATTTCAAGCCTAAAAATTAGGCCATTTTTTATGATTTGAAACCATAAAAAAATACTAAACCCCTTTTCTACGAGAATATTAGGAATATTATTCCTAAATTAAGGAGCCTATTCAAACTACATTCCCAAATTAATAGGGAATAAATCCCTTCATAACCATTCAAATGGAAAAAAAATTAACTTGAGGGGATATTATCCTTTTGGGAATCACAACAAGGGGATATTATTGAAATTTTCTCTATGTAAGGGAGATTGGGTAGTTAATTGGTTTTACACCAATTTTGGCAAAAAATGTAATATAAAAAAGGGGTAGAATTAGGGTGTGAAGGAAAGTGATTTTCAAATAATTTTGAAAGTGTGAGAGATTGTTTTCCTTGGAGAAATTATTGTATTTCTGTGCCTTTGGAGAAGCTTGTTTCCACACACTTTGGAAGTGCATTGGTAAATTTATTTGTAAACCAAGGGGAGGTTCTACCAATGAATGTAACCAAATTTCTAGAGGAATAATTGGATCGGTCCACTCATTGCAGAAGGGCCCGAAGACGTAGTCGTTCTAAATGACGAACTCTATTATCAATCTTTGTTTGTGCTCTCTTTATCTCTCATTTTGGTCTTTCTTTAATTACTCTGTAATTTTGTTATTTAAATTTTGTTTATGTGTTTAATTATAATTAAGCACTTTTGGTTTGTAATTGATAAAGTAAGCATTCAAAGCAAATGTCATAGATCCTTAAATCTGATCAAGGCATGTGGACTTCGACATAGATGTGCCCTGGTTACCCTTTCTCTCTAACTTCTTCACTATGGGTATTGCAACACACCGCCATTCTTTACAACCAACGGCCATTTTTTTGCTACTTGAGTATGGTGTGAAGTGGTTTATGGGACTGGCCTAGAGGAAACACTTTGACTTCCTAGTGCAGAGTAGTAATGAGTAGGCCTTGAGCTTGCATTCGTGTCCATTGTGCTTTTGGCACTCCTTTTGCAACTAGATAGAGAAGAAGAGAAAGAAAGAAAAGAAAGAAAACTTGATGACGAGCCTTTTTTGCTTCCTGGGTGATGACCAGAGGCACTTCCTAACTACTTTTGCACGTTATCCCTTCTTTTGAATCTTTTGCTTTGTAACTCCTTTTGGGTTCACTCGTGAGAGCCTTATGCTTGAATATGAGCCACATGCTTAAATGTATGTAGAATTCTTGATGAATATAATATGTGCTACTTATTTCTAGTGTCCATCTTAGTTTTCTTATTCTAATTTTTTTGAAATATTTACAAAATTTTGCATATGGTACTAAATGTTAAAATTTTCAAAGAACTATGCATTTTAATGGAAAATCATTAGATTCATACCATTCACTAGTATACCTAAAGAATTTCCTTCCATATCTTCAATTTCATATTCTTTATTTTCCTTACATGTGGTGATTCAGAAAGGTCCCTTCCATAGTGCTTCAAATTTAGTGTGTTTCCCTGGTTTTGTAGTACATTCATCATATTTTAACACTAAGCTCCCTTCTTTCAATTCTAGACTAGAGGTCTTTTTTTCAAACCATCACTTAACTTTCTATTGTTGATCGATCATGGCTCCATGCACCTTCTCTCTATCTTCCTCTAGTTTGAGGAGTTATGCTAATTGTACTTCCATTCCACCATTTTCTTTAATTTCTAGGACTTTCAGTAGTTGTAGAGCAGGAATTTCTATGGAAATGGGTATCACTACCTCTTTCCCATACACCAACTCAAAAGGAGAGTTCTTCAAAATCTACTTGGGGGCAATTGGTGTGCCCATAGAGACACTCGTAGATGTTTGTGCAAATCCCTTTGTCATTTTGACCCAATGCATTTAATTAACATAATTAGGTTTTTGTTGGACTCTACTAGTTTGTTCCCTTGTGGGTAGTAATTTGATGATCTTTTTAAGGAAAATCCCATGTATAATAGTAAAATCTGACATCCCTAACCCAACAAAATGGTATATGCTGGATCATAATGGGCCAAAAAGTGGTGTTATGATGGTTATGTGTAGTGTATGTGGCTATGTGTAGTGTATGTGGCTGATGACTTCTTTTTAACCCAAAATTGATGAAACAAAAAGGGTTTTTAAAGGATATTCTCAACTTTCCACCAATATAAACTATGCTTTACTTTGAATTTAAAAAATAATTATTATTCATTTTCTATTTGAATTATGACTAAAGTCCTGATTGATAGGCTGATTGAAAAAAATCTATAGCTTTCAAAGCGGTATCACATTTTTTGAATCTAAAACATGTGTCACATTCTATGCTCCAAATACTATAGGATTAAAAAAAAATAATAATAATTTCATGAATTTTTGACCAAGTTAAGGTGGTTAGACATATGAGTTTTTTATATTTTTTAAAAGTTCTAATAAAAAAATCATAATTAATTGTTTACCTGGGAAGAAATTACAAAAAAAAATGCATCACATCGGGACATGAGTCCTCTATATCTAAAATATTATAAAAAATTATTAGTGGTTTATTGTGGTTAGGGAGGTCAGATAGACACCTACTTCTTATTTTTTCCCTAAAATTTAAGTACTACTACATTGAAATTTCAAATTTTCACTAAATTGATTTTTTTGTTTTTAAATAAACCTAGTAGTTTAGAAACTAAATTTAATTTGCTATAGATTTTATTCTTAAATATTTTTGAAATAATATAGATAACTTATTCAAATTTTTCTATCAAGCTACCTAACTCTGATTTTTCTAAATTTTTTGCCACTTAAGGGATTTTTTTTTTCATGATGATCCTACACATACCCAAAAGCTCAGGTGTTGTCATATATGATGTGTTTGGGTGGCCCAAATCTGGTCACTATCTCTTCGAGGAAATTAACAATCTCCCCTTTTGTTGCATTCTTTAGGGCTATGACTTCTCTCCACCTTGTAAAGTAATCAGTTGTCATGAGGATCCACTTGTGTCTAGTACTGGAAATAGGATTTATCATATCGATAAAATCCAAATCCCACTGGCCAAAGGGTTCCTTGGTTACAATAAAACTCAGGGGTTGAGCGGCATTTTTTCTCTTACCAACAATAAGTTGGCACTGTGTACACTTTTGCACTAGATGATGTGCTTCAAAAAACATAGAGGGCCAATAATATCCTACCCTTATTATTTTTAAAGTAGTGGTATTGGAAGAAAAGTTTCGATCCTCCAGGCTATGGTGAAATTCATTAAAAACCCTTTCCACCTATAGGTTGTTGTGGCATCGGAGCAACACACCATCATAATTTTTCTTAAACAATACATCTTCAATTAGTACATACCTAGTGCCTTGCAGTAGGTAGTACCTCATTTTATTCAACTGAAGATTGGTTGGGTAATATCCCTTCTGCATGTGTCATGTCCAATCAATAACCCAAGACTCATCAGACTCGAATTGGTTCGAGTAGACTCAATCAGTCTCATTTTTCAGCCATGCGACTTGTTTCCTGTGGGATGTATTCACATAGAACTCTTCCCTGGACTAGCCTAGTTGGTTGGATATCTGCATCATATTCTAAGATCTTAGTGATCTAGTTTTCTCTTTTTTCAGTGATTTCACCCTTTGTGATGTACTCCCGCACACTGGGATGTGCTACGAGGATAGTGATTTTGTTGGATGACACCAAGTGTTGGAACTTATTCAAACTTTGAACTATGGAAAAATCTTTCTTTTCCACAAAGTTGTACTTCATCTCATACCCTTTCAAATTTTTAGAACAGAATGCAATAGGATGTTCTCCTTCATTCTACTCACCTTTCTAAGTGAGCATTGAAGCTATGCTATCCTAACCACTGTATACATAGAGTAAGAAATCTTTAGAAAAATATGGATTAGCTAAGATCATTTAGCAGCAGAAATCACTATCTTTATTTTCTCAAAGGCCTCTTTTCCTTCAAAGGTCCACTTGAATAGTAGATTCTGAAGCATTAGTGTCATAGGCCTCACCGGTGAAGTCCGAAATGAACCTGCTGATGAAATTGATTTTCCCTAGGAATGACTGGAGCCCTTTTTGGTTTATTGGAAAGGGTAGTTCCATTATGGATCTAACCCTTTCGAGATCTATTGATATTCCCTCTTTTGAGACTACAAAACCAAGTAGCTTACCTTGAGGTACCCTAAAGACACATTTTTTGGGATTTAGAGAAATCCTGAACTGTTGGCATTTTTGGAAAACCTTTTCTAGATAAACCAAGTGATCATCTTTTTATTTTGAAAAAAATGTTAGATCATCCAAATATATTAAAATGACCAGGTTGATTAGACCTCTGAAGGTCATATCCATTGCTTGTTGAAAGGTTGTGCTAGCAATTGACAAGAAAAATGACATCTAAGCATATGTGAACTTTCCCAACTTAGTGGTAAATGTCATTTTGTGTTGGTCACTCTCCTTCACATATACTTGGTTATATCCTGAAAAACCATTGAGTAGCGAGAACATTTTAGACCTAGCTATTGTCTGCATAATTTTCCCCATTGATGGTAAAGGGTAATGGTCCTTATGTGATGCCTTGTTTAAATCTCAAAGTTGACACAAAATCTAATATCACCATTCTTCTTTCAGACAAGTACCAGGTTTGACACCTAGGTGGAATATTTGATTGGATATATTATCTTGGACTAGACCAACTTGGTAAGCTCTTGTGCCATTAATGCCTCAACCTTCGAGTTGATAGGCCTTTGCTTCTATCTGACGAGCTTAGACCCTTCCTCTAAGTCGATGGTATGTTGAATTATATTGGGGTCATAACCTCTAAGGTCATCATAGGTCTAGGCCATATATTTGTCATACTCATAACATAGATCCCATAATCTTTATTTATCTTTAATCAGAACCTCTTTTCTAACTTTCAACTTTTTGCCACCCCCAAAATCAAGCTCTTCATAATCTCTTTCATTTAACATGAAGCCTTGTTTGTCGTTTCTTGCATCTTCACAATTAAAGAGGTTCTTGAGGGAAATAAATCCTCTTGAAAGTTTGTTCCCTTTTAATTGGATGACCTAACCATCAAAAAATTCCATCCCTAGGGTTGGAGTGTTAGGAGCCATTCATCCCTTTTGTATGAAGGTATCTATCTAAGCATTGTCATTGAAAACCTACCAATTTTTGTCATTTTTAGGAATTGAGGGTCGGACAATGACCTATACTACATTTTTCCTAGTTGAGTCGGAAGCTAGTTCAAATTGTGACCCAACCGATGCCATTCAATCAACTATGATGTTCTAAGACTAAGGAATTACTTGTACGTTGAAGGCTTCAAAACTCTCAATCAAGTCCAAAACTCAATTTTTGTATGACCTCATTTGGGTATTCTTTGGTGTTGCTTGACCACAGAATTTGCTCACTAGTAGCTCTAAATCTCTGAAAACTTGTATTCTCTTTATACCCATTCTTTTCACAAGGTTTAGGCTATGAAATAAGGCCTCATATTCAACATCATTATTCCAACATGAGAATAGAAAATGGTAAGCTCTAAGAGTCTTAGATCCTCTTGGCAAGAGTAAACAAACACCGATGCCAGAGTCGGCCTTACACTTGGCATCATCAAAATATAGGGTCCATAGACGATTATCAAAAGGGTCATCAAATTTCTCCTCATCCTTGATTAGTTTCAAAAAAGTTTGATCACCATCAAAAATTACATAATTGTCAAGCCTAGTTGCATGGAAGTTTTTAAATGGATCATAATCAATGAAATGGTTGAGTAGCACCTCTTCCTCGGGATTTTTCTCACTTGTATCCTCTTCATCTTCTAACATTTCAAAAAAATATTTCTCCTATTGACATATCAGTATGTGTAACTTCAAAGCATAGGAATGCATTGTCTACAATATGTTTGGGATGCAAAATTTTAGAAAGAATATTCATCTTTGCTCTGTGCTTGGTTCTCAAAATCAAGTGGGACCAGTCAAGTGTCAGGTATCCACCAAGTTTGGTAGTGAAATCCCTTGATAGAAACATTTTGAAGACTAGTGGAATGTCTATTACTACCAATTCTTGTGTGACTGTTTGGCTTGGGCAGGAGAAAAGGGTCAAGGACAAATCCCTTATCTGACCAACAATCAGTACCTTCTTTCCATCTAGTTGCATTATTCCTTTCTCAAGGGGTCCATATTTAATCTTTAAAGTTGCATCCACCACTTTTTTTTGCATAATAGTTGTGCTAGCCCCTGAATCAATCATATTCTTATGCAACAATTTATCACCTGTACTATAAGTGTTAAAAAGAAAGGTGCGGGATTTTTCCACTTACCTCTTTATCTTTTTCATTTCCCATATCATTTGCATAAGCTATCACTTTTGGAGCCTGGGGGAGATCAAATTTTTCATTTATGCTTTGATTGTATGGCTGAGTCATATTCACCTACAAACTTTGTTCTTTCACCTTTAATGCTTCTTGAAGCAAGGTTTTTTACACAGGAATTGATATGGCATCCCACAATGATACATTTGTAGGTGCCTTCTTCAATTGCTCCACCATGTTAAGCGTGCCAACTATTTGGACCTTAGGTTGGAATGGGGATATTCCTCTCATTTTTGGAAGAAATATTTCTAATGTGACTGAGATTGGCACCTTGTCTGTATCTTTGTCCACCATTGGTGAATTATGTGGCTATGGAAAAGGTTAGACGATGGGTGATCAAGCCTACTTCTCCTATGAAAGTGACTAACGTAGTTGTGGATGTGATAAAACTTGTACGTATTCTTTGGTAAGCTTCCGCTTAGATCTTGTGTTGTAAATTGACCATATCAGTGAAGTGCCAGTCATTAGAGTTTAATTTGCATACACTATGTCTTCTTCCTCCACCCATGAGAATAGCGCTTGATCAGGTGCAATTTCTATCTCTTGTTCCAGGGATATCCCTTGCAATTGTGCTCTAAAATGAGCATTCTCCATTTTGGATGGTCCATATTCATCCAAGTTTGGAGGAGGGCCTTTTCTCCTTTGCTTTTCCATCCATTTTTGCATATTTTCCCTTGGGAAATTATGTGGAAGATGACCATTGTTGCATGGGAAATGCCATACATCATCCTCTTCTGCCAAATTATTTTGGCCTTCGATCATTTCTCTACTTTGACTACCTTTTACCATATGAAGTGGCATGGTGACTAAAACTATCTGGTTCGTGGATGTCATATGTTGGCCTCCTCCTCGGGGAAACCCTTGGTATGAATTCTATTGATAGGAAGGCTTGTTTCCACTGTAGGTCTGAGCATTCAGCTTTAGAGGCATTGCCTACTACCATTTGAGGATGACCAATTCATCAACAAGATTCCACATGAGACTCTTCATGTTGTTAATATCCGTCATGACTAAGTTGGAGCCATATATGTTGATTTGTGCGGTTGGATACACATACATAGATTGGGGTGTATCTGACGTGCTACTTTGCATAGCGGATGTGCTTGAATAGGATCCTAATTGAGATGTTCTGGAGGGTTATGTGAACATAGGAATGGGGGGTCATGGTGGGAGCTTCCTAGCATCAATTAGACTATTTTCCACTTTCATCACCAATTCATAAGCATTGAGCAAGATATCTCCCCCCATGGAAGTTATCATAACTACAATGTCGAGATTGATAGTCTTTAGATAGAACATGGTTGCCATCGCAGCTAGTGGTCGGTGGTCACAAGAATCTTCTACCAAGTTTTATCAAACTTGGTATTGAAGTCACTCATGGCCTCATGCAAAGCTCTTTTGATGGTAATTGGTTGTTGCAATAGTGAGGAATGATCTCCATTTTCTAAGAACCATTTGAACAGGCATTGTCTAAGTTGGTCCCAAGAAAGGATGAAACCCAAGACCAGAGATCTATACCAATCTTGAGCTTTCCCCTTAAAAGAGGTAGCTAACAACCTCAAAAAAATATTTTCTTCCATTATATTATGTACCCTACATACCTCTATTATATCTTGAAGGTGTTCACAAGGGGTTTTAAAATCTTCTATGGAGAATCTTGGAATAACCTTGAGGGCATTAGTAGGTATGGTAGGCCATATATCTATGGGTGTGGGTGGTTGTGGTCGACTACCACTATCCCATGTTACAAAATTTCTAAGATCAAGGGGAGGTACATGAGCCATGGAGAAAATATTCCTATGAATTGGATATACAGACAATCTTATTTCAAAGTTTAAGCCTCCAGGTGGAGTTGATAAAGCTCTAGATACTGGGCTCTGACTTCTGACTCTGTTACTCCTTACAGGTGATATAGAACCTGTAAGTCTTCTCCTTCTAGGGATTGAGGTAGGTAACTGAGAATACTGGAAGTGCCCTCTCGAGGATGCTCCTGTTTGGATTCTAGGCGTGAAACTTCCAACTTCCTTCCTTAGCCTAATTCAAGAGATATTTTGACTTTTAATCAGGTGTTTGGAAAAAATTATGTCCCACTGGGCATGCCAAAAAAAGAACTATTGATCATGAAAGCTTATGCTACTCTGACAATCTTATGGGGAATTCAGCAAGTGGGGGACAAATTTCATCTCACTGAATACCTCTAGGTTTTTTATAGAAAGTTGGCTCTTCTTTTGGGGTTTTGAGATAAGGGGAGAAAAGAGATGCTAGTATAAAACATAAAAGATGATGCACCAAAGCTTTTTCAACAATTCAAACCCAAATTATTCCTATGATTGATATAAATAGACATAGAATGCGACAACCCCCCATTGTTGGAAAGAGAATGAATGACAAAGGCTAACTTCAAGCACAGTGTACACTTTTAGATCTTTCCACAGGAAGCATTCATTAAGGTCTGATCAAACATAAAGATTTCTTATGAGTAAAAGAATAATATTTCAAAAATAACAAGAAATCTATCTCCCAATACAACATAGCACAACAAAATAACAACTTTCAGAAAAATAGAAAATTCCAATCACAGTCCAATTTTCCTAACCCACTATTCTACCATACAAGCATAAATCATAGAATTCTACTACTTAAACTATCTGGGTATAGCTTACAAGATACGGTGTTTCATTTAGAATGAAAATATAAAGAAAGAAAACTTTAAAAAGACAATATATGCACAGTTTCAAATTCTCCTCAATAGCTCATGCTTTAATTATAAAATGAACTTTGGAACAAAGGTTGGATGCCAATCCGACAATAGTTTAAACCTTAATAGATATAACATGCCAAAATAAAGTAGTTATGTAACTTGTTTATGAAAATAATTCTACAAACCTTAAGAAAACTAAAAAAATCTCTTTATACAAAGAAACTGTCACTTGGAATTTGACCCTTCATTATGTCGTCACTCTCCTCTTATAGCTGCCAAAAGAAAGAAACACCACCTTAGTATAGAAGTAATTGCTGCCAGATGTTGATACTTGATAGCTCATAATCTAATTGTAAACCCTTGGTTAGGCCACAAAATATTTTTTCTCATTAACTCCCAGTGACTGCATTAATGTCTTTTAGATATTTCAAAGATAGAAGCCTATACAAAATCAAATCCTAAAAACAACAGCCTGGCAAAAGGATTACACCAACTAATCACATCATATTGAGGCACCAACTCAAAGCTTCCATCCCAAGAACAAAGAAAATAAAAACTAGCAAGTTCTAAAAGTCTCCAAAAGATATTACCTTATAAGAGGCACAATCTTCCTTTGATAGAGAGATGCCACATTGCGTGGTCAAAAACCTTATATTTTCCAACAAAAAAAAAAATCATAGTAAAATTTTTCCATGTTCTGACAAGTGTCTTGGGCACTCCATTGAAAAGAAAACGATGAGAGAAAGTAATCCAACCACCACATAGTCCATTGCTTGTCTTTCTTACCGGTACTTCATTAACCTGAACACTTCCACAGTCAAAATAAAAGGAGGCCAAAGATTGGAAGACTAAATCAATGAAAAAAACTCTTCACACACCTCATTGAAGCAAGTGAAATGAGTGACAAGTTCATTGCTTATGTAGATAATGATCATAGTTGTCATATTTCAAATGCATGGTCTAGAGAATAGCAGGAGGTATGTGAAGTTATCGCTTGTTGCAAGTTTGCTAATTAGGGAATTTAAATGGGCTTAAGTATTCAAAATGGTGAATCAACCCAAGTGATTGGTGATGTTGAATTAGTTTGTCAAATTGACTAATCTAAAGAATAGGAGCCTAAATAAATGTCTGATATGTTCCCAGGCTTTGATTGTTTTGAAGAGTCCACTACCTATGCTCCTATGGAAGACATAAGACTGAGCATTCAGTTTGAAAATTTTGAACATAGTTTCAGTATTGATGAGTCCCCTTGCTATAATATTAATGATGGAATTGAGTAAGATCATTCCTCTATCAATCATTATTATACTCATGAAGAAGAGATAGAATCATTTTCTGCAAATGAGAAATGTGTTGATAATGATGGGAACACATGTTTGGTTGAGGAAAAAATTTCTACCTGCAAAGATTTTTCAAAATATGTGTCAAAGATGTTAAATACTAATGATGAGAGTGAAGTTGAAAATCTATCTATATGCTCTTCTAATGATTATAATGATTTTGAATATAATGATGGTATGAAAGATTTAGATCTTCATGTTGAGGAGGTTGGGGCTTTTATGATAGCAATGAATGTAATGGAAAACCCCTTATTTGATGAGCCTCCATATTGACTAGAAATGAGAAATGGTGATCCTTATTGGTGCAGAGATAATCCACTCTTTGTTGAGAACCCAGATGATGCATCTAACACAGGGTTAGAATGTGGCCTTAAGAAAATGAAGCAACACATTGATGAGCTCCTCGAGGACATTTCCTATGAATTTTTTACATTTGATATAGATGTTGTAGATAAGGCTGAGTATCATGATGCCAACTGTTTGGAAGATTATGAATACTTTTATTTTCTAGTATAGTTGGGAGGTATTTTGATCAACCATGACAATAAGATGAAAAAAAAGGAACATTATTGTTAGTATGAACATATTTCATGTAATGAATATAATGCATATGTGTCATTTGATGATGAAATTTTTTAGTTTATGCCTGATTATATAATGCAGAATGAAAGAGATTATATTAACAATGATATGGTCAAAAAAAATGAGAGAGATGTTAGTGCCAATATTTGTAATCAGGAAAATTCTCACTTGTTCAGAAGGGACCTAACACTTGCATTTGGTCTACTTTCTAGATATTTAGAATCTCACCATGCCCACAAAGGGCATGCATCCCTAGTCAAAGCCACTAATGTCACCTTCAAAATTTGAATTTTTTTGAATGCCCATGATGAAAAAAGTTGATTTGCACACTTAGAAGTGGACCTAAAAAATCCACCCCAGTCACTTACTTTAGAGGGTCATAAATCTAGTTGATTTTCATGCCAAATCCCCTGGTGAGTGTATTCATCTGACATATGTGAACATGTATGTCATATTTCATCCCCCTATGATGATTTTTGATAAGGTTTTGAAAAGTAAAGCTAGAGGGTTCTAGGACTTCTTTGTTATTTGCATACTCTCAGTCTTGTGAAGTGGCCTCCTATTCCGATTGATATTTCATAGCTAGCTGATTGTCATGGAAAATGGATTGGTGCTTTGCATTCCCATCATATTAATATGCTCACTAGTCAAGTTTTAGGGTCTCAAGATCACATTTGATTTTTTTTTGAGATCAAAAGAAAATGCAGTTTGTTCTGTTTTTACATTTGCATTTACAAAATGTTTCAAGGTCAAATTTGACCCTTACTATCTCGCGAAGAATATGGATTGAAGGAAATACTCTTGCACAAATTCTTAATGTACCTAAATGATCTAGTGGTTCCAATGGTGGCTCCCTAGGAGGTGATCTAATATTTTTTCAAGGAGGTGACTTGGTGAGCCCTAATTGGTTTTTGATAGGTGCAGTTGCAGAAAATTCTAATTGAGCCACTTCAGAGGTTAATATTTAGCACCTCAAGATGAATTTTTCAAATCCATTTGTTGCTCTGATTTCTTGGGTCAAATGTATACATGCTTGTACATTTTAATAGGTCTAGACAAGAGGTTATTTTACTAGCTTTTAGAGCGATTCTAGAGGCCACTTGACCTATTTTGTTCATTGTGCAAATATGCTAGGAAGCAAATTTTAATGACAACCCAGATCATTTTTTCCCCTAAGAATGCATTCAAAGGTAGCTTCAGATCAATTGAGCATGAAACTTGTTTCAAAACAATTTTTTTTTTTTTAATCAGGCCTACAAGGGGGACCCGAGATGTGTCACACAATTTAAGGAGAAGGATGATGTTTAGAAACCATCTTCAGAAAGCGTATTGAAAACCATTTCACATGGACATTAATATCATTATTTATTGTCAAAACTTGTTAATATGGATGAGCAAGAAACAAATTTCACAAAACCTAATCCACTCATGTTGTTTGAAGAAAATGACCAAGCAGATCAAAGTAGACAAGTAATGCAAGCCAAAACTGATGGCTCAACTCAAGTGACGAGTTTTTTCAATGTCAAAGATCTATGAGTATATATGACTAACTAATGAAGCATAAAAAAGTGTTGAATAACAAATATCTCATGCCTAAACTCCTTGTGTCCTCTTCCATTAGATTGTTAGATGCAATCATTGATACAAGAACGCTTATTCCATATGAAAAAGGGTTTAATGTAATTGAAATATTGGTTGATAAGGATTTTTTAAGGTCTCAAATGACACAAAGTACTAACCTAAAAGATGTAGATAAGGAAGCAATTGAGCTAGTAAGATGGTTAGCATCCTTGCAAGAAAATACTAAGGATAGAGAAGATGAAGAAATCATTTTAAGTTAGTTATTCCACTCTAAATCAGTAGAGGGTGTTTTGGAGATTGTTCATACAAATTTTGAGGATGCATCACAGAAAGAGTGTGAAGATATTCTTAGTTTAATTTTAGATGTTGAAGATTACACTAAGGACAAAAGTGATCACTTACATCATGTAAGTGGACAATGAGTTCCTAAATGTTTGCATAATGTTTGTCTACCTCAAAATATAATTCTACAAGTGGATGGTGAGTGGGATGATCTAGTCAAAAGTTTCAAAATTGCTTCTCTAATGGATAAAAGGAATAGAAAGAAGAAGATAAAGCCTATTTCAAAGACCTCTGATAATATTTCTAGGGGTGTAACTACTTCATCATCATCTGCAGACGATCTAGCTGTAAATCGAGTAGTGTGGGGTTCATTTCCTTTTTCTACCAGTGAAGGACTTTTCAAAGATTCATCCACTAGCGACAGTGTACCTTTTAATCTATAATTCAACATTAAAGGAACATAATGGTGCTAGTAGTTCAACAAGTAATATTTGACTTTGCGCAAAATGTTGATGTTTTTGTGATTAATCTACGAGAGGAGAAATGTTTAGTAAATATGGAAAATGTAGACGATGCTAAGGAGATGTCCTTGAGGGACCTGATGAGAAAAAGTGAAAGAGTTGGACTGGAACGGTGGAATTGGAGCATTGTGATGATATGGAGATGCTGTCTAAGGATAGCAAAACTTAGCACTGTGCTAAATGTAAAAAAAGTATGGACATTTTAGAGGAAGAGCTCCAATCTAATACATTAGAAAAGATACCTAAAGATGTTTCGATTGGCATATCTAACAAGATGGAAAATGTAGAGTTTTCATGGGATCGCTCTTCAAACAAAACAACAAAGGAAAGGAAATAAAATGCGATGCAATCTTTTGTTGACATTGCAATTGAAGAGGGGAATCCAACATAGGAGGCACCACATCATGAGGCGGTTATGGAATTGTATTATAAAGTGTGGCACAGATCTTAGAAAGGTGTATGTTGCATGGGGTGCCATCGAGCTTGCAAAAATTGGTCAATTCAATAGTGCAAATGGGAGAATGGATGAAGTATCGTGTTCAAGTTATAAATAAAACATCTGCTCTTCCATTTATATGCGTGCATGGAGATCTAAGTGGCGATGAATCTACAGTAAACTTACAATAAGCTTTTTGAACCAGCAATTCTATCAAAGTTAGCACCCATGCCCAAGTTATATTGTATTCAACTCAAAAAAATTATAAGGAAAACACTGGCTCGAAGTAGAAGTGACCATCAAAGTTGCTTGAAAGTGACTCAAATGTGAAGAATGCCTATTTTTTTCTATCCACTTGGGAATTAGGATTGTTTTGCAGATTGGCACAGCAAGAGGGACAATTGAAAGAATGAGGCAATGCATCATGAGAAATCTTAGGAACTATATTGTAAAGTGCAGAAGCAAAGACTTGGAACATTTTTATTATAGGGGCAACCATCATGCTGGGAGAGGGAGACAACTTGCACTTGCAATGAAAATGGATCAACATTGTTTGAAGAACTTCTATTTTATGCTCCAACGCAATTTTTACTTGGCTCAGGCACATTAATGAGGAGAATATTGGAATGGTTGTGAGATGAGCTACTAAGAGGGGCATCTATGTTCATTGCTTAATGTAAAGGTAAATCTAACAGATGTTTACTTTGCACAACCTGCGCTTGAGGTGAAAATGTATCAAAACCATTTGTGAATGTTCTATTCTGGCATGGATTTGATGGAGAAGATAGAGTTGTAGATTGGATACTATAAACATTTGCTTTCTGCCCTCAAAGTGCCTAAAGCAGCAAAAACATGAGGAGTTGCAAAGGATTTAGGGCAAGGAAGAAAATCAACAGCAGGTGAAATCTCCACCCTAGCCTACTACCCCATGAGAGCCAGGACTGACATCACCACAAGATTGCGGAGAAGCAGGGAGATGGAAAAACAAAAAAAATGAATGACCGATCAATGGTAGGCAAGGAGGTAACATGGATGAATGTATACCATCCCCCACTAGCCCGCATGAGGTTATGTTGGTGTTAGAGGAGAGTGACAGGAGTGCAAGGAGTGGCTCATGGTGGGCCCATGAAGGAATTAAAGTTCATGGATAAATTTATTTAATAAGCCCCTTACTATATTCAAAAGCCATCACATTTTAAAGATAAATGCATTAAATGTAAAGTGAGATAAATATTTGTGAGATGTAAAGATTTTAATAGCCCATTAGATAAAGGCTTTCACTTTTCAAAAGCAATGACCGTGGGTATAAAAGTAAAATCAGCATTTTACTTTGTTGTGCGAATAAGAGGCACAAGTAAGTTTTTAATGGTCCGATGAAAATTTTAAAAATGTCTTCAAGAGTTAAAGTAAAATTTAAAGTGTTGGAAGATTAAAGTGAAGATACATGGGTAAAGAGCCTTCACCAATAAAATATTTTCTTTGTTGGTTGAATGTAAAGGGTAAATGCATGGGAAAATGTTTTCTTGAGTTGTGGAAAAATAAAAGGAGGAATAAAAAGGCTTTCATGAGAAAGCAAACACAATTTTCATTTTGTAGGTTAAAAATATGTTTAGAGGTGAAATATTTTGCAAACAAACATATTTTCAACTATAGAGAATGATGAAGAATGAAGTCTTCCCAGTAAGAGAATAATTTTTTGTTAGAGGGAATATGCAAGAGGCATGAATCAAAGTACAAAATGGGGCTTCTCTTTAGGTGGTGGGTAGTTACTCATCAACGAACCTGATTTTTTCAAGAGTCTTCTTTTGATGTACATTTAGGATTTCATTCTCCTTAACTATAGTTTTCTAATTCATTGGTAGAGAGGTTGTTTTGTAATTAATGACAAAGAAAATTTTGATGAGAATACAGAGCATTTTAGATTCAAAGTCTATCAATATCTATGTAATTTTGATTGCAATACTATCAAAGTAATGTTGGATGGTGCAAGTTTGACACCATTTTACTCTCCTATGTAATTTCTTACAAATTATGAATAATATAATCAAGGTTATCTTATTTATCTCTATCAATTTCAGATGGAT
The DNA here is from genome assembly GCA_007258455.2 of Sequoia sempervirens. Taxonomy (NCBI): domain Eukaryota; kingdom Viridiplantae; phylum Streptophyta; class Pinopsida; order Cupressales; family Cupressaceae; genus Sequoia; species Sequoia sempervirens. Next base: position 174,319,816 of record VDFB02105785.1, read on the forward strand.
GTGTTGCTCTATTCTTGCTTATTAATTCAAAGAATTAATGTATGTGCTTGAATATGGCTATAAATTTGCATTAAACTAAGTACCGGGATGCTAGTAAGGAGTAAAGTTTAAAACGCCATGTTGAAATACTTTAATGCAACATTTTGAATCTTCATATAATGTCAGGTGTGAAAATTGTTATCAGATTATGTAGGTGTTTGAGTTGGATCCATTCCATGGATGAGGCATTGATCTAAGTGTGTTATTCATGTTACATTTGTTGGTTAATTCAATAGCTAATCACAAATTTAAATCAATTTACCTATCAATCTCAATTTTTTTGTGTGTGGAATTTAATGCTCTACATCTCTCATGTTTGAATTAGACATTGCCATGAAGGTTAGCCAAACCTTTAGGGTATTGTTTCTTTTAAGCAACTGGAGGAGAATCATCTATTTATAGTGTATTTGATACTTTGGCACACAAGTGTCTATAAATATACTATTGGGATTACCCTCCTAGGTTTAATAGACCTTGAAGTGTAGGAGAGAAGAGGTTGGATATCAAGCTCCCGTTTGTTGGCCACTAACCTTGAGGATTTTTAAATATGAGGGTTGGGTACCTTTTAGAGGATTTTAAGGTTCTACTAGAAAAAACATCAACATAGCCCCAACATTTTTCCTCTCTTGACTATGTGTATGTACATGTTTGGGTGGAGCTTGCTAGCGAATTAGACTCCTCATGAGTTAATCCTCATCAACTTCACTCTTATCATCTTCTACATCTTCTTTTTTAGTTGTTGCAGTAATTCTATTTGTTATTACTTTAGTTAGTACAATAAACCTTGTTTCTAAGCCGTTAGTAGATTTTTGGTATTTCCACTATTATTTTATACTTTCTAGCCATATGGATGTCAGTGCCCTAGTGAGATGCCAATGCATCATGCTATTGTCCTCTAGCAAAAAATTGTCTGAGGTACAGTTTAGATTCCTAGAAACTACTTGCGTAGCCCCATCAAAATTCCTAGGTTAACTTCGAGTGATAGAAGCACTTGAGAGTTCTCTTCATTCTCTATCCTTGAACTAAATACCTACATAGTTGAGGTAGATTAGGGTAGCCCTTCACTCTTGGATCTCCGTGACCTAGAGCCTTGGTGTGGTTGGTCTCCCTCCTATACAAGTATAAATGATTTGGGTCCCACAATTCAAATTATATCTATCAATCACCATATCTAGATTTTGTTGTTAAACTTAGACATCTAACTTCTATCATTACAAAATAAGAATTCAGTTTTGTCTTCGTTCGACCTCCAATCATGATTCCATCCCTATTGTATATATAATAAAATTAAAAAATAAGAAATATAAATACTTGAAATTATAAAATAATAATCAAATCTTACTTTGTCAATCCTACTACAAACCTAAGAAAATATTAAGTTTATTCACTTGAATGTATGTGGATGTGACTTAGTAGCATGATATTTTATTGATGCTAGATTTTGATAGAGTTTCTTTTCATAAGTTATCAAATATGAAAATGATCAATGAATGACCTATTTAAATATACTTTTTCAAAGAAAAATAAAATTGAGAGATGGGAATGAGAATCAATACCTCAATGAGTTGAACATATTATGTAGTCAACTCAATAAAATGAATAGTGAAATGAATTCATTGTGGATTCAACATAACTATAAAATATAGATTTTCCAATTTGAAGCCATGAGAGGATAAAAATGGTTTTTTTTAATTTGATCAATGGATAAATGTTATGAATATGTTTGAATTAAAAAACTAAGTTGAATGATACATGAGGGAAGATTGAGATTCTAAAATGAGGTGAAGTAAGCATATTAGAGAAGAAATAGTTGATTGAAGAGACGAAAGTAAAATTTATTTTAATATAGATAACTATTTTTATAAATGCTGACTATTACTAAATGCTAAATAAATAATAATGTAATAAAAGGATAAATTATCAATAATTAATATATTCTAGATTAATATTGACTAATAAATGATGAACGTGATGATTAATACTATGGAAGTTGGATATAAAAAATCATTAAAAAATGACACAAGAATGATTAGGGTTAGGTAAACTAATTTTAGTATCTACAATTTCCCCTTCTTTGAAGCAATTTTTGAAGTGACATAATTTCAAATAAATATAAAGTATCTAAGATTAAAATTTAGAGAAGATGACGATGATGACATGTCCTAGCTAGGCAAGAAATGAAAAATTAGAAAGTATGATCTATGATTTATGTCCACTCCCTGAGATTATCTATGTATAAGCTATTTGTGTTTTCTCTATAAATAAGAGAAGGTGAAAAAGATATCAAATTAAAGATAAAAAATGAAGAAAAATATATGCAAAAATATGATCTTGTAGATGACATGATGGTGTCTTATAAAAAATTTGATATTAGAATTATTATTTGAATATGGCAATGGATGATATGCACCAATATATAAGACCAAGGTGAAAATGTATCCAATGCATGGATTAACTCTCAAGAAAAAATAGAGAATAGGATGCCCCAAGACACACAAGGTATCTAACACTCTTGGTGGGTTTGTGATGAGATAAATATCAAACATGAGACACTTAAATAATAGACCTTGCCCCAATATATACTATTCAAATAAAACTGTGATATGAAAATATCATGGTGACATTGAGTAGGAATAGTATGGGTCAAAAGATAAATCAAAATGAAGATCAATGTTGAAAACCTAAACCAAAGAAAAAGAAAATAAACTATTGATTGACACAAAAATAACATCTTATGCCAAGGTGTAGAAATGACTAAATCATGGATTTGGATTATGTCTAGATTCAATAATGAAATATACAATATAAGAAGAAAATCTACTTTTGGGAAGAAAATATTGCATATAAGCTGAGTGATAGGTGATAGAAAAAATTTCAGGATGGAAAAGGATAAAAATGACTAAATTCTATCGAGGTTGATGTATGTTTCTATGGTTTTGTATTAAAATTGAGCATATATTATTTGTGCTATTTTAATGTACACATGTTTATGTTTGAATTTTTCTAAATTATTGGAAAATTTGATATATTGGGGATGGTACATACTATAAGGACCATGAAAATTTAAACTACTAAAAGATACATGCAAGACAACAAGAAAAATGAATAATGTACAAAGAAAAAGACAAACATGATATTTCCTCTAGTCAAGATGAAAAGTGATTCATTGATTGATGGGTGATGATGATTTAACATTGTTGATATGGGAAGAAGATATCTTAAGAACAACATAAGTACTGGTGAAGATACATAATGATGAAAATAATGTAGCCAAGATGGATCAAGGTTTGTTAGTGGTATTGGAAAAAAAAATCAAAGGATGTTTTATATGATGCAATGAATTGCATAGAAATATTGCATGAATAAATATTTTTGCATTTTGACGGTGTGGATGCCAAATCTGCACAATGTTACTCTTTGAGAAGCATTATTATTGAATTCAAATAAAACATAACAAATCTAGTATCTCTATGAAATATTGTATCATGTTAGATATGCTAAATAAGATATTAAAACAGCAAGAAAAACTAAATGAGCATATAAACAACATGAATCCAAATTCATCTCATAGTGGATTGGTGCTTCTATGGAAAGAAGCCCTTTCCCAATCCTTGCTAAAATCCATGATATGTTGATATGAAACTGCTTTGAAGATGATATGAGCTGGGAAAAATTAGTTCTCAATTGAAGAGAGTGAATTTTCATGAGATTGTGGAGGATTTGTTGAAGAATGAGGCTTTCTATTTATAAAATTTCAAATGCTAAGAGTGCTCAAAATATAGCAATGTGGGATAAAGATTTTCCCAATGAGATGAGGCCATTTTTCAACTTGTGATAGGATGAGGAATAAGCATATTTTTGTCAATGTGCCAAAGAGGGGGAGATTCAAATTTGAATTTGAGAGTTAAATGCTGAATTTGACTTTTGCAAGAGACATGTAAGAGACATGTAAGAGACATGTAAGAACTCATAAATGCCTTGTTGAATGTACATGTCAAATTGGGGGGAGATTCAAATTTGAAATTGAGAGTTAAATGTTAAGAGGGGAATATGTAAGAGAGAAGTTATTGCAATTTTGGAAGGGACAAGTCAACTTGTCTTCATATTCAAACTTGAGGGAATATTCCATTTTTATGCCAAGTTGAAAGAAAATGATAAATTTATAAATGAATTAAAATGCTTTATTGGTGTAAGTGGGAAAAGCTAGAGAATGTGATGGGTAATTAGATTAGGTTAATTAGGATTAGATTAGCTTAGGTGATGATTAAGATGCTTTAACCCATTTAACTTGAATATTTTGGTTTATTTAAATCAAGAGGGAGAAATATGAATTTTGAGATTTAATTAAATAAAGTCTTGATTTATTTAATCAAAGAGGGAATGATAGGCTTAAATTAAATAAAGTTAATTTATTCAATTTAAGTGGATAATCCTTCGAGATTGAATAAAATGAACTTGATTTTCTTAATGAATGGATTTAATGAACTTGATTAATTTTATGAGCGGATGAATGTGAACTTGGTTTACTTGATGAATGGACCTAATTAAATGCATGATGCTAATTTTGCATGTCTACATTTTGCCCCTCTTTGAAGCAATGTACTTGTTGCATTAGTTCAAAAAATAAACTTGTCACAATCAAAATTCAAAAAAAATATGATTTTTTTGGATACCCTAGTGGAAAGTACACTGGTACATTGCCCCCTCAAGAGATCGAGTGAAAAGATTCTATTTGAGGGTCGATCTCACGATAAAGAGGTTCAAAATGGATGGTATGGATGATTGCGATGATGATGCAAATGATATGATGATGCGATTATGATGATGTAATAGATGTTTTATGCAAATGTATAATTTATGAGATGCTTATACTAATATATCTATATTATGATGATGACTATGTATGTGAGATGGTATGTCGAATGTTGATGGTTTGTGGCTACAGGATGGATGTAGGATGGATGCATGATGGATGCATGATGGATGCATTGGTGATGTTATGTTACCGTAGAGAGAAGAAAGAAGAAATGAGATGATAGGAGGATTCAACAAGTCCATGATATGACAAGACTTTATTAGAGATGTTGATGATGATAGATGATGCTTTGCTTATCAAGGATTGGGATTTTAAAAGGGCTACTTACCTTATGTTTGATAACAGACATAGGTGAGATGCATCAAGATATAAATAACTAGGATGGCATTGCACCTAGTGAGATGGACTTTGACTTGAAAAATAGATAGGAGTATTCTTATTCACACTTGACATATAGAAACCTTGCTAGGATGTACCTAACAAAGCAAGTATTCACAAATTTATTTTACAAGAACATCCAGCAAGCACAACAGACAAAAGAATAATGATCATTGCCCCATTCCTATCTCTCTAAATCCTTCATTCAGATATCATCGAGAGGTCCTTGGAATGGGCACAATAAGATAAATCAAAATAAGAGATCAAGTACGAAAACAAGCCAATGTCCTTCATACCTCTAGCCAAAGGGATTTTTTTTTATAGGATAAGAGTCCAAAGTGATATCCAAAATGATGCCCATTGTTAGAACGATATATCCTAGGACATGCATTGTATAGGATGATGATGGGTTGATAAGTTGATTGATAGGCTATTGATATAAGGTTGACTAACATGTTTTAAAATGATCAAGAGTTTTATTTTGCGTTTAAAATTTTGTTGTTTTGATTTTGATTTTGTGTTTGAAGTTTTCTTTTGTTGATTGTTGTGATTACTTTTTTTTCTTTTGCAAAAGGATGAAGGTGATGATTAGTTTATTATGGATGATTGATTATTGTGGGTGCAAGCAAGATGAGACAGATAGATTTTTTCAAATATTTGAATGTTTTTTACATTTTGAAATCTTTTGACATTGTTTTTAGTATTTTTCAGATTTTACAAATGTTTTTTATTTTTTATTTTTCAAATGTTTTGGGGTTTTCTAAGATTTTATGATTTTTGGATTTTGTGTTTTTTTGATGTTTTTTGATGTTCTTTAATGTTTTGGATTTTTGTGTTTTTCGAATGTTTTTTGAATGTTTTTGGATTTTTGTGTTTTTTGAATGTTTTTGAATTTTGATGTTTTTGAATGTGTTTGGATTTTTGTGTTTTTCAAAATTTTTTGGATTTTGTGTCTCAAGGGCTAATCAAAGATTAGCCTTGCCTATGTTTAAGCTCAGAGACAATGTAGTTCACATTCCATGTCTTTTATGTTTTTTGACTTTTATGAATGTTTTTGGATTTTTGATATGTTTTGGATGTTTTTGTATTTTTCGCATGATTTTGACAATCTGGATATTGACATGTGTGACAATATCAGTTCTTTGTTTGGGATTTTGTTAAAGACCAAGGTTGAATGATTGAATTGATGGATTGATGATGATGATAATATTGTTGAGGATACAGAACAATGCAAGGATTTGATTGATTGGGATTGATGATGATAACATTGTTGAGGATGCACAATAATGCAAGGGTAGTGTTATGCAACACAAGGATTAGGATGGATATCCCAAGATGAGGAGGGATTGATGATGATATCATTGTTCAGGATACACAACAATGCAAGGATAGTGTTAAGCAAGACAAGGATATCCCGAGATGCTGATTTTTTTATTGGATTTGATTGATCATGATTGATGAAGCTTGATTTGGAACAAAATTTGTTTGTGAAAATTAGATGCGACTAATATCAATTGTTTTGATTGATGTTTGATGAAATATGAAGACTGATAAGGAATTTCTTCTTGTCAAAATATGCCATGGGCTAATGCTTTGGAATTTGGATCACAAATGCTTTGACCAATTTGATTTTATATTTTCCAATGTTCAGATCACCACATAAGTTGGATGATATAGATCAAGATTTTTTCTTGAAGCAAGATGTAAATAGTTGCCCCCAGTGTCTAGTAATGTATGGAATATGATGTGTGGATGCTTGGATAGGTGAATGGATGGATGGATATGGATTATCTTGCGATAAGATACAGTGTTTAGATAAAGAATGCTCATTTGGATAATGCTTCATGGCTCAGATAATGTTGCATAGGATCAATGAAAATGACCCATGTCAAGATGTTTACCATAAGCAAGTGTAAAGTGTGCCCCAAAATTTTTCAAGATCAAGATAACTTGGACGATGGATGCAAATGGATAAAAATGGATTGGATAAATGTTTCATGGATGAATGGCTTTATTATGGATAAGATGGATGGAATGTTGGATTTATTACGGATGGGATGAGATGCTTTCACCTGAACTAGCACACATAGATGCTCGATTCTACACATGACACCTGTTTACCAGGTTTTCATCAAGGTCTTGCCCAAAGTGCCACGAAGTGGTTTTCACTAGAGGACGATTCTTTTTTCTTTAATTTTTTCAATCCTTTTTCTGATTTTTTTGGATTTTCAAATTTTTTAATTTTTTGGATTTTGCTAGAAGATTTTAAGCTCATGTTGAATCACAAGGTGTTGCTGATGTAGATTCCCCTGTCATAATGTGCCATCAATATCTTTCTTGAAGAAGTTGCTTTGCTAAGATAGGTGCACTTGAATACAACTTTTGAGATTCTTAATCTACTTTCTTGATATCAGGGTTAAATCTGTCTTTGTGTGCACATCGTGATAGAGTGCCTTCAAAATCCTTATGATGAAGGGTTGTTGCCAATACATGGTTAATTTGAGAATTGGATATCACGCATGGATGTTTGGATGGAGTGTGTTTAGGGATAAGAGATGGATTGGTTGACAGTTTGGAATCTTTGACTCTCTAAACTTGGGAAGATGAGCAATGATGGGTGGATATGAAAGTGTGCATGAAATTAGGACCAACTGCTTGATACACTTTGTACGTTGCTTGAAAATCCTTCTTTTTATTTTGTGGACATATTTGATGGATACTTTTCCCATTTTTTATTTTTCCCCATAGTTTCTTTGCCTAATGGAGTTTGATAGGGATAATCTTTCTTTGTATTTTTTGGTATCCATGCATATTTAATTTCTCTATTATGCTTCTTAGCTTCTTTTGATTTGATAACATTCTTTGTTCTTTGATTCACATCCTTCATTTGATGTTGGTCCCAATTCGTGGATGGGGTGATGGGTGGATGAAGATTCATGACACATCTAGTTGTAGTATTAGCATTGGTTTCATCATAGGGATTCTTCATGCTCCCTATGTTGATGTTTGCTTGAGACGAAGTTGCCCCTAGTATGGTGGAAGTAGCAACTTCATGCTTTGATTCTGCTTGTTCTAAGAGCTCTTGTTCAGAATGCATTCTTTGATCAATGATCATTGTAGATGACGCTATTTTGATTGGATGCTCTATTGAATTTGGAATGTCCTATTTTGTCTGACCTATTTCCTTGAGTAGATAATGTTGGGTATCTCCATATATGATTTCCTCAGTCTGAATTTGGGATATATCTGATCCTAATGTTGATAAATCAGTTTGACTATAGGAATCAATAACCTGCTCCTTTTGTGTCATAATTTTAGGAGTAAAGGAATCCTATTCTAGAAGAAGATCATCTATGTGTCCATCCATAGAAAGCATCTCATGGGTATATGGCAGAGTATGTGCTATGTGGATATGATCATCATTTGTGACATCTTTTATAGATAGGAGAGTGTCCATTAGATCATTGTAGTATCTTAGATATATGAATTCTTGATCTTGATTAATTTTGGGATTCCTTTTGACATGATTTGGATCAAGTTCTTGACATGGTTCAGTTTCAAAGGATGGATTTCTTATAAAAGGTTCTTGGATGTCATCATTAGGCATGGGAATTGGCTTAATATCCTCTTTATTTTTTAGTGGACTTGGATCAAATATTGAGTTGAAGATTCCTTCAATATCTACAACCATGAGGTCGAAGGATGTCAATAGGTCTTGGAAAGGACCATTGCTAGACTTTGGATAAATATGTTGATCATGCTTTGGAATGAATTCTTGAGATATACCCTCTAACTCGTTAGGTGATGTAGAGACATTTTCAACATGATCATTGGTTGATGGATTGTTGATTGCGGGATCAAATAGTGTTAACACTCCTTGAAATGGATCATTGTCAGATATTGTTGAAGGATTCTTATCATGATAAAAAAGTGACTCTTGATGTATGTTGATTTGATCTCTGGATGAGGTAGAAACATATTCCATGTGTTCATTGATGGATAGGTCCTGATTATGTGATTGCTGACTTGGATCGATACATGGAGTCGTTAACATTTTGTCAGGATTTTGAACAACATTTGCTTGTTGGGCTTGAGCTTGTGCTTGTACTTGATACTAGGCTTGTGCTTGTTGGGCTTGTAGTGTGGCTTGGGCTTGTCCTTACACTTGATCCTTGGCTTGTGTTACTTTTTGTGTGGCTAGATTTTGTTGGATGGCATTTTGGTAGGCCTGGTGAGCTTTTAGTGCAATATTAGATTGTATTGCTATGTTTGGTTTTGGTGGTAGTGGTGGCAGATTCAGAATTGTGTTGGATGTAGTGACAAGTGGTTTAGATACACTTGGAGTGATCATGGTAGTGCAGGGTTGAGATGTGATGGGTGTGAGAGTGGTGGTTGGAATGATTGAAGTGATAGTGATGGTTGGAATGACTGAGGTGATAGGTCCTTGGGAGGCTGTATTTTGATTTGTTGGGATTGATGTTGTTATTTGATTGGATACCATATTTTGTTGCAATATCAATGATATAGTTGGAGGATTGGATGCAATGATTTGATTAGTGCTTGATGGATTGCCTTGGATTGATTATTTTGGACAATGTTTTGATAGAAGATGATGTTTAGATTTGGCATGATAGGTTGAAATTGAACATTGTTGATGTTGGGAATCACATTGCCTTGATTCAGGTAACTTTGATTTTGCATCCAGTGTTACCTTGACTTGGAGTCGTTAACATCTTGTTTCCACTCTAAACAATATTCGTATGATTTGTAAACATATCCATCCCAAAGTTTACCAAGTTTGGATTTAGAATGTTCATGTTTTGTAAAGTTGTACTTCGTACATTCACATTTGGCATGTTGGTATTTGATGGGATGACATTGTTCATTTGAAATCTCATGTATTGATTTTTTGGTTGATAGATTTGTAGGTTTGGACTTGGATTCAAATCTACCATCGAGAAAGGTGTTCCAAAATTTTGACTAGGCATACTCACATTTGTACTATTGATGTTTGTAGGAGAGAACAATCCCATGTACAAATTGTATAAATGTGAGTGTTTATAATCAATCGGCATTGTAAGGCTTTGATAGTTTAGTTGATTTGGATTACTCATGATGTATGGATCAAGTTTATATTCCATTTTCCTCTTGTGTTGAGGTCTAGTTTGGACCATAAAATAAGGATCAATCATCAATAATGTGGGAGGTCAACCTCTAATTCTTTGGATTAATCTAAACTCTAGGTTAAAAAAAGAAAGTATAATATTTTAAGGATCAAAAGGATGGTGATGAGATATGAAATATGGATGATTGGTGAATTGTTTGGGAATTCTTAGGAAATCTTGAAGAGGATACTAAACTTTAGGACTTGGATTGGTTTGACTTGATTTGGATAGTGAACTCATAAAATCTAAGAGGTTGGATATTGTCCTAGAGTAAATTTATCCATAAGATGCTAATTTGACTAAATGTGTAAAGAAGCATTTGTCTAGACACACCTAACCAAACAAGATGATTATTGGATTTTGATTTTGGATTTATGAACTCCTAACCCCAAGATGTTGGATGTTATCAAGGGATAGACTTATTCACAAGGATCGATACTTTGAATAAATATGTGGAGAAGAATTCATCTACACACATCTAATCAAATGAAATGATTTTAATTTGGTTCAAGTGCTTTTCCCAAAGTTTATCATAAGGAATTTTTTCAAGATTTCCAAGAATTTTTTATGAGATGATTTTGATTTGATGTTTGGGGGATGGATGAAAGTTTTGATTTTGATCCTAAGAGACTTAGATATACTTTCTCTACTAGAACAAGATATTGAAGAACATGCTTTTCTCTAAGAGTAGTTCAAACCAAAAGACCAATTTTTTCTTGAAAGACGATAAAAAGATAACCAAGGACATGTGTGGGGTTCAATTTGAGTTAATCTTGATTAGTGAATTTATTTTTACCACAAACACTTTCTTGATTAGATTTTCAAACTAAACTTCCAATTTCCTAACTTCTTTTCATCCCACAAAGTGCTATGTGGAATTCAAGGAAATCAAGGCAATGGTTACCTAATGTTTACCTTGGTAGAAGCAAATTAAGATGTAAACCCAATTACTTAGAAACCTCTAAGGACATAACCCCTAGGGTAAGTAATAGTTGTTGGGTTTTGTCAAAGGTATTTGATCTAACTAAGGGGTTTGAAATTTTTATTTTCCTATTGAACATGTGTTTCCCAATGTTTTCAAACAAGAAAGTGTTTTGATACCAAGAACATGCACAACCCTATGGATATGAAAGACTTTACTTGTTGAGTTCCCACGTGGATAAGTCCAGCTACACTTATCTTTAGCGAATGATTAGATGCTTGACCCCACTAGCTCCCATCCATGACACTCACTTATATAGGGTTGCAAAGCATCAAGACCCATGAAACTCCCATGGAATGCTTTCCATTTCTACTAAAGACTGTAAAAGTGTGGGGCGGCTTCAGAACAATCGTTCTTGCACCAATAAATAGATCAAAGATTTTGGCAATTCTAAGACAAGGGTTTTAATTCAGACTTTCCATTTGTGGAGATTGACCCATATGAGGAGAGTCCCTTTTTAGATCCATCTCATCAAAACCAACCACGTGATACTGGAATTTACTCCAATACCCACATTTATATCCCAGTTGGAAATACTCTTGGCTTTAGAGTGTTACTGGTTGAGTCGTTCCCTTGGGTGAGTACTTTTTCCCCAAGGAAGACCCTCTAAGATAAACAAAATCAAATAAACTTATTCATAGTTTGATCAACCTTCATTTAGAAAGAAAGGGAGAACAAATACCATAGGTTCATTCACACTCATACAAGATTTTGTTCAATTTTAAACCCAAAATGAAGTGTGGAGGTGATTGCTTTGTCTCAACCTAAAATCACAAAAAAAGGCCTTTTGATTCTCAAGATCGCTATAAAGCGTGAGAGAAGCACATACACCATTTTTCAATGAAGTTAGTTTAAGTAAGCTATTAGAAAAACAAAGTTGTACATGTTCATTTTAAATCCACAAAGCAATTGTGAGTTCTTTTTAAAGCACCAAAGGAGAAATGAGAGTTTTTTTGTTCAATTGTTACCCAAAAAACAAACTCTAGTAAGTTGTAGTCCTAATGTTCATTTTAAGCCCCTTTGTAAAAAAAAATGAAGTGTTATTTATAGAGCCCAAAAGGATGTAAGTTGATTTAAAATAGAAAACTAAAGCATAGAATAGAAGCTCTTTAAAGCATTTAAAAACACTTTTTCAACTTCAAATTTAATGCTCAATTCTTTAACTCCAATCTACTTGTGTTCTTTGATTCTAATGTGAAAGCAAAACCATCATTGTCTCTTGATGCCAACCTTCAAACATTACAAAACAATCACAAGTAATATTTATGATAAGGAATCAATGCAGCAATGCCAAAAAAGGAAAAGGTTATCCCTGTCATGTAATGCCCCTATAGGAAAACATATAATGATGAGAGTATAAGAAAAGAAAATCAGATTTTTATGAAAACCCCCAAGTTGTATGATCTCTTTCTAATGCCTCCTCAAAAAAATTATACCAATGCCATTTGATTTCACACATCCATCTTCTCCATTTTTCTTTCAACCTCTAATTCTTTTTAACAACAATGGTGTCATGTGATAGAGTACTTAGTAGAGCCTAGAAAAATACTATTACTGCCTTAGAACCCAATTTGAACTTAGAAAAAATAGATGTATTTATTAACAAACATTTATGTGTTAACAAAATAGATGTGTTAATGAACGTCGTAGGTTTTAACAAACTATGTGTTAATGAAACTGTGCTAACAAAGTGTGTGTTAATGAGACTATCTGTTACTGAGACTATGTTAATGAATTGTGTGTTGACAAGACTGTGTTAACAAATAATGTGTTAATGAAACTACGTGTTAAGGAGACTATGTTAACGAGACTATGTTAATGAACATATATGTGTTAAAAAAAAAAATTGTTGTGTTAACAAGTTTTCTATTTTAACAAGACTGTGTTAACGAATGTATATGTGTAACTAACAAAACAAACTATTGTGTTAACAAACTTCCCTCCTTCTAGCACCATTATGTGGATGCCAAATCTGCACAATGTTATTCATTGACAAGCATTATTATTGAAGTCAAATAAAAGATAACAAATCTAGTATCCCTATGAAATATTGTATCATGTTAGATATGCTAAACAAGATATTAAAACAACAAGAAAAACTAAATGAGCATATAAACAACATGAATCCAAATTTATCTCATAGTGGATTGGTGCTTCTATGGGAAAAATCCCTTTCCCAATCCTTCCTAAAATCCATGATATGTTGATATGAAACTGCTTTGAAGATGATATGAGTTGGGAAAAATTAGTTCTCAATTGAAGAGAGTGACTTTGCATGAGATTGTGGAGGATTTGTTGAAGAATGAAGCCTTCTATTTATAAAATGTCAAATGCTAAGAGTGCTCAAAATAGAGCAATGTGGGATAAAGATTTGACCAATGAGATGAAGCCACTTGTCAACTTGTGATAGGATGAGGAATGAGCACATTTTTGTCAATGTGCCAAAGAGGGGGAGATTCAAATTTGAATTTGAGAGTTAAATGTTGAATTTTACTTTTGCAAGAGACATGTAAGAGATAATAAATTCCTTGTTGAATGTACATGTCAAATTGGGGGGAGATTCAAATTTGGAGATTATTCTTCAAAGATGCCATGTTGAAATAATATGATGAATTAAATAAATGAATTAAAATTCTTTTTTGGTGCAAGTGGGAAAAGATAGAGGATGTGATGGGTGGTTAGATTAATCATACATTATATTAGTTAAGATGAGAAGTAGGTGTTTTTGACCCATTTGACTTAAATATTTGGATTTAAATTAAATCAAGGGGAGATGAAAGGTGATTTCAAATTTAATTAAATAAAGGTTTGATTTATTTAATTAAAAGAATGATGATAGCTTAAATTAAATAAAGTTAATTTATTCAATTTAAACAAATGACCTTAAGAGATTGAATTTAATGAATTTGATTTACCTGATGAATGGATGAATGTGAAATTATTTGATGATTGAATGAATATGAATTAATTAAGTGCATGATGCTAATTTTGCATGTCTACATTTTTCCCCTCTTTGAGCAATGTACTTGTTGCATTGGTTCAAAGAGTAAACTTCTTGTGATCAAAATTCAAAAAATTAATGATTTTTTTGGATGCCCTAGCTGAAAGTACACTAGTACGAATAAATCAAGCAAAACACAACAAATATAATATCCCTATGACATATTACATCATATTATATATGCTAAATGAGAAATTAACACAATAAGACAAGCTAAATAAGCATATGAAAAACATGAATCCAAATTTATCTCATAGTGGATTGGTGCTTCTATGGAAAGAAGCCCTTTCACAACCCTTGATAAGCTCTAATGATGAAAATTGTTGAAGATGTTATAAGTTGGAAAAATTAGCTCTCAATTGAAAAGAGTAACTTTGCATGAAGATTATGGATCCATTGTTAAGGAATGAATCTTCCATTTATAGATTCTCAAGTTGAAAGAGTGCTCAAAATAGAGCAATGTGGGATATTTGACCAATGAGATGAAGCCACTTTTCAACTTGTGATAGGATGAGAAATGAGCACATTTTGGTCAATGTGCCAAAGAGGGGGAGATTCAAATTTTAATTTAAGAGTTAAATGTTGAATTTAAATTTTGCAAGAGACATGTAAGATACATGTAAGAGCTCATAAATACCTTGTTGAATGTACATGTAAAATTGGGGGGAGATTCAAATTTGGAGAATATTCCTCAAAGATGCCATGTTGAAAGAAAATGACAAATTTAATAAATGAATTAAAATGTTTTATTGGTGTGAGTGGGAAAAGCTAGAGGATGTGAGGGGTGGTTAGATTAATCATATATTAGATTAGCTAAGATGAGGATTAGGTGTTTTTGACCCATTTGACTTAAATATTTGGATTTAAATTAAATCAAGTGGAGATGAAAGGTGATTTCAGATTTAATTAAATAAAGGTTTGATTTATTTAATTGAAAGGATGATGATAGGCTTAAATTAAATAAAGTTAATTTATTCAATTTAAACAAATGACCTTAAGAGATTGAATTTAATGAATTTGATTTACCCGATGAATGGATGAATGTGAATTTATTTGATGATTGAATGAATATGAATTAATTAAGTGCATGATGCTAAATTTTCAGTCTACCGATGGAATACTTGTAGGATTGGGTGAAATATAGATGGTTTTTCAAAAGGTGGATTGGAAGCTCATAACCAATGACAAGGGAGAACCAAGTCTTATAGTAAGAATAAAAATATAATAGATTTCTTAGGTAGGGAATGAGAGAATTTTGATTATCTAATGGAGGATTTAGGATATGATCTCCAAGGTATATTCCACATAGGAATAATAAATATTCCCCAATATATGGGGTTGGATAATACTATATGTATGTAATTTAATGATAACACTACATGGATAAAATATTTACATTTTAAGACTTTTCCAAAACATGTTTAACTTTATGCCTTAATTCTTATCAAGATCAAGGTAGGTAGGGAAGATGGGTGGAAATTTCATGGATTGAATGTATAGATGGATGGAAATTTTATGAAAAAATTATTGTATATGAGACAAATCGTCCCCAAGTATGATGGCCCACAAAGATAATTGATCTTAGATGTGACACGTTTTTTCAATGATTTCATCATTGTACATATCAAAAGAGCCATAAGAATGGTTTTCACTATTGGATGAATTATTTGTATTTAATTTTTCTTGTAAGTGTTAGTTTTGACACCCATTTTCTAGGTTTTCATCATGGTGACAACCCAAAAGTTCCATATAAATTGTTTTTACTAGAGGGCACTTTTTATCTTTTTATTTTCTTTTTTGATGATATTTTTAATTTTTTTATGCTTTATAGAATGTCATTGATCTTTATATGTTCACTAGTGTTTTTTAGTCTATTTAATGGTGTTAATGTAGATGTTTTTGTCATTATATGTGAATAATAAATTGCATTAAGTAATTTTCTAGTCATGATAATGGTGCTTGTATTTGACTCATGCATGTCATTGTGATCATTATTGATTCTAGGTTTGGCCTTATCTAAATACTTACATCATGATATAATTCAATGATAGTCCTTATGATAAGGAGTTTCTTCCAAAAAATAATGAACTTGTGAGGTAGAAATTTAGGAATTTAAGCTGTGTTGGGTTATTATGGGTGATGATAGATTTGATGGACTACTTGGAATTTTTGATGTAAAGTTTTTAATATTTCAAATTTGGGATGGTAGCAAAGGGAGTTTAGACTCTAGATTGTGATTCTATTTGTGAAAAGAAAAAAAAAAAAACTATATTCCTTGTTTTGTGAGATTGTTAGCCATTTTAGAGGAGGTGGACATTTTTTATATGTAGGAGGCACTTTTCCTTGTGCTCCACACTTTGATTTACTATCGGATTGAGATTATTTTGTTGGATTTATCTATTTTTCTTTAGGATTTATTTTTACTTCATGTATTATCTTTAACTTTTGGATTCAACGCCTTTGATATTATTTTTAAACTTTGGATTGACTATAAACTTTGATTTGTTGTTTCCAATGAGTGGGTTTGATGGATTTGCGAGGGGTGCTGGAGGCAACCTACATGGCCCCTATTTCATGTTTGTAATGGTAAAATTTTCCCCTATTAAATTGTGGAGGTATCACTAACTTCATTCAATTTTTTGGTTTATCAATAGGCAAGACCATGATGTCTAGGAGTTACACAAAACTATATTGGATCTTAAATAATTTTATCATGTAGGACTAGTCCTCTTCCTTGATATTACATGTTCCAAAAATTTATATTTGTAGTGAGACAATTGTTTTTGGGAAGAATGATGTTAACCCAACATTGTGTGGTTGTAGACAATAAATTTTTGGTATTTTATCATCTTCAAAAATGAAAAATTTGACAAAGTAGATGATCCTATTTAGTAAGATACTAGAGATTGATATTTGGTCATGCCTTTTGTCTCTAGATTTTTTTATTATATAAATTCCATCCATAGAATATTCTTCGTCTTATATTGTATTTTGTGATCTATGTAATTTGTTTTCTTATCTATGAATTTAAGGAGGCAAGTGTATCATCTTGGGAAATGAAGGTGTAGCAGAATGGATAGGATCAAATTTAATTTCATAATAATTGATGGGATAGAGGTAAATAAGGATATCATCTTGGATTTCTTACTAAATGGAAGGATATTGATCAAAGATATAATTATCTTAGATATCATGATCATTGATAGGATCTTGATCAATGATTGAACTATCGTGGATGCTATAAACAAGATGATAATGAGTATTGGATTATATTGGATGTCATGATCATCTATGGGGATTCTTGGATGAAACTCACATATAGGACAATGACAGAAATTTGGGTTATCATGGATGCCATGATCATATACAAGCGATTATTGAATGAACTCAAAGATAGGACTTTGATCAATGATTATATTTTCATGAATGCCATGATTATATATGGGATGTTGACCAAATATTAGATTATCACAAAGATATAATATATTTTATGGAATACACAATGGTGTTTCATCTAAGGTCTCTTCTCATAGACATAATATTTATATAGGATAGGGAAATTTTGGGCATACTTTTGACCAGTTTCTTGACATGTGTGGATGTTTTTAGATGATATGAGGGATGATTTGTATTTTAAATTTATAGAAATTACTACATAGGGGAAGTATTTGAGTTGGGCACATGGGTTGGATGGGGACCTTCTACATTGAATTTTAAGATCCTTTGCTATTAGTCCTTAGAGAAAATAAGGTGTCTTTATTAAATAGGTTTTTAGATAAGGATACCATGAATGGTAAAGGTTAATAAGATAAAGGATTGGAATAGGATGTGATGCTACAAGGATTTCTTGGTTTAGTGATGGGGATGACTTAATTTCTTTTGAAGATTTGTTTCCATTATTAAGGTTGGGATAATGATGATCAATGAATTTCTATTTGGTATTATTAATATATATTGTTTAAATTGGTTATTTATGGTACATAGATGAATTTCTAAAGATTATGAGTTGTTAGAAAGGTTGTTGTTCAAAAAGTAGTTTTTGGTAAGTAGGTTGAAATGTGTGGGGTTGCTGGAGAGGTGATTATTAATAATTATGCTAGAATATTTGGGGTTATTGGTATGGAGGGTAGATGGATGGGTGAGTAAGGATTGTTATTTGATGTCATTGGTGGTAGATGCATGGGTGACTAGGTATTTGGGTTCTTGGAGCATGGTTAGATTTGAAATTCTTAATAAAATATGTTGTAGAATTGGGTCGTCATAGGGTTCATACATAGGGTGGTCTAAGAGACTCTCATTCTCATCATAGGGGTCATACACTAGGTGATCCAGAAGACTATCATTATCATTTTTTATCATATTCATCGTATGTGTCTTGATATAGAAAAGGATTTGATCTAAAGGGCTCATGATTTTTTATTTTCCCTTTATTATGATCTTTCAACTTTATTTTATTATATGTTTTCACGTAGCTTTTGTAGAATATGATTTTATGATTTGAATTAGGTAGTTGGATTTGTGATATTTTGGATTATCTCAATGGATAAGATGGCAGTATTTAGGTTTTGACACAAATGATGGTTTCAAAAATAATACATAATGATTAGATTTTAAACCATAGTGAAAGTTAAAGATAATCAATCAAATAATTTTTGGTTTTTATCCTTTTTTATCTTTTTTATTTTTACAATATTTTTTGGATTTTAGGTTTTCTATTTTTTTAGATTTTTGGTTTTACAAATATTACACTAAGAAAATGAAAAAAAAAAAAGTATAAGGATCAAAAGAGTGAGGCATCTATCTTTCTGCAAATGTGGAGGTTATAATCTTATAATAAAAAAAAATAAGGGACACACTAGAATAATCATAGAATAATTCAAGTCAGAATGAATTCTAGTGTGGGCCCACAAACCAAAGGCTAATATATTTACCTTTTAATTGATAGTTGTAGATCACTACCCCATAGAAAAGTGTAGGATATCTTACCAAATATGACTAAAGTATTTACCTTGGTTAGTTCTGTCTCATCACATGACTTAATTTTGCAAGTCCAAGATATGATCAACATCACTTGGACCACACTAAAATAAAAATGAAGGATGTAAGATAGGTTATACAAGATATATAAGGTAATTTTTGTTAGGAAAAAAGGACATGTGATGCCTAATCCATGAATTTCAAAGTGAAAAGGTATCAAGTAGTTGAGAGAAGAGGGTAACCCACCCTTCTCCTTCACTTCCCCAAGGTATAAATTTCTTGGGGGTTTGTTTTGAATGGAAAATTTGTAGCATCAAAAATTTTAACCCTTGAAAATTTTACACTAGACTTAGCTCCTCCTATGTGCTTGGACCTAATAATGCATTTAATTCCTTGTTTTATGAATATCTTGAGAAAATAAGACAATGGTGATAAAAAAAATCATTTAATATTTACCTTTTATGTTTAAGGTATTAAAAAATATGGGTCTAGACTAGGGTTCCCAATGCTCTTTCACATCCCCTATTGTCTCTAATTTGAATATGTCCTGGTGTTGGTATTTTATTATAGGAAAATTTAATTTCATTTATCAACTATTTGTATTTTATTTTAGATAAATTTGAAAATTTTCATATAAATATAAGTTATTTCCATTATTTGAGGTCCTAAGAAATATAATAAAGTGTAGCACATTCATTGAGTATAACTGAACATCCAAAAAAAAAATCAAGAGCAATCAAGAGCAAAACTATCAAGATTATTGCTCGATTTCTTTCATTCGAGCATCATGTTTTATTTAAGTTTTTTTATATATTGTGTTTTTTTATTTTGTAAGTAATAACACTTGAAGATGATTATTACATGACTTTAGTGCATCATAGAATGTAGATATGAGTGGTGAGTTCAAAAAAACCTTTTATTTATCACTTGCTTTAATTTAGTCTCTTCTCAACAAAGGGTAAGCTCTCTTTTACATCATCATAGCTATTGTGGAGGTAGAAGTACCAAAATGTGGTATTACTTAGGTAATTCCCTATATGATACAACCATTCCCCCTCTTTCATGTGTGAAAGCTCTTAGATCTAAATAAAATTTTAGGAAGATTGAATACTAGGTGTTCAATCGTGTATTTAAGCCCTACAAGTTGTCAATTCAAGGAATGATGATTTTATCAACAACAAAAAAAGTTATAAAAATGACATTGGGAGAAAAAGACTTGAAAATGAGGATAAAAATGATCATGAAATGCAATATTTAATATTTAAGCAATTTAGTATATGGTGCAAAATGCCCCTTGTCTAGCTATTTCAACACCAAATTTGTATGCTAGGTTCTTCTATGTCTACTCTGTATTGTTTTAGAATATGTTTCTATCTTTTTGTTATATAATTCTCATAAATCATGTTAGTTTTGTAGATTTTCATTAGTAACCTAGAAACAATACTGTATCATAAAATTTAGTCAATTAAAAATTAATTAATCATATCCACATCATCGACACACAAAAAGAAGGATATTGAGTTTTTTATCCAACTTTATAGTGAGATCACTTTAACTCCTATAATGTCTATGTATAGGAGGGGAACCAACTACTCTGGGACTTGAGTTCATAGGAGAGTCATAACAAATAGGTTACCCTGATCTACCTCAAACTTGCTAAGTGATTCGGAAAGGTTAAGATGCTAAGGTTGAAAATGATAAGCAATTTGGTGGCTACTATCCTTCTACTAACCCAAATGTTTCATGAGGTTGGATGATCTATAATTTACACAGTTCAATATGTTACCCAGAAAATTGCTTGAGGATGACAGCATAGGACATAGAATCCAATGTGGCGTGTTGGAATCTCAATTTTGTGCTAGCATTCATATGGCAGAGAGTCTAAGAAGCAAACTAAAATACTAAAAATCACACTAAAATCCTGAATAATAAAGTTTTATGTGATGAAAAATTGTACAAAAGGCACAAAAAAAAATTACAAGAAGAATAATTTAACTAAACTATGATTGAATTGATAAAGGAAGTGAGAACAAAAGACCTTTCTATCTTAGAGATGAATCTTCAAGGAGATCCACATGATAGTACCTACACACATAAGGCCAAGGAAAATGTTGGCGCTATTTGTAGAGGACTGCCTAAGTCAATCCCATGCTTTGGTGTTTCCACCTCCAAGGACAGCTAGATAGCAATGAGTCTAGAAAACATGATAAAGAAATATATGGAAGTAGAGATGCCAAGAAATAACACAAAATAAAAAATGCTACTATGTAAATTTTATGATGCAAAGGCAATAGACAATGAGAGATATCACCTTCACATCTATGTTCTCTCAAGGAAAGTAAAGGAAGGAGTGAGCTTGCAAGTTCTCCAACAACAATATTTTCACAATGAATGAAGTGGAGGATCCAAGAAACTAGCAACTTGCAGCTACAATGTGTGTAGGTTAATCACTAAAGCATCAAGAAAATAGACAAAAGTTTAAGAATGGTGAAGAAGTTGAATATAATTGAGAATTAGATAATTCCAATGGAAAGGAGGAAAATGATGTTTTTTGTGTTGGTCAATGGAGCAAGAAGTGATACGGTTTGTGCCCAATGGAGAAATGTAAGGCCTCTATATATTCCACAAGTAGGAATCCTATTAGTATGAAAGGACAACATATAGATGTTCATACATGTACATCCATGAATAAATTCCTCCACTAATATAGAAATGGGTTGTTGGGTGGACAAGGAAAAGTGGCAGATCTGTTAGAATTACATCATCAAAATTACATTTTCAAACAGTAATGGTATAAAATAAGGAATCTACAAGGGGTAAAAATTCACATAATTACATTTTTCCCCCACTTTAGTGAGCATATGTGTTAGTGAATGTGAGGTAAAGTTGAAACAAGTTAAAGAGGACATACTTGAACCATCGAGGAAGTAGACCACAATATGACATGCTCAAACATGTAGGGGAGAGAGATGGCTCCACAAGTACTTGGTACTAATTAAATTTGAACAAAATATATACAAGCACTTGGTCCTACAGAATTGGCTCCACAGGTACTCGATCTTGCATAAGGTGAACAAAGGTTCTACAAGTGCTCAGTCCTACAAAAAGAAAGTTCTTTACAGGTGCTCGGTCCTACAAAGGAGGTAGTATAGGTGCTCAATCTGAGGGGTTATAAAGGAAAGGCTCTATAGAGTTTGATTGGTCCTTATAGGTGCTCGGTCTTGCAAGGAAAGCTTCACAAGGAGACCGACCCTCCAAGATTGGTTTTGAAAGCAGTTTCATAAGTGCTTGGTCTTACAAAGCAACATGTTAATCCATAGATAAAACATGTTAGGCAAGAAAAATTCACATAGATAGACAATCATATGCCAAAGAAAACAATTGGAGGAGAAGCTTTGAAAGGGGTCCCTTGGGAAGCCTTTAAGATTGCAAGGGGCCCAATCATAGGGACACTCTGTTTGAAAAGAGATGACATTTTTTTCAAATGATCTTGTCATCAAGGAATCCTTCCAAAAGATCTATTTTATCAAGGAATCTAGAAAATAATAGCCTTCTTGAAGGAAAGTTTTCCAATTATTTTTTCCATGAATTCATTTTCAAAAGAAAATCTCACTAAGGGAATCCTTATTGAAGGATGTAATTTTTGTAATTCTGAATTTCATTTACACTTCAGTATTTTAGTTTATATAACATCATTCTTATTTATGTATTTATTATTATTTAAAATTAGGTTATGATTATGATTAATATTTTATAAGGGTCAGGGTTCAACTAGAATTCTAAGATAAAGCTTGGATTTAGCATTAGTGTGACTAAGGTTAGATCAAGGTTACAATTAGGGTTAGGACTCATAAGGGTTCAATTAGAGTTCAACTAGGGTTAAGATTAAATGTTTAATCTATGATATTAAATATATTCGCCATCCATCCTAAAATAAATTTTCTGATAGTCACCATCAATAAATTAAGGCATCTAGTATCCATTAACTATCTATTACACACTATGCGTAATGCCTCCTAAATAAGGTGTCTAAAATTTGTTACAAATCCATTAATGTGTTATAAGTAACATATGAAATTAAAGCATGTCTAGGAGAGCAACTAGTATTATTTTATTGCTATTCACACTTAATAGATATAATATTTAAACTATTATTTAGTGTGAATATTTTATTATATTTGGTAATTATATTTAATATATTTAAATTATTATTAAATATTTATTAAATAGTATTATTTAATTTTTATTATTATTTAAATGATATTTAATATTATATAATATATTCAATATTTAAAATATATTATTATTTGAAATAATATTAATTATTATTTAACAATGATTATCATTATTATAAAATATTAAATATATTATATATTTACTAATTATAATAAATAAAATAAATTATTTAAACTAGAGAAAGATATAAATATATAATTTAAACAATATTTATATATTTAAACTATTATTTTATAATTATTAAATAATATTAATAATTATACATTAAAATATTAAATAGCATTGAATATTATACGAATTGTTAATCATTAACTATAATGACTATAGTTATTAGATATGGTGGACCTGGAAGAGGTTGCTGACGAGCTTCTAAAGTATATGGATTAACTGTGGCTGGGCCTAGTTTTGTCTGTTTACTGACCATTTGATGGCTTTTTTGTGGCTTTTTGTGGCTGTCTATTTTAGCTGGTTTTTATCTCTATGGCAGCCTTTTTGTCTCTCGGACCTCTGTTTTGGTCTTTGCTTGTAATGTTATTTTGTGGTTTCGGGTCCCTATAAAACCCATTTATCCCTTTTATCAAAAACTATAATGACTATAGCTAATGACCACTATTTAGGGGTATTAAAATTAGTTATTGAAAAAACAAGTTAAACTTTTATTACTTAGGTGGAACCCATGATATCTACTTTACTTCTTCATTTTGCTAACTAATTTTTACCCTTAAAAAGTTATTGCTAAAATAATTTAAATTTAATTTAATCATATTTAATAATATAATAATTATCATTAATATAATTTATATAATATATTAGATATGAATGATATATGATATTATCTAATTAATGTATTATATATTAATGATAATTAATATATTTAATCATGTAATAAATTTAATATTAATAATAATGATAATAATTATATATTAGTAATTAGTTATCACTAAGCAAAGATGTCATCAAATGTTGTTGCTATCGCGCTTGCCTCCACTCTAACACTATGTGTTGCTAGTTCCAAGGTAGATGATGATTTTTCTTGTGCCATCCCTCATCTCCAAGTCCATGATGGGGGTGGAAAGAATTTTTCTAATGCTGCAGGACTGCCCTTCAAGAAGCCCTCGAGAATGTGCCCTAGCTCGGCTAGGGTTTTCAACAAACTGCACATGGATCATTGCTTGAAGTCACATGATTCTTCCTTTGGTGATAAAAATCCACCTCCGTTCATTGCATTTGAGTCATGTGGCCCAAAGAATTTAAAGCCTAGGTTGAATTCCTCCTTTAGGGATGTAACTATCGGATCACTTTAGGAAAAAAAGACAAATTAGGGGCTTGGGATGCTTGGGCACTGAAGAGTGACTTAGAATATGATAGGAAAAGGACCTCTATGGGAAGCCCTAGATCCATCATCCAAAGTGCTCCCTCCTTACCTATTCTAATTTTTTTTAGAGAAGATTAAAAGGAGGTTGATGTTGGGGAGCAATTTTATGCTTCAATTGGTTTGATTGGTCAGTTCAATCGATTATGGCCAAAATTAACAAATTTCCACAATTGGATTTCATTATCATGGTAACCAAAGCACAAGGGTAATGTTGAAGCCTACTCTTGTGCCCAATATTTTTTTTATTCTGGTGTTTGATTGTAGGCAAGATAGGGATGCTATTATACAAGAGAAAAGGTGGTGGGGAAAAACCTTGCTCCTTCTCAAACCATGGTTTCTAGATTTTAATCCTGTCACTGCATCTTTCTCTGTGAAGCCCATTCGGATCCATCTTCTGAATCTCCCACTACAGTTTTGGTTCACAGAGTGCTTTATGGCAATTGGTAATTCTCTAGGTTGTCACTAAGGATTTTCCTACAAACATTAGCTTTCAATTTGGAGATCACAGTTGGACCCAACTTCTGGACTACGAAGGTTTTCCTTTTCAATGTAGAAAGTGCTTTGAAACTGATCATATGGCCAATTCTTGTTCCAAAATCATTAAAAACTAGAACAATAATCTTGGTGGTCTGATGGCCTTCCTCATCATTATTCTTGATCATAGCTCCATTGGAGGTCAAGCATGAAGAATCAACATCTTATTTGTAGGGCGAATCTCCCCCATTTGATGAGAGTGGGAAAGGTATAGTTTCTTAATATGAAGGGAATTATTTAGAGGAAAATCCAATCCAAAAGTTGCCTCAATAATTAGACTCAGTCAATTTCAATCCACTAAAACCCAATTCACATCAAGTGGCCTCAACTTCATTGACCATTCCCCTTCAAAAGTCTCAATAAGCAGCAAGTGTTCATATATTTCTAGTGGAGAGTGTGTTTCTTTGGTAGTAGCTCAAATTAATGACTCCTCAAATTTGCACAAAAAATGTGGTTGGGGAGGTGTGGAAAGAAGTACAAAACAAGAAAAATAAAATCCTCAAGGCAGAGTTAAACCTTTTAAAATGCAATTGTAAAAATTTGGCATTAAAACTACATCTTAAATAGTGTTGAATCTACTATCCTTAGCAGTTAGGTTGTTTCTCTAAGGAAGGTATTAGAAATTAGTAGGGTGTCTTGATGTTGATTTGTTTGGAGATGAAAATTTTCATGTTGGCCATGGCATTAAAACTGCATCTTAAACAATGTTGAATTTTCTATCCTTAAGAGTTAGTCAAACTAAATAGTAGTTTAAATATTATAGTTATTAAGTGTGAACTATAGTAAAATAAAATTATCTTGTTTAATTATTAAGTGTGAATGGGCTAGCAAGTGGAATAAAAGAGTAAAGGGAATTCATGAACACTAGGGATTAAATAAATAGTAAAGTAGATTCACCAATGGATATTGCGATGGGGTTTGTCAAGAAACCAAAACGAACATAGCAAGAGGGTCCCACATGTGATAGAACACACTAGTAAATGCTTTGTGTGTGTTGTTTAAACCTAAAATATCATGCATAGTTCACATCACTTTGAAGTGTGAATCCCCCCTTTTTCTACTTTCTTTGGTTAGCTTGCATATTTCTTCTTCTCATGTCTAAATCCACTGCATGACATTGAATTCTACATTTAATACTAGGGACCAATCCCAAAATGAGCTAAGAAATATTAGAGAAGGACTTGAGACTTGTTCCTCTAGTTTTTCAACACCCTCACTAGAACGCTTGTATGTATCCATCTATAAATTATTTACTTTCCTTTTTTTTCTCTTTGTGATTAGTCCAACCAATTCACTATCACTTGTCCCTATCACTAATGGTCAAAATATGAATTATTTTGAAGAATTTGCTCCACCTCAATCTACTTCTAAGACATTCAATGCAAATGAAAATTTTTCCTTATGATGTATTCATTAATCATTGTATAATGAATATTAAACAAACACTCACCATCACTCTCTATAATGCCCTGAATGGCATGCGATTGAGGGTGTTTCTTGATTCGTGAGAGATCAAATTAGGAGACTTATTGCTTTGAGAAATAGAAAATAATGTGTAGTGTTCAATTTATATGGTTATCTTTTCATAGGATTATGCACAATCCTCATGGTATTTGGAAGAGCTTTCATGTATTCTAAAAATTGGCACCCAAATAGATTGATGTCATCTCTCATAGGCATAATTCTAAAGATCTTATGTACTAAATTGGTACCCGTGTACAATACGTTATCTCATAAAGTGGACTTGTAGCAATGGAAATAGTATGCCCCACCTTTCAGGAATGGAGTACAAGGGATAGGGTTCCTATTTCACACTTGGTACACTCAACAAAACCTTAGAGATCTGAATATGAATATAGAAAGGGGGGAAGAGATCTAGCAATAAGGTATATCAGGGTGTGATTAAGAACAATAATAGGGTTCACCACCAAGCTAGGGGTTGGAATGACAAAATATTAAGATGACATGCAAAACTTAACTAGATGACCTAGAGAATGAAACTGAAATATAGAATGACAAACTAAGAATGAATAGAGGTGCACCTAGAGGAAAGATGTGATTAAAAAAGCTCTAAAACCCTAAAATCTTGACTCTCAATGCTCATTGGAACTCATATTCCAATTGTGGCATATGGGTCCTAGGTGGGTCTTGAAGAGCTGAAAATTTGGAATCTGGAGTTGTCTAATATGAGGAACAAACCCCAAGAATTGTTTCCTGAAACCCTAACTAGGACTCATACGCTCAAACTATCGCTAAGTATCCCATTTTTTCACAAAGTGTCCCAGGAGATAAATCTTAAATTGAAACTTTGCAAGAATTTGAAGATGGATCAAATAAGAACTTTCTAACTAATTTAATCCATATTTGATGGATATTTTTCCCTAGATTTGAGTTTTCATGAGCCATGGCAACTTTTCATGGCAACTTTGTCATTTTGGTACTTTTGAAGTCTTGAAATCCACTTTTCTTCAATCTATGAACCCACAATCACACATGTATAGAGAGAAAAACTTGTTGATTGTTAGGAAATGGGCGTTTTCCCTAGTCTAACCTTGTTTACGTAATTAAATTTAATGATGGATCAATGAAACATGAACATCAAACATGAAATGTGAAATATGAACAATGATACCTTGAATGATGTATTGATATGTAAATTAGCAATCTAATGTGAAGTGGCTCTGTAGAATGTCAATCTTGATCTTGAACTTTGATGTGAAACAATTCTTGCAAATAGATCTAGTATGCTACATCACTTAACACTAGCTCAACAACATGCTTGATGCATTATGATCTTGAAATGATGATGGATCATGAATTGTTGCAACAAATTATGAAGAATTATTCCCTTAAATTCCTTATCAATGCTCTTGTAAACTCCCTTGATGCTCTTGTGAAATCTTGTAATCATAAACTTTCTATTAGGAATGCTCTCTTGAAAATCTCAGGTGAAAATGAGTGAGATAACCTTGTATTTATACTTGTTTATGCCAACTTTCCTGAAATTACAACACTACAAGATGGCACTAGATATAGGAGGATAAAATCCCATCAAAATTTTGAATTAAATTAGATTTTGGGCCACATGGGACTCATACACTAGAAGTGGAGTATGAGTCCCATTAGGCTTAACTATGGGACACATTTTTCAAAAATGCTTAGAATGATATAAAATCAGGATTGGGGCCTCAAAACTTAGGTGGCACTCATATGCCCAAGGTGGCATATGAGTCCCAGATCACTAAATCTAGGCCACACAACCTAAAAACACTTGAATTATGATAGGATGTTGGTTTATGTTAGGATTATCCTTGAATCTTAATTAAGGCTTTTGGATGAAAAATAAGGCTAATTAAAGCATAAAGAAGCACAATTAATAATGAAAACCCTAGATTAGTGTGAAAGTGTGGTACAACACTTTACAACACCCTGAATAAGGCATAATTAAGTTCATTTAGTTTAGAAGGGCCCAAAAATTAATGTGAAGGTGCAAATAAATACACTTTAGAACATTAAATTAAGGCAAAGTTAGGTCAATTTAGCTTAAGGGTATGTTCAGGATCATCATGGGAAAAAGAGGCCCTTAAGTGGTGAAAAATTTAGAAAAACCAGAGTTAGGCAACTTGACATAGAAATTTGAATAAGTTATCTCTATTATTTCAAAAATATGTAACAATACAATCTGTAACAAATTGAATGTAGTTTCTAAACTAGCTTAAGGATAAGCTAGTTTAGTTCATTTAGTTTACAAGGGCCCAAAAATTAATGTGAATGTGGAAATAAATACACTTTAGAACATTAAATTAAGGAAAATTTAGGTCAATTTAGCTTAAGGGTATGTTCAGGATCATCATGGAAAAAATAGGCCCTTAAGTGGTGAAAAATTCAGAAAAATCAAAGTTAGGAAACTTGACATAAAAATTTGAATAAGTTATCTATATTATTTCAAAAATATAAAGAATAGAATCTGTAGAAAATTGAATGTAGTTTCTAAACTACTAGGTTTATTTAAAAATAAATAAAAAATCTATTTGGTGAAAATTTAAAATTTCAATGTAGTAGTACTTAAATTTTAGGGAAAAAAGAAGAAGTAGGTGTCTGTATGACCACCTTAACCACAATGAAATAGAGGACGCATGTCCTGATGTGATGCATATTTGTTTGTAATCTTTTTCCAAGTAAATAATTAATTATGATTTTTTTATTACAACTTTTAAAAAACATAAAAAATTGTATGTCTGACCACCTTAACTTGGTAAAAACTTCATGAAATTCAATTTTTTTTTTAATCCTATAGGAAAGAAATCATAGAATGTGACACATATTTTTGATTCAAAAAATGTGGTAATGTTTGAAAAATATAGATGTTTTTCAATCAGCCTATGAATCAGAACTTTAGTCATAATTCAAATAGAAAATGAACAATAATTATTTATTAAATTCAAAGTAAAGCATAATTTATATTGATGGAAATATGAAAATATCCTTTAAAAACCCTTTTCATTTCATCAAATTTGGGTTAAAAAAAATCGTCAGCTACATTCCCTACACACACCCATCATATCACCACTTTTTGGCCCATCATCATCTTGTACATACCCTTAAAAGGGCCCTAAATCCAAAGTGAATATGTAAAAAACATTTTAACACTAGATCAAGGCTACATTAGGTCCATTTTAATGTCAATTATTCCCAAATTAAGTGATAAATTGTACCATCTCTAAGAAGGGCATACAATTTTTGTCATTACATCTAGTCCCCGCTTTAGTGAGAGGATGAACTATCTTCAAACTCACACTAAAGTCGACATTCAAGAGGGGTCCTTGTGTACTAATTGTATAACAAAAAATCTGCAAGCTTACATTATATCCTACCACATTTGGCATGAGATAGATTTGAAACAAGCAAATAGAGTGATATTCCTATGGAATAATCCAACATGTCTAATATTGCAAACAAAATAGCAAAGTAAACTAATTGAGAGCATGAACTACATATTGAATACCTATTCCATAGTGTATTGTTTCCACTTTGATGTGAAAATTGGCCCTTTCCCCAACTCTTGATAAGCCAATGATGAAGATGCAATGCTATGACAATAGACAAAATTAGCTCTCAATGTGAAGAGAGTAACTTTGCCTGAATTTGTGCATGATCAAAATGAAGGATAGCCTCTCCATTTATAGAAGAGATTAATGAGAGAAGAGGTAAAAGGGATGAATGTGGGATAAAAACCCAACCAATAGGAAGGAGCCACTTGTCACCATGTGAATGGGCCAAGGATGTGCAAGTTATAATGAATGTGCCAATAAATGACATTAGGTGGCTTTTCAAATTTGAAATTTGGCTTCTTGGAGAGAGAAGAAAGGGTCTTAAATTCCAAGTGGGGGACATGTAAGAGGGTAGTTATGCTATGTTGGAAGGGACAAGTCATTTGAGAGGGAGATTTGAAATGGGTGAATATTCCACTTTTATGCCATGTTGATGGAAATTAGAAGATTTAATAAATCAATTAAATGATTTATTTGTGCAAGTGGGAAAAGCTAGAGGATGTGACATGGATTAGATTTAGCCTTAATCAAGATTTGATTAACTTAAGAGGAGGTTGGGTGATTTGACCTATTTGATTTAGATTTATGGATTAAAATAAATCAAAAGGAGAAGGAAAATCATAAAGATTGGATTAAACAAAGATTTGATTTATTTAATCAAAGAGGATGATGTTAGTGGTTTAATTAAATACGCTTGATTTATTTAATTAAATGAAGAACTTTAAAAGATAATTAAATAAGATTGATTTATTTAATTAAAGGGGGACTTTAGGATTAAATAAATAAAATGATTTATTTAATCAAAAGAGGATAATGATTTAATCAAATAAATTTGGTTTATTTGATTAATAGAGGAATTAAGATAAATTAATTAAATGGTTAATAAAGGGGTGATTAAACAAGAATTGAAGTTAGTTGATCAGGACATTTTTCATTTTTACATTTTGTCCCTCTTTGAAGCAATGTACTTGCTATGTTGGTTCAAAGAATAAACTTACCATGATCAAAATTCAAAAGAATTCTGATTTTTTTGGATGCACCAGCAAAAAGTGCACTGGTACATTGCTCCTTCAAGAGATAGAGTGAAAAGATTCAATTTAAGGGTTGATCTCATGACAAAGAGGTTCAAGATGGATGTATGGATGGTTATGATGTTGGTGCAAATGAGATGGATAATGTGACGATGCCTATATTATTATGCAATGGATGTTTTATACAAATGTATGGTTTATGAGATGCTTAGACTAACAGATCTATATTATGATGATGAACATCATAGATGTGATATGGTGTGTAGTATTCTTGTGGTTTGCAGATGTGAGATGGATGTATTGGTGATGATGATTACCTGATAATGACATGATGTTAGTGCAGAAAAAAAAGAAAGAATAAATGAGATGATGACAAGAGGATTCAACAAGCCAACTTTATGAGAGATGATGATGAGAAATGGATGACATACGAAACCTCATTTAAAATGTAATTCAGATATTTCAAAAAATTTAGACCAAAATGCAAAAAGGAAATCCTTCCTGTGTGGTCAACAAAATACTTAAAACATCCTCCCTACACCTAAATAAAGCACGCATGATTGAGGTTATATTACAAGAACATCCATCATGCACATCAGATAAAAAGATAATGATCATTGCCCCATTCCTATCTCTCTAAATCCTTTTGTTCAGACATCATCGAGAGGTCCTTGGAATGAGTGCAATAAGATAAATCAAAAGAGAAAGATGAAGTAAACAAACAGACTAATGTTCTTCAATACCGCTAGCCAAGACTAAACTATGGTGATCCTTGATGTTGATGTCCATTGTAGGAAGGATGCATCGTAGGACATGACAATATCAGATGATTTGATATGGTACTAATTGGATGATAGGCTATTGACACAAAGAGTTGACTAACTTGTTTACGTACTGACCTAGACTTGAGACTTTCACGATTGAGTTTTCACTTTTAAACTGCTAGACTTGTTTTCAATTGTTTTACCAAAGGTTGGGGATGATGATGATGATTGATTTATTGTGAATGATGTTATTGTGGTTGAAAGCAAGATGAGACAATTGGATGTTTTTGGAGATTTTGAAATGTTTTGAGTTAGCTTTTTGGTATTTTTGAGATTTTTCAAATGTTTTGATTTTCGTTTTTCAAATGTTTTGGGGTTTTCTGAGATTTTGACCAAGAAACTAACCTAAAGACTTATCCTAGGGATCTCAGGGGCTGATCAACTAGACTAGCCTTGCCTATGTTATACATGAAGAGACCACATAGTTCAACTAACACAAACTTGATTATTGATGAGATATGAACAAATGGACTACCAGTTTATTATGATGGACTCCTAGAGGACTAACTTAAGTGTATCGAGGGATGATCAAAGATCAACCTTGCCTACGTTCAAGTCTTAGAGACCCGTAGTTCAACAAGATGACTCTTTTTTTTATTTTTTGACTTATTTTTTGACCTATTTTTGGATTTTGATATGTTTTGATTTTTTTTTGGATTTTCTTGGATTTTAGGATGTTTTTTGATTTTTTGATTTTTTGATGTTCTTGGATTTTTTGATTTTTTTGATTTTTTGATTTTAAGATCTCAAGAACATACATGAATCTGATCTGATGAGAACATGCCCCTAGCATGATACAATAGACTACTCTGATAGAGGCAGGAGAAACTAGCCTTAAGAATGGAAACAATAGTACTAGGAGGGGTCATGACATGAAAATAGGACCAAGCTATGGTGTAGATGCAGGTGGATGATGGTTGGAGATAGATAGATGATGAAAGCATAATGGATGGATGATGAAAAACAATCCATGAAGATCTTGGTGGATGGAAAGTGCTTACTTACACAAGGTGCCTGTTTGCTAGGTTTTCATCAAGGCACTTGTCCAAAGTGCCACCAAAGTGGTTTTCACTAGAGGAAAATTTTTCTCTTTACTATGTTTTATCATTATTTTGCTGTTTTTTTTGTCACTAAGACACCTATTTGCTAGGTTTTCATCAGGTTGACCATTTTTTCAAGACATTTTTCTAATTATTTTGGATTTTTACTTCCATACCTTGAAAGATTAGGCATAAAACTTTTTGAGATGGGAGTTGTTCATGGGCTCTTGCAGAGGTTCCCCTTTGGGTGTTGATAACTAATATGACCCTAACTTGTAGCTTGTTGTGATAACAAATGGTCCCACCCAGTTGAGTTCAAATTTTCCTTTGTTGTTTGGATTTTGGACATTGTTCTAATTTTCCTTTAGGAAAAGTTCTCCGACTTGGAAAGTCCTACTTTTGATCTTCTTATTATAGCTCCTCTTAAGTCTTTTTTGAGAGAATTTCAAATGATTCAATGCTTCTATATGTCACTCATTCAATAGCTCCAGCTCATTTAGTCTTGATACTCGGTATTCTTTATCCATGATGAGGTTTTGCAATGATATTCTCAGTTACGGGAGCTCGATCTCAATGGGTAATACTGCCTCTGATCTATAGACCAGGGAGAAGGGGGTGGTACCTATTGGTGTGTGGATGCTAGTTCAATAGGCGTAGAGTGAGGGATTTAGTTGTAGATGCTAGTCATGACCTATGTCATTGATTAGCTTTTTTAGGATTTTTAGAATGGTTTTATGGTAGCTTCTGCTTGGCCATTGCCTTGGGGATAATATGGAGTGGAAAAGTGATGTTGGATTTTGAATTTTTCACATAGGTCACAAAAATCCAAATTCTTGAAAGGTGTCCCATTATCTGAGATAATAGCTTGGGGAACACTGTATTGACATATGAGGTAGTTTAGGATGAACTTTAATATCTACTTGCCAGTGATGTATGTCATGGGGATGGTTTCCACCCACTTGGTAAAGTACTCAGTGGCGGTTATGATGAACTTGTTTCCATTAGATGAGGTGGGGGTTATCTTTCCAATGAGATCGATCCCCCACTGTGAAAAGGGACATGGTGTGATGATGGGATGAATCTCTTGAGCTGGAGCATGGATAAGTTGCCCATGCTATTGACATTGTAAGAGCCTTTTGACATAGTCATGTCCTTCTCTTTCCATTGTAGGCCAATAATACCCCGTCCTCAGCAATTTCTTGGCCAAGGTCATTTCGCTTGAGTGTGAACCACAAATACCATTATGCACCTCAATTAAGGCATTCAATGCCTCCTCAACATTTAGGCAGTGTAATAAGGTTCATTCTATGCTCCTACAGTAAAGGGTGTTTCCTAGGATGACAAATCGAGATGCTTTCTGGACAAAGGTTCTTTTTAGGCTTAAGGTAAGTCAATAGGTAGGACCCCTATTTGCAAGTAGGCATAAATGTCATGGTACCAAGGATCACCGAGACAAACAATTTCACACACAAATTATGACTCTAGTACCTTGAATGCGGGCTTGAGAAGTTGCTCTACCAAGAAATCATGTTTTAGGAAATTGTGAGGGATGTCCACTAAAGATCCAATCGTTGCCATGGCATTTGCTACTCTATTGTTGGCTCTAGGAATCTGGTCAAATGTGATATCAATGAATGATTCTTTGAGGCTCTCTAACAACTTTTTTATGGACTCAACTTATCATCCTTTGTTTGGTACTTCTCATTTACTTGAATTATTATCATCTAGGAGTCTCCATATACTTTGAGGGTCATGATGTACCATTGCACTATTATTCTAAGACCTATGGTTATAGACTCGTACTCTACAATGTTATTAGTGTAGGGAAATGCCAATTTGTAGGATCTAGGTATACAATCCCCCTATGGGGTGATGAGGAAAACACTAGCTCCTAATCCATGTTGCATATAGGAGCCATCAAATTAGAGTTTCTAATGGTCAGCTATTCTAAGATTGAAGATTGATTCATCTAGAAACTCTCATATGAGTGGGTTCTCTGAATAGATTGGTGCTTCTGCAAGCTGATATGAGATAAATTGAACTTTGATTGCCTTTTGCTCCACATATTCAATTCCATACTCTAATAGTATCATGACCCACTTGACCATTCTTCTTGTGAGCATTTCTTTTGATAGTAGGTACTTTAGGGGATCGATTTTGGTGATGAGTTTTATTTTGTGTGCCAACATGTAATGTCTAAATTTATGTGAAGAAAACACTACTACTAGACATGCTTTTTCAATAAATGAGTAATTTAACTCATGCCTGACCATTATTCTACTTATATAATAGATGGCCCTTTCTGTCCCATTTTCATCATGCTACGCTAAGAGACCTCCAAGGGCTCTTGTTGTTGCTGACACATAGAGGATTAACGGTTTTCTTGGGATCGGTGGCATGAGGAGCAATGATGTGAGAAAATATTCTTTGATTTTGTTGAAGGCTTCATCCCATTTGTACAATACCCCCTTTTGGAGTAGGCGAGAATAGGGGTTTTGCTTGTCTTCCAATTGTGCAATGAATCTACGAATGGACTGAAGCCTTCCCTAGAGACCTCTCAATTGTTTCAATGTTTTGGGTGCCTGCATCTCTAGAATTGCCTTCACTTTTTCTAGGTCTATTTCTATAACCCTCATTGACATTATATATCCTAGTAGCTTTCCTGATTGTATGCCGAAGATGCACTTCTTTTGGTTGAGTCTGACTTTATATTCTTCCAGCCTATCAAAAATAGTAGTCAAGGTTGCTATGTGATCTCTCCTCTTCCTAGATTTTGATAGTATGTCATCAACATAATCTTTGACAGTTTTGTGGATCATGTCATGGAATATTAGCATCATAGATCTTTGGTAGGTAGCCCCAACATTCTTAGGTCGAATGGCATCATATTCTAGCAGTAGGTCCCTCATGGATAAGTGAAGGTAATTTTATGTTGGTCTTCTTTGGAGATTATTATTTGGTTATATCCAAAGAAACCATCCATTAAAGAAAGCATCATATCCCACCATCATTTCTACAATCATGTCAATGTTATGTTAGGGAATGAGAAATCATCTTTTAGACATGCTTTGTTTAGGTTTCTAAAATTTGTGTAGATTCAGATGCCTCCATCAGGTTTTGAGACAAGAACTATATTTGACACCCATTCTAGATAGACTATTGGTCGAATGAATCTTGTGTCAAGTAGCTTTTTCAATTCCATTTTAACTAGTAGGGTGATCTAAGGATACATTTTCCTGAGTTTTTTTCTAACTGGTTTTGCATCAGAGTATACTACTAGGTGATGGACCACAATCTCTGGATCTAGCCTGGGCATGTCCACATAGCTCCATGCAAAACTAACTTGTCTTTCACTCAAGAAGGGTGCTAGGAGCTCTTTCTCTTTTGACAACAATGAATCTGCATAGAATGTGATGTGTAGAGTCTCCTCTATTCCCAACTTAACCGGATTGCATTTTTTGGCTAGGACTGCTGATTTTTCCTAATGGAGTGCTCTGAGAGGAAGATTGAATCTCCCATCCTTGGGCACCTCAGAGAGGTTTTCACCTTTGGATTCTTCCTTTCTTTTTACTATTTTGATTTTGGGGAGTGCCACAGTCTGGTTTTCACTCAAGGACCTAGAGATTATTCTAATTTTTTCGCTTTTGCAACTAAGGGATTCAATTGTTTCCCCATAATATGCATGTGTATCCAACATGATGATGAATCCTACTTTGTGATCTCCACCTAGAATATTATCCCATATTCCCATGAATTCAAAGAGTGTCTCACTTTTTTTGAATTTGTCAAGAACTGGCGATCCTTGTTGGTCATAATCAATGAGTTGTGGGTAGACTAGGTAAATTTCATGGGATTGGTTTTCAGACTCATAAGATAGGGTGCTAATCATAAAGAGATTAGAGTCTCGAAAAAGTGTGGGTATACCTCTCTTGGGTTCATCATCCTCACTACTACATACCTTAGTTATGTTTAAGGTGAAATTGTCTAAGGGCAGACCTATGGATACAAGCAATTTAAGGGCAGTTGTCATTTGCTAAGGAGTTTTGTCTTTCCTAACTAGGGGATTTTGGCCACAAATGGTTATGCTCAGAGGGGTACATCCAAGGACAATATTTCTCATTCACATCTCTAGAATGATGGGTATTAGAAGCACATTGTCATTTTTCCCCAGTTTTTGATTTTTGTCCTAGCCCATTGTGAGCATCATTTGCAAACCTTTGTTGTTGTCATCAAATAATAAATTGGTTGTTAGTCTATTATCTTGGTATAGGAGGTGGGATGGGTCCTTCTCTATTACTTCTCAACTGAGATCTCCCCAACTTTTGAAGTTGGGATATTCTTTAGTGGATTTTGGGATTAGGAGACTTCATTTGATTATGGACATCCTTGCGATCTAGGAGATTGTGGTAACTCTCCTATCACAAAATCATTTTTGGGAATGGTATAGTTTTTGCAACCATTATCCTGGATGATGAATTTGATATGAGAGATGGTGGGGATGGTGGGAGTGGCAGGTGTCTCTATTGTAGAAGTGGAAGTGAGAGTGGCTGGATCAATGTATGGTGTTGATAGGCCTTCATCATTTTTAGGCACTTGAGGTATTTTGTAGTATTTTTCCTCTAGGTTCTTGTAGTAGGAGAATGGTTTAGGATCTCCATGGATTGTGACCTCTTGTCCTTCATATGTGAATTTGATACATTGATGGAAGGTTGATGCTATTGCTTGCATTGCATGGATCCACGAACATCCCAGGAGAATGTTATAAGGAAAGTCGAGGTCTAGGACTTGAAAGGTAGTTTCCATGATAGTTGGACCTACTT
Source organism: Sequoia sempervirens (assembly GCA_007258455.2). NCBI lineage: Eukaryota > Viridiplantae > Streptophyta > Pinopsida > Cupressales > Cupressaceae > Sequoia > Sequoia sempervirens. The sequence continues at coordinate 174,358,085 of VDFB02105785.1, forward strand.
GAATAGGGATTTGGATTGTTCCTTGGGACACTCTTCTTGATCATCATATGCTCTACTTGTAATACCTTTTACTTTCTCGATGGAGTCCCTTGAGATTTTCAGGTTCTTACTAAGCTGAAGGAACAAATGCTCAAACCTACACCTCCATCCACCAAGACTCTCTTGACTTTATTTTTCTACACTAGGACCTCTAAATGGAGTGAACGGTTCTAAGATGGTTGATCGAGAAAATATTGATCAAAGAACATAAGGAGATTCAGAGCGATGATGTTTTTGACCATAGCTTGGAATTGTTCCGCATCAAGATCTATGGCGATGGTTGATGAAGACAATGCTTCCTCAAGCTTTTTCTTGTGGGAAGATGAAATTTTTAGCAACTCCACGATGGATATTTTTGTTGGGGTTCTTTTCAACTAATCAAGGACATTGTAACCACTCAGAACATATCTGGGGTTGGGTATAGGTGCTCTGTTTTGCTGAGATGACCCTGCAATGGTGATTTTTCCACCTCTTGTGGTGACTCCACAATTAGCATGGGCTCCTTTGATGGTGATCATAGCACAGTAGTCGTCCAGAGATGTGATGACATGGTCATACACATGATTCACATTTTTGAAGGTACCTTTCCCCTTATTAGTGTTATTGTTTCCTTTATTGTTATGGTTAGGCATCAAATTTTTGTATATTTTGAGGTTTTGATTTCCTGTTGGCTGCTTCAAATTTATGATTTTTTATCAATGAGGTCTTGGATTAGGTTTTTTTAACCTCATGCAACTATTAGTGGTGTGCCCTCTGATTTTGTGAAAGTCACAGAGCTGTTTTTTGTTGTATCAAGGAGGTTTCACATCTGGTTCCTAGTAATTCTCAAAGGTGGGAGCCTTGATGAGGTTTCCATTTATTACTTTCTTCATGATGACCTTGAGTGGTTCCCCAAGGGTGGTGTACTTCTTCTTGGTGGAATTCTTGTTTTACTCGGGTGGTCCCCTTTGATCATTGACATTGTTGATTCTTTGGTTGTTTGGTTGTTGTGTTGTTACGTTAGCTTAGTGATTGTTTTGATGATGGTTTTGGGGTTGTTTTTTTGGTGTGGGTGTGTTTTGCTAAAGGGAACTAATGACAAATTTGGAATGGAGAACACCATCATTGGTAATGTTTCGATTCTTTTCCCATGTGCGCAATTTCTCATTGTAACTAGCTGATGGGTGATTGCTCTATTATTCAAGATATGCAGGTTGTGTCATAAGGGCTCATTCGATATTGAGAACTTTCGAGATCAACTAGTTGTATGTGGTGATACCTTGGAATTTGATATGGAATTCCAAGGCTCCATCGAGGTTGGATATGATAGTGCACACTTGTTGTTCCTTGGGTATGACCCATTTGCTCTAATTGGCCTTGGATCGCCATCATTGTAGGAATGAAGCAAATGATTCATTCTTTCCTTGTTTCAGAGCTGATAGTTCCTCTAGACTGACATCCATACCGATATTGAATGCATAATTTTTGATGAATGCATACACTATTGCTTGGAACTTCTTGTTGTAAGGAGGAAGGTGTTGTGCATGTTTTGCACACACGCCCCACCATAAGAAAGGACCCCCCTTTTTTTTGGCTCCCAACAGGTCCCTTCCAGCCTCCGAAACCTAGGTGCTCTATGGCCATTCCCGGGAGTCCATCCCTCCTTGGCTATTTTGAATATCTGAGAGCCTACCTCCTTCTCAGCTGTTTTGAACATCTGAGATCCTCCCTTCTTCTTGGCTATTTTGAACATCTGGGAGCCTACCTCCTTCCTAGCTATTTTGAACATTCGAGAGCCTCCCTTTTTCCTGGTTGTTTTGAACATCTAGTGGCCATCTCCTTCCTAGCCTCCGGAACCTAGGCCCTCCCTGGTCATTTTCAGGAGCCTACCTCCTTCCTGGCTATTTTAAACATCCGGGAGTCTACCTCCTTCCTAACTGTTTTGAACATCCAAGAGCCTCCCTTTTTCCTAGTTGTTTTGAACATCCGAGAGCTTGCCTCCTTTTCGGCTATTTTGGCTTTCGTCCACCGTCTGCCTTCTAGATTTCTTCCACCATCTTTCTACCCTCTGGCGCTCACACCCTTGAAGCACGCATTAATGTTTATGGCCCAAATGAGCTCCAAATATGAATATCAAGGTATTTTGATGATGCGTGGATAGATCTAATAGGGAATTTGTAGGTTTGACTAACATTTTCCTTAACTCATGTATAAATGCACTTACAACACTTCATGTTTGCAGGAGTTAAGAATCCTTCCATAGGTTTATCGAAGAGGCCCATTGAGGGAGTTGTCATACCTTGTTCTAGATGATGATGATTTCTAAGGACCTTTCCACCCAAATTAGGGGCCATCAATCCATTGATGCAAGTCATCGACCGACTTGTTTGATCCAATCAAAAATGTTGCAAGTCCACCAGATGGAGGGAAACCTTCAAACATTCTCTGCTACACTGAAAAGAGAAATCAGCTACAAGACAAATTTGCTACAGTAATTGGCACTAGACAACAAAATAGAAAAAGGACAAGGAATGTATTTTAAATTGCTAGATAATGGAGGGTACGTGAAACCCTATTGTAAATCAAATCTAGGCCATTCGATATAATTGAATCCTAACCATTCATTTGGGCTTTGAAAAACTATAAATAGGGGTTTTCCCCTCATTTGTAAGGGTTGGAGAGCTATTGTAAAAAGCATTTTGCAGCAATAGAAGATAGCATTACATGAGTTTATGAATGTTCTCTTTGATTTTGTTCATCTTGCATGCATGGTTCTACTTCCATGTTAGTTTTAGTATTAGTGTCTTGAATGGCTATCATGATGGTGTTGCTATTATAGTATTTGATGAGCTTCCAGCCCATACTTTTAGCACTTGTTGATGACAAGCTACTATGCAAAGTTAGCCTAGGCTTCTTTATTCCATTGCTACAACTTAGTTCGATTGCATGTTCATGATGTGCATGTGCAATTTGAAAATCAGAAGACCTTAGGAGATTGCACTAGTTTTGTGTAGCTGTAGGTTTCTCTTGGTCAAGCAAAAACTCAGTTTAGGAAGCTTGTCTACTTTAGTAGCCACCATTGTTACTGTTCATTTGTATCTTAGGATTAGAATAGCTTTTTTAACCCTTCTCCTTTTGTTGTTTCTTTTAATCCTTGGTTAGAAGAGGACCCAAAGCATCACTATGAAGCTAAATCAGATGAACTTGATGAGTTTTAGCTTGCTGTTTTGAGTGGATAGCCACTATTCATTCATTTCCAGCACTTTGAAACTACATTTGCAAACCCAACTTCCCATGCTTTGTAACTCATTCGTAAGACTGCCTTGTGATTCCAGCAAATCACATCAAACAATTGAGATATTCCAAGCAATGTCAAGACCTGACATTAGAGACATTGGGATAGTGTTCTACAATTTGATTGTGGAAGATTGTCTTTCAAGAGATGTAGTACATCTACACATTACCTATGTTGAGAAGTGCATAAAAAACACATCAACAGAACTGGCACTAGAAGCAGGGAATGACATGTTGAGGCTACAAAGTTGAAAGTTGGAAATTGAAAAGAGCACTTTCAAAGAAGAAATATGAGATAAGGAGATCTCTTTCAATGCTAAAAATCAAAAAGTTTTGAAGGCAAGTAGAAGCTAAGTCAAAATGGAGCAGCATGCACAAATTGACATCACTCAACTACATGCAGATTTGAATAAGAGATTGAAGAAGCCATTGCAGCAGTTTGCATTGGCAGATAGATGTCGGGTCCATTACACTTGCAGGCACAATGAGTTAGGGTGTTTTACTTTTTTGAACAAAATTGAAAAGGTCTTGCAAGGACAAATCCCCTTATGGGAAATTTATCTACCCTTGGCCCCCGAAGATCCATAGGAAGAATTGCAAACCATGGCAGCCAACGCATTTATGGAGCTAATCCAGGAACATTTGAGCAGTAAGGATGGATCAAGATTAGAGGAAGTACTAATGGAAAGTTGGTGTAGATTTCACAATGCACCACATTCATAATTTATGTGTCCATCATGTGACAACATCATTTTGCAAGCCAAGGGTTGTTTGGACAAGTTGGAGCAGCCAACTCTCAATAGGTGAAGTTATCCAATGAGGCAGAAGAGTTGTCAACATCTAGAGGATAGAAAAATAAAGATGAACCATGAAATTTGACACAAGTTGGTGTTGGGATAGCAGACATAGAAAATGAAAACCAAGAGGGAGGAGCTGAAAGTCTTGGGACAGCAAGGTGCGTTGATGAAAATCTGATTGTAACTAGTTTAGTAGGTTTTCCCTCCCTTGAAGAAGAGCATTCCTCCACTCAAGAAGAGGAATGAATGGCAATTGAAGATGAATTAACAGAATTTGCAGTAGCATATGTAAGGACAACCAACACAAATGTTGAAAATCAAGAAGAAGAGGAGGCTGAAAGCCTTGGGGTAGTAGAAGAAGATGATCAAAGCATAAGAAAATTCAGGTCAGAAGACCTCTCCTTCATAAACAACATTGATCGAGAATCTAAAAATGCAGATTTGGGGGAGTGGGAACAACCACTCGCCATGGTTGTCTACCATCAAGCTTCTTTTTCGAATGATGATGAGGACCCAGCTGCAGAAAGATATGACCAACTCGTCTCGAGATTAGCAAGGGATTGGTCAGAGCTAAAATACCAAGTGGATTTGTAGGTGCTACTATTACCAAATTGGTGCAGACTTCATGATTCATCACATTCGGAGTTCACATGTGAACTAGGCTAAGAAGTCATCAAACAAATCAAAGAACAAGCAAGGCAGCCAAGTCCCCACCTCCTCTACTTGCTGCTCAGATCGAAGTAGAAGACAAAGAGCCTGAGTCAAGTGATGGCTCAGTTGAAGGTGGACCTCAAGAGGATGTTGAGGCAGCAATAGAAGGACATGAATACAATCTCAGACTTTCGAGTGATGAAGTAGATCAAGCGGGAATGTTGTCCACCAGTCACTAAGAAGTTCTTCCTCTTGAAGAGCAATTGTGTACCATGGACGATGGGATTTTTGGTGAGTCTTCAGAGGGAAATTGTGCAATAGACTTTGGTCCCCTTAATGAGGTTCCATCAATTGATGACTTCTTTCCATTGGGAGCTGCACTACGGAGGTATGCTCATGTCGAGGAAGAGCACATTCTAGAAAATGGTAGCGATGAATACATACTCCTTGAGCCCCCGAACAGTGATGCACTAGAGTTTTCAGATTGGGAGAGGAGCTCCTTCTCCATTTGTAGTGATAGTGAGCATGTGGAAATGAGTGAACATCATGACAAGATGTATGAACATCAAAAAGAAGAAGACAAAGGTGGAGGTGCTAAGATAGTTGCTAATAAAGATGAAGCACTTGATTGACTACAAGATGCAACTTGGAGTCCTTCCGCCATGATCATTGTTGATCCTCCTTCATATTCAGATAGCTCCATTAGGATAGTTTCACATATGTCATCATCCCATGACACTGAACATCATGAAAATAAGGCTGACACTTGGGAAAGGAGATGGGACAGCATGCTGCCCCTTGAAGATAGCAATCAAGAAGAGGTTTGGGCAACCGAAACCCAGGCAGATGAGGTATACTTCCTCAAAGAACAACCAGTGGAGGTTGTGGATCCCATTGGTAGATTAAAAGAGTTGTTTACTGCCCCATCCTCCCAGCCTTTTGAAAGCTTAATGTCTGAAGTGTTGTACCCTCCACTACGCCTACCCGAGGCTACCAATGCAACAATCAAGGATGTTATGCTTGCTCTCGATTGTCCAACGTTGCCACCTCTGTGTGATGACATCTAGGCTTTATCCTTCCTTGCCCCTATCATTTCTCATAACTACACTTATTGTTTTGATTATGGGAATAAGGGAAAATGAACATGTTTATGGATTAACCATGGGTTCAATGAGCCTCCTCAATTGCTAATTATTCATGATGACGTAGTGCTGCAACATTGAATTTATTTTTTTAGAATATAAAGATAAATTTGCATGGTTAAGAATGAAAACAATCACCTATTTGCTTGTGCATGCACTACGAAATCCAATGAGTGTTAATGTCAACTCGCCTTGCCTGAACATAATGCTTTGTAAATATCTTTGTACATAGTCATTTTTGAGCAGTATAGGTTTCCCGTAAATACTCTGATTTCCTGCTTTCCTTAGGTTAGTTGGTGTGTGTAGGTTGCTCGCTTTGTAGGTTGTTTTCCTTTCATTTTCTTTTTCTTTGTTGTTGCTTTGCTCGGGGTCCCTATGCTTTTAGCTAGGCACATCTATGTGCACAACAACCATACTTATTGCTTGGGGTTGTTCTAAATATTTCTTTGTCAAACTCTAATCAAGTCTTCAGAGTGGATGGTGAAGGTCTTTTGTTAGTGTCAAGCGATCTGGGTGTTTAATTCGAAGAGGATAAGTTGTTGGTTTAGTCTGACTTTGACATATTCTGAAATCGTATAGCTCTTACACATCTTAATAATTCAATGGTCACTATAGGGCCTTTTGTGAAGTCTAGTTAAGTGAAAAATCTAAAATTCTGCTCCAACACCACTATGATTCTCAGCCCTGAGCGTGAGCTTCAATGCTTGCAAGTTGAAATAAAAGAGCTGAAAAGAGAAAATAAAGAAATAAAGAAAACTCTAAAAATTAAAAGAAAGGAAAATTCAACTTTTCAAAGGTATCCGAGCAACTCTACTGGGGCTATGAATGCCCGACCAGTAGTAGAGCAATGTTCGGGAGAATCACAGCAATAACCTCGTCGAACCTATGGACGCCTGACTGGTAGTGAGGCAATGTCCCGGATGCTTTTGGAGTTAGAATAAACTACATAGCTTAACTGAACAGAGCTTGGGTTCCTATAGCAACTGAAGGATGGGAATTAATGCAATTGCACACATTTGGATGTTTAGCATACTTAAGGTTGGGTTGGCTAGTGGTTTTGATCCTTTGGATTGGGCATCTAGTTTGTTTTCCCTAGCGAGAAGGTCAAAACTAGAGATTGTGGGTTTGTGATTCTAGTTTTTCATCAAAATGATTTAGAGCATTTCCCCAGTGAGTCACCATTTTTTGTGCATGTTTTGCACACATGTCCCGCTTTAGGTAGGGACCCCCCTTTTTTTGCTCCCGACAGGTTGTTTTGCTCCTGTCTTATTTTGCGTGCACCATATCCAAGCCCAAATTGGTCATGTGCCATCAAATGATAAAATTCCCCTACCCAAATTCACCTACTTGAGGTATTCAAATCCGTGGAGAAATAAATTCCCCCATCCCCTTTCTACCTTTTGTCTTGCTTTAGCTGTTTTGGAAACTTTCGTGGATCCCTGTTGCTCCCGTTTCCACATTTTTGACTTTGGGGGCAATATTTTTTGGATCTAGGATGTGTTTGAAGTGCATAAATTAATTATCAAGGTTTCACCAACGTTTCATTAAGTTTTGATGGTTTTAGAACTTTCCCTCCAAAATTCCCTTCCTTCTTGGCTGTTTAGAAATATCCGTGGAGCCCTGTCGCTCTTGTTTCCACATTTTTGACTTTGGGAGCAACCTTTTTTGGATTTGGGATGTGTTTGAAGTGCGTAAATGAACTAAAAAGGTTTGATCAACGTTTCGTTAAGTTTCAATAGTTTCATAACTTTCCCTCCAGAATTCCCTTCCTCCTTGGCTATTTGGAAACATCAGTGGACCCTCGTCGTTGTCGTTTCCACATTTTTGACTTTGGGGTCACCTTTTTTTGGATCTGAGATGTGTTTGATGTGCTTAAATGAACTGCTAAGCTTTTGTCAAAGTTTGGTAAAATTTTGGTGGTTTCGGAGCTTCGTCCCCCTTTTGCTCTTTTGGAACATCTGACGACCACCTCCTTTCCAGCCTCTGGAGTCTGGCCCCTCTGTGGCCATTTTGAACATCCGATGGCCACCTCCCTTCTAGCCTCTAGAGCCCAACCCCTTTGTGGCCATTTCTAGGACTCCGCCTCTCTATGGTTGTTTTCAACATCTAGCAGCCACCTCCCTTCTGGCCTCTGGAACCTGGGTCCTCCATGGCTGTTTCTGGAAGTCTATTCCCCTTTGGCCATTTGGAACATCTGGCAGCCACCTCCCTTCTGGCCTCTGAAACACAGGTCCTCTATGGCGGTTCCCAGAAGTTCGTCCCTCCTTGGCTGTTTTGAACATCCGAGAGCCTCCCTTCTTCTTGGTTGTTTTGAATATCCGGGAGCCTGCCTCCTTCTCGGTTGTTTTCAACATCTGGGAGCCTCCTTTCTTCCTAGCTGTTTTGAACATCTGGGAGCTTGCCTCCTTCCCGGTTGTTTTAAACATCTAGGATCTTACCTCCTTCCTGACTATTTTGAACATCTAGGAGCCTCCCTTCTTCTTGGTTGTTTTTAACATCCAGGAGCCTACCTCCTTCCCAGCTATTTTGAACATCTGGGAGCCTCCTTTCTTCCTAGTTGTTTTGAACATCTGCGAGCCCGCCTCCTTCCCGGCTATTTTGACTTCCGTCCGCTGTCTGTCTTCCGGATTTCTTCCGCCATCTTTCCGCCCTCTGGCACTCACACCCTTGAAGCACGCATTAATGTTTATGGCCCAAAAGAGCTCCAAATAGGAATATCAAGGTATTTTTATGATACATGGATAGATCTAATAGGGAATTTGTAGATTTGGCTAACATTTTCCTTAACTCATTTATAAATGCGCTTACGACACTTTGTGTTTGCAGGAGTCAAGAAGCTTTTCGTAGGTCTATCAAAGAGGCCCATTGAGGGAGTTGTCCTACCTTGTTCCAGATGATGATCGTTTCTAAGGAGCTTTTCGCCTAAATTAGGGGCCACCAATCCATTTATGCAAGTCATTGACTGACTTGTTTGATCCAATCTAAACTGTTGCAAGTCCACCAGATGGAAGGTAGCCTTCAAATAGTCTCTGCTACACTAAAAAGAGAAATCAGCTACAAGACAAATTTGCTATAGTAACTGGCACTAGATGACAAAATAGAGAATGGACAAGGAATGTATTTTAAATTGCTAGATAATGGAGGGTAGGTGAAACCCTATTGTAAATCAAATCTGGACCATTCGATGTAATTGAATCCTAGCCATTCATTTAGGCTTTCGAAAACTAGAAATAGGGGCATTCCCCTCATTTGTAAGGGTTGGAGAGCTATTGTAAAAAGCATTTTGCAGCAATAGAAGATAGCATTGCATGATTTTATGAATGTTCTCTTTGATTTTGCTTATTTTGCATGCATGGTTCTACTTCCATGTTAGTTTTAGTAGTAGTTTCTTGAATGGCTGTCATGATGGTGTTGCTGTTATAGTATTTGATGAGCTTCTAGCCCATACTTTTAGCACTTGTTGATGACAAGCTGCTGTGCAAAGTTAGCCTAGGCTTCTTTATTCCATTGCTACAACTTAGTTTGATTGCATGTTTATGATGTGCATGTGAAATTTGAAAATCAGCAGACCTTAGGAGATTGCACTAGTTTTGTGTAGTTGTAGGTTTCTCTTGGTCAAGTAAAAACTCAGTTTAGGAAGCCTGTCTACTTTAGCAGCCACTGTTGTTACTGTTCATTCATAGCTTAGGATTAGAATAGCTTTCTTAACCCTTCTCCTTTTGCTGTTTCTTTTAATCCTTGGTTAGAATAGGCCCCAAAACATCACCATGAAGCTAAATCAGATGAACTTGATGAGTTTCAGCTTGTTGTTTTGAGTGGATAGCCACTATTCATTCACTTCCAACACTTTGAAATTGTATTTGAAAACCCAACTTCCCATGCTTTGTAACTCATCCATAAGACTGCCTTGTGATTCTAGCAAATCACATCAAAAAACTGAGATATTCCAAGCACTGTCAAGACCTGACATTAGAGACCTTGGGATAGTGTTCTGTAATCTGATTGTGGAAGATTGTCTTTCAAGAGAGGTAGTGCATCTACACATTACCTATGTTGAGAAGTGCATAAAAAACACATCAATAGAAGAACAGAGAACCATTCCATGGCATAGCTAGCCAAACTTCTAGGAAATAGCTGCATCAAATAGGTATCGTCATATGCAACTTCCATGCAATGAACCTAGAATTCCTTAATGTGATCTTCAGGGTTTCCTATCGCACAATATTTGTCAAATTTGGGGATCTCAAATCCCTTTAAGAATGGTTTCATTAGAAGGCTCCTATCAAATAGATAAGGACACAAGTTGCTGGGTGTTTTTGTGGTTAGCCCTGATTGAAGGTCAATCACCTATTGCAAGAGCAACCTGATTTGTGTTGTCACAATGTTTTTGTTTTGACATGGTTCAATTATTGGTGGGATGGGTGGGTTGGTTGGTGTTTGCACATTCTGTTGCACCATGTATGCTTGTAATTACTATTGTACCAACAACATTTGTTGTTGGTCCTATTATTGCTACACCAATAGTGATTCTTGCTAAGCTTGTTGTTGCTATTGTTGCACAAACAATGCTTGTTGTTGGGCTACTAATCAAACTACTTCTTACTACTCTTGGTATTGTTTTAGTGATTTTTTATATGTTTGTTGTTGGGATGCTTGTTGTTGTGTGAGATATTGTGCTTGCGCTTGCGCTTATGCTTGAGCTTGTTGGGCTTGGTATTGGGCTTGAGCTTGAACTCGATCTTGTGCTTGGGCTTTAGTCAGTGCTTGTGCTTGAGCAACAACTTGTGCAATTTGTACGGCTTGAGTAGCTTGCTCTTCTTGTGTAGCTTGAGCAGATTGAGCAGCTTGCGCTTCCTATGCATCCTGAGCAGCTTGTTTTTATTGTTGCAATAAGGCTTGGGCTTGTGCAGCCTATTGTGCTTGTTGTGTGGCTTGAGTAGCTTAGGTGGCTTATTGAGTAGATAGATGTGTAGCTTATTGGTTTTGGACTTGCTATAATGCCTTCTGATAAGCAACCCACTGAGTGGCTTGTAACGCAATACCATATTGGCTTGATGTGTTCAATTTTGGTGGTGGTAGTGGTGGAGGTGGATTTGGAATGGTGCTTCTTGTGGTGATGAGAGGCACCATCATGTTGATGATTGTAATTTGAGTGGTAGATGGTGTGATTGATATGGTTGGTCCTTGAGAGACCATGTTTTGAGATGTTTGGGGAGTGGTTTATGATGTGATGGTGGTGGTTTATGTTATCTGGATGGTTTCCATTTTTTGTTGCGATATCAATGGAAAGGTGGAAGTATTTGGAATGATGCTCTGATTGATGCATGGTGGGTTCATCTGATTTTGTTGATTTCCATTTGGTAAAGGGAGAATTCCTAAGCCAAGAGGTGATGTGGATATTGATGGAAATGGTGTAAATGGTAGAAATATGGGAGATGCTACCTCTTGAGGAAATGGTGTAGTGTCGAAAAGGCCCCCTAGTCCAAATATGTCACCCGCTCCTTGTGAGGTTATGGGGAGAGAGGTTTGGGGTGTTGCATAGAATGATGATGATGGGTTGTTTGGATTATGAAAAGTGAGAGGTACATATGAATGTGATGGATTTTGAGGTATGGATTGTCCCAAGAAGGTGTTTGCATCCAAATCTTGATTGTTTGCAAGGGGGTGTGTTTGCAATGCATTGAAAAATGTGCTTCCCTTGTTAACAATGGGTTGTGATGGAGCAATAGATGATGTGATTTGTGGGATGTTTTGAGTGATTTTTTGAAATGGATGTGTAGATGAGATTGGGAGTGTGGATGAAATTGTGGGCATGACCCCAAAAGATGGTTCCACAATAGTGCTCACATTGAAATTGGAAGGGAGTTTAGCCCCTTGCTTTGCTAATTCGAGCATGTATAGTGAAGGATTGAATCTCATCATGATGTTGATAATTTTATGATTCTCTGAATTTTGAACTATTTCACTGATTTCCTCTTGTGACATTCCAAAGGGATTATTCGTAAGATCCTCTACTTGGACACCTTCCTCTTGATGGTCTTGAAAAAATGGAGAAAGGTTAATTGTGAGACTTCCAAACCCAATGGGATTCATTTTGGGAGTGTTCTGACTCAAGTCATTCAAATTAGATGTTCCTTTATTGGCTTCCATGTTCCTCTTGTGTTGAGATCTAGTTTGCACCATAAAATAGGAATCAATTTTTAAGAATATGGGAGATGAATCTCTAATTCCATGGATTGATCTAACTTTAGGTATAAAAGAGAAAATTTATGATGATTTAAGGATCAAAGGTATGATGGTGAAATGTGTGAAAGGTGGATGATATGGATGATTAGAACTCTTTAGAAATCTTGAAGGAGATGTTAAAATTTAGGACTTTGGATTTGATGTTTGATTTTTATTTGGGATTAGATTGATTTGATTTGGATTTGTATTGTGAACTCATAAACTCTAAGAGGTTGGATGTTACAGTCCTCAAGATAATTTTTCCTCAAGATGCTAATTTGACTAAGTGTGAGTAGAAGGATTCATCTAAACACACCTAACCAAACAAGATGATTTTTGATTGGGTTTTTTGATTTTGGATTATAAACTCCTAAACCCTAAGATTTTGGATGTTATCAATGGATAAATTTGTCCACAAGGTCTCATAATTTGAATAAATATGTGGAGAAGGATTCATCTACACACATCTAATCAAACAAGATGATTTGGAATTTTTTCAAATGATTTTCCCAAACTTTAAAATGAAGGATTTTTCAAATATTTTCAAAGAGTTGATGATGAGATGATTTTGGTTTTGATGTTCAAATATGGATGAAGGTTTGATTTTGATCCTATGTTTACCTAAAAAGAAATTTGCTTACTAGACCTCAGTTTTCAAGAAAGTGATTTTCTCTAAACAAGATGCTCAAACTCCCTAAAAATATTTGGGTTTTGACAATAATAGAATGAGTACAAACCAGGATTGTTTCTTGAAGCTTTTCTGTAAAATTTAAAAAGTATTCTTCATCTGAATTCATATAGTGTTGAGAAATGCTTTTGGTGATCTTTCAGACTAAGAGATTTTACCTTTGGTTTCTTGATCTTGATCTTGGGTGAAATCATTGGAAACACATGTGTGGGGTCTAATTGTTTTTAGTCCTTTCTTAATGACTTTGTTTTACCACAAACACTTCTTAATTAGGTTTTCAAACTAGATGTCCAATGTCTTAGCTTCTTCTCATTCCACAAGGTATACCATGTGGAACATTGATGAAATCAAGGCAAGGGTTACCTATTGTTAACTTTAGTAAGAAAATTGAGATATAAATCCAAGTGTTCAGAAACCTCTAAGGATAAAATCCCAAGGGCAAGCAATAACACATGAATTTGGTCAATTGTATTTGCTTCCTAAAGGGTTTAAAGTTTTGATGACAATGTTAAATGTTTGTTTCCAAATGTTTTCAAAAAAGCAAAGTCTTTTGTAACCAAGAACAAGCACAATCCTATGGATATGAAAGACTATATTTGTTGAGTCCCCAATTGGACAAGTCCAACTATGCTTATTTTTAGTGAATGGTTAGATACTTGACTCCACTAGCTCCCCTCCATGGCACTCACTTCTTAGAGCAACCAAGCCTCAGTACCCATGAAAATCCCATGGCATACTTTCCATTTCTACTAAAAACCATAAAAGTGTGGGGCGGCTTCAGAACAACCGTTCTTACACCAACAAATAGATAGTGATTTTTTCCTTTATACAACAAGGGTTTTAATTTAGACTTATCACTTGTAGGAGTTGACCCATCAGGGTGAGAGACCATTGTTTCCCTTCTCATCAAAGCAAACCACGTGATACTGGCCATTGTTCCAATACCCGCTTTTATATCTCAGTTGGAAATACTCTTGACTTTAGAGTGTTACCCGTTGAGTCATTCCCTTGGGTGAGTACTTTTTCCCCAAGGTAGGCCCTCTAAGATAAAAAAAAGTGAGCAAACATATCCATAAGTCAATTGTTATTTGTTGAAAAACAAAGAGAGAATACACACGATAGGTTTACTCACACTCACAAGATGTTTTGTTCAATTTTAGTTCACAAAATGAAGTGTGGAGGAAATTACTTTATCCTAACCTAAGACCACCAAAAAGCCTTTTGATTCTCAAGATCACCATGAGGCATGACAGAAGTACATATATCTTTTTAATGGTGTTAGTTTGAGTAAGAAATTACAAGACAAAGTAGCACATGTTATTTTTAAGTCCACAAAGCAATGATTTTGATTCGTTTTAAGCACCAAAATGAGATATGAAGGTTTCCTTGTTCAATTGTTAAATCCGAAAACCAACTCTACTAATTTTTTCCTAAAGTTATTTTTAAGTTCCTTGTAGCGAAAATTGAAATGTTCTTTTTACAACCCCAAAAATATGTGAGTTTATTTGAAACTGAAAACTAAAGCATAGAAGGGAAGCCCTTTAAAGCATTAAAAAATGTTTTATCAACTTCAATTTTGATGTTCAATTTTCTAGATCAATTTCGCTTGTTTTCATTTGATTCTAACTCTTGATTCCAATGTCAACCTAGAAACAGTACAAAGTTTATTAGAAATATGATTTATGATAAGGAATTAATGAAGAGATGCATTATCACAAGAAAGAAATATCCCTAGAAAAATAAAATTATAAGAAACATTGGTTAGAATACTAAAAGAATTAGATTTTTGGAATCATAACAAAACTCTTATAATTATAAGTGCAATGGGCTCTTTAATCTTAAATATAAAACATCTTTATTAATTATGGATCGTTAAGCCTAAATGCACTTTCAACTTAGTTAACTATCCCTCTATTGGTTGTAGTTAGATAAGCTTTATGTGCCTTCAAATTTTAGATAAAGAAACATTTAATCATCTCCTATCATGAACACACAACATCCAAACTTTCCTGACAACTTCATCATAAACCCTGCAATTCACATCACAACAAATCTTTGTTAATCATGTGTTAAATTTCTTTAATTTTGAAGTGTTTTACCAACTTAAAAACAAGCCACGTAAAAGAGAGGTATCAAAATGTGATTGGAATCAATGATTTGGATAGCTTATCTGGGCATATAATATATTTTCCTTTGGTTTAGAATAAGGCTGATTCAAAACTATGTAAGAGATGGTTCAACATATTTAATGTGAATGCAGTAAAATGACAGTGGAAAGTAGTCATAAATATGTTTATCCAACATATTGAATGTGAATGGAATATTGCCTTGGAATGGATGCTATTCAGTCATAAATATTCCTTTCCATTCAAAAAAAGAGGGGAGATCACGCCAAAGATATGTTGGTACCTCTCTCTACAAAAAATCATGATTTTGATTATTCTCCCTAGTGTGTGGTCATAGAAAATGCGCCTCCCCAATATTTAGGATAATAAAATTTGTAGATGAGCACCAAAGGTTCATAAAGCAAGTAGACAACTTCAAATAGATAAAGCAAATATTGTGCTTTTAAATTTGTTGAGTTGTGCACATAGATATAAAGAAAGAATATTTCAAATTTTAAAATTCAAATGCACATAGAGATTGGCAGAGATTACAACAATAAAATCTTACAATTCATATTCCCTATACACTACATGTTTTCTTTTACATTTTATAAAGCTACAAAGATCTATGGGATACTAGAAACTGATCATAGATCATAGATTCAAAGAAGCTTATCACAAATCTTAAACTATTGAATTTGATCAAGACGTATTAACTTCAATCCCTACAAAACAAATGTGTAGAAAAATTGTTACTATTTTCCAATTTCCTCATTGAATGAAAATGACATATAGAAAAGAGAAAAAATATGGCTTGAGGATATATGACATTGATAGAGTGTGACCTCTTTCAAGAGAAAGCAACCACTACTAGTGAAGTTTTGACCCCCACACGGTGTCTTGACACTCTATCATTGCTCTTAGTTTTCGGCTTGTGTTTTGATGCAATCACCAACTCTTCAATCCACTGCTAGGGCTAGGAACAAGTGGTCATTAATAGCAAGCTATTCTTCATTCAATGGGGATGTTGATTCTCCTTTCTTCTGCACACTTCACTGTCTCTAGGTATCTCCCAAGCGATCACTCCATTTTCAGCAATATTGCATCCCAAATCTCTCAATATGCACACAAAATGCTCATTTGACCTCAATCTTTATCAGTAACTTCTTCAATGAGTTAGATACAACAGTTTCTACTCATTATATTAGGCATAAGATTTTTAGATTAATGCAAAGAGTATTTCTATACACTACTACTTCAAATACAACAACACTAAAATCATGATATGAGTTGTGTTTATAGTGAAATATGCCTAGTTTATACACGGTCGGTAGATTTAATGATAACATTGCATATTATATCAACCCAAACCAACAATACTTATCACCTTAACTATGAAATCTTTCTAATAATTTCAGCTCATTCATATCCTAACTATTCTAAAACCTACAAACAATAACATAGTGCAAAATTTCTATATCTAATTTTTGTATCTAACTATTTTAAATCCTTCTAGCACCAGAATGTATAACACAAAATCTGCTAGCTTAAATTATTCTACCACATTTGGCATGAGATAGATTTGAAAAAAGCAAATAGAGTGATATTCCTATGGAATAATCCAACATGTCTAATATTACAAAAAAAATAGCAAAGTAAACTAATTGAGAGCATGAACTACATATTGAATACCTATTCCATAGTGGATGGTGCCACTTTGATGTGAAAAGTGGCCCATTCCCAACCCTTGAAAAGCCAATGATGAAGATGCAATGCTATGACAATGGACAAAATTAGCTCTCAATGTGAAGAGAGTAACTTTGCATGAAGTTGTGGATGATGAAAATGAAGGATAGACTCTCCATTTATAGAAGAGTTTGATGAGAGAAGAGGTAAAAGGGATGAATGTGGGTTAGAAACCCAACCAATAGGAAGGAGCCAATTGTCACCATGTGAATGGGCCTAGGATGTGCAAGTTTTGATGAATGTGCCAATAAATGAAATTAGGTGTCTTTTCAAATTTGAAATTTGGCTTGTTGGAGGGAGAAGAAAGGGTCTTAAATGCTAAGTGAGGGACATGTAAGAGGGGAGTTAATCCTATGTTGGAAGGGACAAGTCATTTGAGAGGGAGATTTGAAATGGGGGAATATTCCAATTTTATGCCATGACAGAAATTAGAAGATTTAATAAATCAATTAAATGATTTATTTGTGCAAGTGGGAAAAGCTAGATGATGTGAAATGGATTAGATTTAGCCTTATTTAGGATTTGATTAACTTAAGAGGAGGTTAGGTGATTTAACCTATTTGATTTAGATTTATGGATTAAAATAAATCAAAAGGAGATGGAAAATGATAAAGATTGGATTAAATAAATAATTGATATATTTAATCAAAGAGGATGATGTTAGTGGTTTAATTAAATAAGTTTGATTTATTTAATTAAATGAAGAACTTTAGAAGATAATTAAAAAATATTGATTTATTTAATTAAAGGGGGACTTCAGGATTAAATAAATAAAATGATTTATTTAATCAAATTAGGATAATGATTTAATCAAATAAATTTGGTTTATTTGATTAATAGAGGAATTAAGATGAATTAATTAAATAACTAATAAAGGGATGATTAAAGAAGAATCGAAGTTAGTTGATCAGGATATTTTTCATGTCTACACTATTGTAGATGAAATAGGATGAAAAATATCAAAGGAGGTGGCCAAGCCCCCTAGGATCCAAGATCCTATGTCAAATGGAAATAAGCACAAAAGGACACACAAAATGTGTATGATATGCAACAAAACAAGTACAAAATCATGCAATGTCAAATAAATAAAGAAGAAAGGAAAACAAAACAAAAAGAGGTGGATCAAGCCTCGACCGTGTGTCCAACATGATGTGGATCAGATCTAAGTTATTTTTCAAAAAATTCATGCTCACTCTGAGGCAATAGAACATTGAGTTGGCCATTAGGTGAGTATGCAAAGAGGGTGGCTTAGTGAGAAAGTCATGCCTCTATGTTGGTTTCTCATTGTATAATGAGAAATACATGCCCACATTTAGGAGCTATACCTCCTAATAAATTTGACAAGGCACCAAAAAAAAGGAACTTCGAGCTTCATGAGGCAAGAAAATCTCTATCTGTTTGACACCCATGGAAAAACAAGATGGCTCCACAGGCAAGCAGAGTGTGTTATGCAAGGTGGCCATATAACTAATGTTGTAAATTTGAAATAGTGTAAGGTACATTCAAATGGATTTTTCTTAGTTCATGTAAGGTCTCTTCTTAGGGAAAACTTTTCTTAATGTCTCCAAGAGAGGAAAATTCAAAGACATATCATGCTCTCAGAGGATATCAAGCCCATTTGCACCACCAAGAAAAGGACGTTTCACAAGAATAAGAAAATCACAATGTGAAACATGAGTGTCGATGTAATGTTACATGCATAAGTCAAATTAATACATATCATCCACATCCCAAGCCTGCTCTTATATGTTCATGAAAGGCGGTCAACTATCCAAAAGAGATAATGACAAGTGACATACGAGGAAAAGGCTACCTAACCACCTTGGGCCCACTTAGTGTAGGACAAGGGTGAGCCAAGAAACATGCTAGAGTGAAAATCAGTATCAATTAGAGGTGTTAGGTGCCTTAACATAAGGAAGAGTAGCACACTCCTTAAGATGGTTGAATTTTATCAATCAAAGCCTTACATTCATTAGTAGAATGACCATGATCTCTATGATATGCACAAAATGAACTCTTTTAGTAGAATTTATTTCGTGTTCTTGGATGGAGGGAAATCAAACAATCTTGGAGGAGTCTCAACAAGATACCCTCTTGATCAAAACTAAAAGATGTTCCTTTATTTTAAAAAAAAGATGTCTCTTTCTTAGTACAAGATATCATACCTATGCAAGACTCTTTAGATTGTGATATTTTGTACTCTTCTTTAAAGGAAGGTGTAAAATATAACAAATTTGAATCATTAGTGTTTTGCATGATGATATTGATATTAAGTGAAGACTTCTTTGTTTCTTTCGCTTCTTTCAAAGGATAACACTCAAGACCACTAGTGTTTATCAGTTTAGGATGCACTAATGTTAAATTTGGCTTAGAAGAATCTTTTGTAATAGTGTTGATATAAAGTGAAGGGTTGTTTGTTGTTTTTGAGGGACAATAATCAAGACCACTAGTCTTTTCTTGCATGTAAGGCTCTATAGGGATGTGGATACCTTGTTCTCTAGCACCACATCCTTTCCCACTATAACCAAGTTCTTTCATAATCTCATAGCCTTTTCCATAGAGTTGTTTCATTTCTTTGGAATTCGGTGGTTTTTCATAGTTAGTTTCACCAAAGTTTGTTATGTAATTTGTTGTCTTTTTTTCTAGAGTGGTTGAGGTGGATACTTTCAAAGGGTCATCTGAATTTTGTGTTTCAATTACATTTTTCTTTTCCCTCTTTAGAGTCTTTGTTTATGATCTTGTATTCGCCCATGAATGATGTGAAATCTAGGGAACCCCAATCATGGATCAGTGCTTCTAATGTTCCCATTCTAGCTATAATAGGCAAAGTGATCACACCAAGCAGTTGTTTTCCTACATTGTCAAATCCCTTAATAGATAAAGAGTCAAGTTTAATTTTTGATTTATTTACACCAAGTCTATACAAAAGTGTCACACTACACACATTAAGGTTAGATTCATTGTCAACAAGGGTTTGTTTTATCCCCGTTCTATTAGATTGAGCTATTATCATGAAAGTATCATTTTATTTTTTCACTTCCAAAGGAGGGAGCTCACTTTGGTGGAAATTAGTGTCCCCATTTATTCCTTGAATCATGGCTGTTATGTAATTTGGTTTTACACTAGAGGGGATAGGAACTTGTTGTAAACCACTTTGAATCATGTTATGATAGTGAGGGGAGGCTTGAATAAGGTCCCATAATGATATATTAGCAAGAGTGTTCTTTAGTTGTTCGACAAGGTCATACTCCTTTCCACGAGGAGGATCTAGCAAGATAGGGTTAGGCTAGATAGGATTATGCAATGGGAGGGATGTAGAATGTTTTTGTTGTGGTTATGAATTACTTCTAGTGTTATGTTTATGAGCAACGTTATTATGACTCAGCTACTACAAAACATTATTCTTAGGTGGGTAAAGGATAAGTTTATGTTTTTTTTGAGTTTGTGGTCATTGTGAGGATGGGTAAAGAATTAGAGGATTCTTAGGATGTCCCAAAGGGTATGTATGAGGCCCATTAATCAAGGGGGTTCTAATGGACACTTGTGCATTCATAGCCTTAGCAATTTCGGTTTGATGTCTTTCTAATGGAGGGGAATCTAGTGTCATCTTTCCACCATCTTCTAAGGAATTTACATCACTATTATTAGAAAGAAGTGTGTCAATTGTCTTATTTTCTTCCACCATGATAATCTCTAGTAGGAAATTTTTTAGGAGATAAACAAACTAGATGTTCATGACATTTGATGTTTGGTTCTTCTAAAATGAATCCATCACAAGTAGGGGAATTATAAATGGGTGTATTTTCTTGCTCAATAATGGTTTCCCTAGGTGAAGGGGGACAACTAAAATTCTCATTACTTCCATCGATTGGGTTTTCTAACATCAAAGTATCTTCTTCACAACTAGGATAGATACTAGGAGAAGAACAAGTATGATCATCATGATCATTCATGATTTCATTCCTTTATCCCATAATGTCTTCCAAAATAGGATAGGTAGGGGAAGGAACATAAATAGGTTGTTATAGACCTTAAATATTTTATCATCTAACACCAACCTATCATCCTCACTTTCAATACCATCCTATTTCATTAAAAAATTCTCACAAGAAAAAGATGAATGGAAACTAGGTAAGGTGATGTTTAGAAATGTGTTTATGATCTCATTCTCTTGTTCTATAATATCTTCTCAAGGAGGAGGAGGAGAAGGACAAGTAATAATTTCATGATTCTCAATGATTGCATCTTCTTTCACCAAGATACCTTTATGAATAAAAGGAGAGGTATTGGGAGGAGAACAATTATTATCATGATGGTTATTAATGCAATATTGAGGAAGATGAACTCACTCAAACAATTTCATTTAACAAAACTCAACTAATCATTTCATGTCTTTTCTAGTAGGACTCATCCAACCTTCACAACACCTTTGCTTCAATACAATCAAACAAAAATTAGGTAAGAAACTTCTAATGAAATCCACAAGAAACTTAAGCAACATCTAAAAACATATCCTAAACACTCTCACCAAGATAAATAACTCCAATAAGTGGATTTTCCAAAGTGACTATTCAAAAGTAGCAATTAGACCTTTTAGGCCATATCAACAAATCAATATCAAGTACCCCAAGCCCATTTCATCTTCTTAAAACCTCAAACAACTTTAAACTTTCCTTCACAACAAGAATAGTCTATCTGCAAAACTTATACTTGATAATTCAACAAGTACCTACTCAAAACCCTTTATTTTGAATTCCAAATTCTGACTGCTACAATAGGACAGTCATAACAAATGACTCAAAAATTTAGCTTTCCCCAAATATTTCCTAGAGAATGGATCTCAACACATCTACACACCTTTTGAAAGCACTTTCCCTAAGCAGAGTGCTTCTTACTCCATCAAAATATAAAATAATCAGAGGTTTATGTCATCTAGGACTGTCAACAACTTTGCCATTGTAAGGAAGTTAACAAATAGACTCCATAAACCTTTACAACCACTAGCCCTTATCTTGAAATTAATTGTTAATATACATAGAAACCTTTTAAAATAAATATATTTCAAGAGAATTCAAAAACCTCAATCAAATTTCTTTAAACATCTTTGAATTCTGAATTTACCAGTCCTTTACAATAATTAATAGACCTAGGCTTATTGATTCTCCATGTTTCAGACACAAATATTCTTTCCAATCCTTGAAAAAAAATATTTTAGACTTGAATAAGCTTTATTCACCATTAAAAGTTCATTACCACATCCATTTCATAAACCCTAGGCTTGATTCAACTCTAAAGTCTCTTTTCAATAGTCTGTACACAAATTACAGTCAAGAACTTCAATCTTTTACACATAAATCTTAACCCCATGGCTTGAAACCTTAAGAACATGAAAATAGGTCCTACCAAGAATCTTTAAATCAGTTATTAGCAATATGCAATGATTGAATTAGGAGAAACACAAAATTCTTTGCCTTTGCTTACCCTAAAATAGGGTTTTCACTGTTTTTTAGGAAAAACTCAATATCTTTCTGAAAATCCCTCCAAATCACATGAAAAAAAAGATAAGAGGAAGGTACAATTGATTAGATTACCCCTTACAAACATTAGAATATTCTTACATGCCCGTACACTGCTGTATATTAACAGAAAACATAAGAATACTGTGGAAAACCATAAAAATAGTGTTATCTCTTAATACAAATTCTTCCATTCAATCACCCACAAGTTCTAAAGTATTTAAAAATCATTTAAAAAGAATTCCATACATGACTCTTGAGTTTCTAACTACCTCGAATGATGAAAACCACCTTCACCTTTCACATTCTCCATTTTACACCTTTTTGTAATAACAACTTTTACATTTTCTACATAATATGACATAATAAAACTCAAATGACCTCCTAATGACCTAAATACATGAAAAAATGACTTATTTAACCTTATTACAAGGTAAATACACCAAATTTGGTCAATTAACTAGAATGTTCATGATGGAAACGTGGTGTAGTCTTGATGCTCCTACATTAGTTATCTAAGCTTGTATCCTCTTCTATCACATCATCCCCACAAATAGGAGAGATAGAAGGGGGTGTAAGTTTAAGGAAAGCATAAAAAATTTAAGTTTCTTGCACCAAGAGACTCTCATAAATAGGAAATGTATTGAATGAATGGCTAACATGCTTATTGACTAACTTTTTCATTGCAAACTTTGAAAAGATAGATACCAACATCTGTGAAAATTAATCTATGCAAACTTGAAATGGAAAGAGACTTGAAATGCAATATAAAGACTTAGAATGAAATAAAAAAATTAGATTTCAAACTTGTAAGGTAATTTACAGATTACACTATAAAATAATCTAAAAATAAAATGTTATAAACACAAATTTGGAATTAAGCAGTGCATGAAATGAACTAATTTAAGCTAGATTTAGTGAAATGCATGTAACAAAAACTCAGCCAACTAAAATAGATAACTAAGGACAACAAACAAAAGTGTAGAAACAAGGTTTTCAGTGTTGTAAAGGGTAGTTTTAGGGCTGATCTAGGACTAATTCGCCTAGAGGGGTGTACGAGTCCCATTCAGGGTTTCTCAAAGGTTCAAATGATGAAAAATACACAACACAAAATCTTAGAAAGTAGGAAAAACAACCTATACTGGGACTAAATCTCCCAAAGGGGTGAATGAGTCTCGAATTAGGGTTTTTTCACCATTTTCAACAAATTTTGTGTGAATGTTTTGTTTTCTAGTTAGGATGATGTCTAGGCTAAGTGCAAATGTAAATTTCAAATGAAATTCAATGATGAAAGATGCAAAATGAAACAGATATATGCATTTTCACTAATGCAAGATTTAGAAACCCTAGATACAAATTAGCTAATGTAAAACTCTAATGCAAATTAATGCAAGCTAGATCTAAGGCTATGATGCACTCCAAATTAGAAAAGAGGTGTTCATGTCCAGTTCACCAAAATGTAGCAACAAAAATTTACTATGCCCCACCTTTTAGGAATGGAGCACAAGGGATAGGGTTCCTATTTCACACTTGCTACACTCAAGGAAACCTTAGAGATCTCAATTTGAATATAGAAAGGGGGGAATAAATCTAGCAATAAGGTATCCTAGGGTGTGATTAAAAAAAATAAGAGGGTTCACCACCAAGCTAGGGCTTCGAAAGAAAAAATATGCAAATGACATGCAATACTTAACTAGATGACCTAGAAAATGAAATTGAAATATAGAATGACAAAAAGAGAATGAATAGAGGTGTACCTAGAGGAAGGATGTGATCAAAACAATCTCTAAAACCCTAAAATCCTTACTCTCAATGCTCATTGGGACTCATATGCTAGTTGTGGCGTATGGGTCCTAGGTGTGTCTTGAAGAGCTAAAATTTGGAATCTGGACTTGTAGACTAAGAGGAACGAAACCCAGAAACTACTCCTTGAAACCCTAACTAGGACTCATACACCCAAACTATTGTGAAGTGTCCCATTTTATCACGAAGTGTCCCAGGAGTAGAATCTTGAATTGAAACTTTGCAATCCTTTGAAGATGGATCAAACAAGCACTTTTCCACTGATTTCATGCAAATTGGATGGATATTTTTCCCTATATCTGAGTTTCTGTGAGTCTTGACAACTTTTCATGGCAACTTTGACTAAATTTGCAACTTTGTCATTTTGGTAGTTTTGAAGGCTTCAAATCCACTTTTCTTCAATCTATAAACCTGCAATCACACATGTAGAGAGAGAAAAACTTATTGATTGTTAGGAAATGGGGGTTTTCCTTGGTCATACCCCATTTAGTTAATTAAACCAAATGATGAAACAATGAAACACAAACATGAAACATGAAATGTGAAACATGAACAATGATACCTTGAAGGATGTCTTGAGATGTAAATTAGCAATCTAACATGAAGTGGCCATGTAGAATGTAGATCTTGATCCTGAAATTTGATGTGAAACAGTGCTTGTGAATGTATTTAGGATGCTACATCACAACACTAGCTCAACAACATGCTTGATGCATTATGATCTTGACATGATGACGAATCTTAAATTTTTGCAACAAATGATGAAGAATTTTTCTCGTGAATGCATTAGAAATGCTCTTGTAAACTCCCTTGACACTCTTGTGAAGTCTTATAATCATAAGCTTGCTATTAGTAATTCTCTCTTGAAAATGTTAGGTGAAAATGAGTGAGATAACCTTGTATTTATACTTTTTTGTGTCAAATTTCTCAAAATTACAACACTACAAGCTGACATCAGATCTAGGAGGATAAATCTGCACCAAAAATTTGGATTAAATTTGATTTTGGGTCACACAAAACTCATATGCCATAAGTCACATATGAGTCCCATTAGGCTTAACTATGGGACGCATTTTTCAAAAATGCTAAGAATGATGTAAAATCAAGATCAAGGCCTTGAAACATAGGTGGGACTCATATGCCCAAGGTTGCGTATGAGTCCCAAATCACTAAATCTAGGCCACACAACTTAAAAACACCTAAATTATGATTGGATGTTGGTTTATGCTAGGATTATCCTTGGAAAGATGCATTAATTAAGGCTTGTGGATGCAAAATAGGGCCAATTAAAGCATAAAGTATCCTAATTAATAATGAAAACTCTAGATTAGTGTGAAAGTGTGGTACAACACTTTACAATGCCTTGAATAAGTCATAATTAAGTTCATTTAGTTTACAATGGCCCAAAACTTAATGTGAAGGTGCAAATAAATACACTTTACAACATTAAAATAAGGAAAAGTTAGGTCAATTTATCTTAAAAGGTCCCTAAATTCAATGTGAATATATAAAACACATGCAACACTTTATCAAGGCAACATTAGGTCCATTTTAAATTGAATCATTCCTGAATTAAGTGAGAATTTGTACCATCTCCAAGAAGGGCATACAATTTTCGTCATTATGGGAGTAAAGGAGAAAATCTAGTGGGAACAAAACTCCTCTCCAAAAAAAGAGAATTAGAAGGATTTAAGACCTTCTCAAAAATATGTCCCTTGATAATAGGAACATGATGATGAACTCCTTAAGCATGTCAAAGTTGTAAACTTTGTTGATGGTGAACTAGTGCTTGCTAGAATCAACGAATCTCCAAGTAATGTAAATCAAGATGAGAGATACAAAGCACTGCATGAGTGAACGTATGAACACTACTCAACCAATGTACACAATTTTTATCAAACTTTGTGAAGTCAATAATACAGATATTATTATGAAAAGGAGTACTAGAATCTCAAAATGTGATCAAATGAATTAATCCCCAATATGAGAGATCAAGATAGAAGGTTCATGAGGTCTTCCAAAAAGAAGATTATTCCACTACTTGATTGAAAATAGCATAATACATTATAGTCCCGCCTTAATGCTAAGAGAAAAAATCATGAAAACTATGATCAAGAGTGTGTAAGGAATGTAGAGATGTACAAGAACTAAGAAAGGGTGTGCTCCAAGGTACACTCACATGAGGTGAGAATCAGAAGGATCCATTGTTGCGATGGTACAACCCCCCATTATATTTATAATTTAGTGTAAGGTCAATAATTTCTCAAATTCCCTTCACACATTCAATATTTATGACACTTTATATGAGTTTGTTTACAAGCTTATTGCTATTTGAGTTCCACAAGTTTACTATCATGAGGTTGATTAAGAAGAAAAGATTAAATTATGCCTTTCAAACCTCAATGAAAGATAAAAAAACATAAAATTGAACCCCCATTATGATGACCCCTTTTTGCCAAACTAATTTTCTCTTTTACAAATTTTTAACTAAGGAAAAAAATATCAACTTCCCCCTATAAACACTTTCCTTTTGCCAAGTTCATTGAAAAAAAAAAAAAAGTTAGTCCTCTTTTACAAATTTTTAACTATGACAAAAAAAATTGAAAACAAACCCCTTCGCGAACACTTTATAGTTAATCCCACTTTTCAAACCAAAAAATGGTTATTGAATAAAGGCAATAAATGTCTTATAAACCATGGCAATCCCAATTTTCAAACCAAAAAATGGTTATTGAATAAAGGCAATAAATGTCTTGTAAACCACTGACATAAAAGATGAATATGTTGTGGTTGAGCAATATCTGGGGTTTGGTTTGCACCCCAAGTGAAAGGGGTCGAAATGATGCTGAGGCTAATGTGGCGTATAACCCACCAATGTTGGAGCCACCCGCGTGAAGATACGTGGCAGATTGTGAGAAGAGTTTTAATTAAGTGTAATGATTTTAACATATAACAATATTATCGATGCACAGCCAAAAAAACAAAAAAAAAAACTGGACTTCCGCAAACTATCATTCTCTATATACAACTCCTGCCAGTCTTTACACACTGAGCAAATTGAACCCTTCCACCCTGCGATGAGAAGGATGAGCCATGGGGTCGTGGCTGCAAATTGATGGGTGCAACCTATGAGATTAATCACACGGCCTCCTGTGAGATTATTCACGCCACCATACACGGTATACCAATCAAAAGAATCGACCAGATCCCCATGTCTCTGAAATTGGTGAACAGAGAGTAGAGATTGCACGCCAAGGATCATGGATGAGTAGAGATGTTTACGCCTAAGCAGTCAAGGATCCCGGCTGAGCAATCTTCAACGCCAACTGAGCATGAAAATTGTGGCCCACCAAAAAAGCACGAACTGCAAAGGCAAGTTCATGACCTGAAAAAGCTCACGCTGGCAAAAATCGCGACTTCTGCAAGCCGATTGGTGGTCTCACGGGCTGCAGAGAAGGCGCCCTCGTAGGCCTGCTAGCACAGCTCCCTTGCGGGCCTTTTAAATTTGCTCCCTCAAGCCGAAATGTAATCCTCCCCGTCTTTCACAAATGCATGCTTGAATGTACATCAGCTCGATAGAATGGATCAGATTTGAATGCACAACAGGTTTGAATGCACATCAGCTCAATATAATGGATCAGATTTGAATGCACAGAAGGTTTGAATGCAGCCAAACGTAGGAGAGAATAATGCCATGTGAGAAATTTGGTAGAAAATTCTTGAGAAATTTAGCCAGTGGATTTGAGGCGGGCAGATTGCAAGTCACTCAAAGATTGCCGCGTGGGAGATTTGGGCAAGTAGTGCACCACGAAAAAGAAATAGGAGAATCCAACCTGCAAGAAATCCCATGCAAATAGGCAAAAAATTGCTGATGACTTAGGTGAGTTCTGTTGGGTGGTGAAGCCCAACCGTTACTCTGCCACTCCATTATTTTCATTAATTAAGATTCCCTTGCTATTCTTGCTGGCTGTTGACTGAGTGGTGAATAAATATATTTAACTAACAAGTAAGCTGGAGGTGTATAAATATGGTGCTGTACATTGTAATATGTATGTGAAAGAAATAATAAAATATATTTCTTGCTTGATAGTGGATATAGGCATATTGCCGAACCACCATAAATCTGTGTCTCTATCTTGTTCTTTTTAATTTTTGTTTTATTTCTTTTTCTGCTTGTTTTATAATTAACAATTGGTATCAAAGTCTGAAGTTCGGTGCTAGAAATCGGTGAAGAATTTCCTGAGCTATGAAGAAGTTTTGAGCAGAAATGGAAGAAGTGGAAGAAGAAGGTGAAATTTGTGAATTGGATAATGGTTTCTTATTTCGTGCCTCTTCTTACTTCTGGTATATTTTAATGGGTATAACTAATTTCGTAGTTTCAAAAGATGAAGCTGATTCTATTATTGAGGAGTTTCTTGGCATGATGGAATCAAACACTGACCTAGAGCTTGATGAATCTGTGCCAATGGACATAGATCAATCTCCTGTTGTTGATCCTAATTCTGGCAGTGATTGTAGAAGAGGAGTTGATGGGGCTCCCAAGTACCGGTTTGAAGGTAAGGTGTCTCAAGTAAATCATTGGGTGACAAGGAAGAAAAAGGTGTCGTTTGTAGAGACTGTTGATATTTTTTATTATGAGCAAGAGTATGACAATTTGAAGAAGATCAATAAACGTAGAAAAAGACAATGATCCAAAAGGAGAAAGAAAGCAAGAGAGGAAGAAGGGGCAGAGGAACCAGACGAGGGAAGGTCTGAAAGTGCTATGCAGATTATTTTGGAGGAGAGTGAATCCCTATATGATGGGGAATTATCATGGGCTCCAAAAGAAAATCCCATGCCCAAGTCTGTTTATGTAGAGGAGGATCTCTCTGAGGGGGAAGATGAACCTCAGGCGAGTGAAGATGACCCTGAGGAAGAGGCTGAAGAGGCCAATCGAGATGCATAAATTGTTTGTTTTAATCTATTGTTCGAACTGGAAGGGGAAATCGTTTATAGTAATCCATTATTTGACTCTGAGGAGGCAGATGATGATGTTGTAGTTTGCTCCGAGAACGAAATAAGAAATTCAAGAGTTTCAGTATATCCTTTGGTTTATGCATTCAAGCCAGTGGCATATGGGGTTATTAAGGACCTGAAGAAGCTTTCTGGGCAGTGCAAGGGCAATGATGGAAGCCCTACGGAGCGTCAGGAGGCCCAAGCTACTGCTCCTCTTAGAGATGAGGATGAGGGAAGTGAGCATAGTGGAGTGTTAGTCGACTAGAGCAGCGACACCATAATGGAGGAGACAAAAATCGAGTATCGGATCTGCGACGAGGACCCGCAGAAGCTCAACGAAGGAATTTCCATTAACACGATGGGCAAACAGAGGGATAATAAGATCGGCCACCCGTGGACACCTGTGTGTTCAGCACACCAGATGTTAAGCTATCAAATGGGGAAAGACCCAGAGGTTGGCACTGCTGATTGGAAAGGAGAGTGTTCAGCAGTCCAAGGCTTGTTCGTTTGTGATGGCAGCCTGCTGCCCACTTCTTCAGGAGTTAATCCCTTGATAGATGCAAAAGTTCCAAGTTGGATATGCCTTTTATCTTTGTCCTTAGTCCCAAGTTCCAATTTCTTATAGGGCATGTCATCATGGGGGATGAAAGAGCGATAAAAGCTTTTAGAAATGCATTTGATGAAGGAGCCCGATGGGGAGGAGATTGTCCTGCAAAAGAAAAACTGGCAGTGGCCCTCAACGCAGCTGTAAGTGCTAATACTAGAGATAAGGAAGCCTTTGAAAAGCTGGGAGTTAGTGATATGAACATGCGATTCTTATCTCCTATGAAGGATGATTTGGAAGGTGTGCTACAACATGTGGCTAGGTATTTTCTAGCATACAATAACTTTAATGAGGCTGTAATCACCAATTACAAAGCAGAACAGGAACTGCATGCACTAGTTTATGCTATGAGTACAAACAGTTCAAATAAAGGATAGGGCAGCATATATATTCTATCAATGGCTGATGGCTGATATTTTTGCAAGCAGGTTGGCATTCATGAATTCATCGATTTAATGATATTTTATGTCTCGGAGAAGTTGTAAGAGAAGGTGTTTGCTTATTTGATTTTATTGAGCTCGATAGAATTTGGTGAAGATTGATTCGCAATGTACGTGAACAATATTTGGAAAAATTCAAAACTTCCTACCTAATTGCAATGTAAAGCAGTGGAAGTGCAGGGAATGTTACAATTCATGGCACATGGATCTACCGGTTGGCCTTAGGGGGGAGATTGTTGGGTGGTGAAGCCCAATCGTTACTCTGCCATTCCATTATTTCCATTAATTAAGATTCCCTTGCTATTCTTGTTGGTTGTTGACTAAGTGGTGAATAAATATATTTAACTGACAAGTAAGTTGGAGGTGTATAAATATGGTGTTGTGCATTGTAATATGTATGAGAAAGAAATAATAAAATATATTTCCTTCTTGAGAGTGGATGTAGGCATATTGCTGAACCACTGTAAATCTGTCTCTATCTTGTTCTTCTTAATTTCTATTTTATTTCTTTTTTTGCTTGTTTTATAATTAACGAGTTCTTCCCCTTCCAGACAGAGATTCAAATGATGTGATGGGTGAATTCTTCTCTTGTTGCATAGAGATTCAAATGCCAAGAAAGAAAAAATTTCTTCTACTAGGGGTCGAGTCAGGTCGCCTTGGGGGTGGGGTCGATTCCTTCTTGTTGTGTGTGCGGGTTGACTTCAAAAAGCATCTAAAAAATGCTTTTGAGACTCTTAACCATATTCCTGTAGATTGTTAACAACATATAAGAAATAGAAAAATATAATGAATTTGTTCATCTATAGACCTACAAACTATCTCCACCTAAATCTCTCATATCATATTAGATTTAAGAAGATCTAGAGAGATAAAAGACAAGCACATGAACAACATGCAATATTGTATTAGATGACTCAAATGATAATGAGTACAAGGACTTGCATATATAGACAAGGATGATACAATCCATCTATGAGGTGGATTGATAAGTGCCCCATGAAGTGGCACAAAAGATTAGGCAAGTTTTCTATAGGTGTCAAGCTTAAGAACACTTGGAGTGTGCTAACCAACAACCTTTATGATTAATTCATCAACCTTGTGTGCCAAGTCATGTTGAGTGACCTCTGAGGTGAGATGGAATGTCTTCCAACCTCAAAAGGTGTGTGCATTAGGCTTACCAAACAACTTGGTAACCTCAAGAAGATTAAAGGTTGCACATCCGGTTAGACAAGATGTTGTCTAAACTCATCAACCTAAGTACACTTAAGAAGCTTAAAGGTGCACATCTGGTTAGACAAGATGTTGTCTAAACTCATCAACCTAAGTACACTTAATTATAGTGAATAGATTAATTATTCACACTAACATGAATATAAACAATTTTCTCTTAAATTTGAAATTCAAAAAAAAAAAAAAATTAGACTATCTTGCTTTGAATTTCCTCTTATAATCAACTATGTATGAATTTTGCATATCAAGTTCTTATATAGAAAAGATATTAATTTACATTCATTCATCAATATAAAATTAGGATTCCTCTTTTTCATTTTAGAGAATTCAGAGGAGAAAATCAATGATGATTGATTTGGATTGTCTTTAATAATTTGGTTAAATTTTTTGATTCAAAATCCTTATATGGTTTGATTAGTCAAGAAATATTTGGAATCCTTGATGTGCAAACAAGAAAATCTGCTAAATCTTTTTTACTTGAGAGATAAGACAATACACTTTTTCAATTCCATAGAGTATAATCAAGAATTATCAAAGTTTTAAGTTTGCATCCACAAAGTAAGTTGATGACTACAAACTATATGTAATATGATAAATTTGATCAAAAATAGCAAAAATAATTTTGTATTTAATTTTCATACTCAATTGTCGAGGCTTTTTTCCACTTATAAGGTGCAAAAATTAAAGATAATTATACATTTTATCAATTGTTCTTTAGTCATAAGGCCAAGTCATTCATCTTTCTTATTTCCTTTCTATAAATAGTAAATGTACATATCAATAATCTATTAGGCTCATGCTCTCTTCTTCATCCTAATGATGGATCATAGAGTGTGATCCACAACGTTGATGCTAAAAATTATGACACAATCTAATCCAGCAATAATCTTTATGGATTGTGGAAATTTGTTCTCATTAATCTATTAGACTCTAACTCATTTCATTACTAAGTCTTGATAAAATAATATTTGATGATTTTGTGTTTTATTGGATTAGACTAGAGTATCCTATGAGAAATATTTATTCCATATCCATTTTGGTGAATCCCAAGAATCTTGAATAACCTGATATTCTTTTAAGATTCTAAAACTTTTCATTTATTTATTTATTTATTATTCCTTTTCAAACCTAAAATATACATTTATGTTTCTGATTCATCAATATGTTTTTACTTTATGTTTTAGCACATTTTTCCATAAAATTATGGCTATGACACCATATGCACCATATACATCCTATCCTTGTCTTGTCATATTCTTTTTCCCTAATTACAAATATAATATTTTTTTAGCTATAGTAGATTATAACTTCTTGAACCATGTGAACTTATGCTTATCCTTTTATATTTTTACACTTATTTTGTATACATTTGTGAACCCAAGACCCTCACATAGAAACTTGATTTCATTCTATATATTCATACCATCCCTTATTGTTCGCTTCTATACATGTTTCAATAGCTAATTTTCATATGCTTATGCATTACTTTTTATGTGATCCATTTTTTCTTTATTTAGAAATGAACTTTTATCATGGTAGTGGGAGCAATTTATCAATAGGAAGCCTAATATCACTATATACATTTTTATCTCTTTCATTTTCAGATTTGATCATCACTTTTCCCTCTTTGTTACATAGTTTAATTTTTTCCTCTATCATTATCACATGTTATATACTCCTTCCTCAAATAGTTATAGTATAAGTACTTGCATGATACATAAAATAAGCATATTTCCTTCATAGGACATACCTAGAAATGATGATATAGTGCCTACTTGTGATATTTCTTCTATGTGTCATATATCATATTTGTCTTCATGTATTTCATGTCATAATAATCTTAGTCCTTGTTCTCATACCTTCAAGACCTCTACTAATTTAAAATTTCCCATTTCTATTTTCAATCTTTTAATACAGACTCCCATTGAATAATTTTACTATATTTTTTATCTTGTTATAAATATTATTAATATACTCATGATTTTTTTTTATATTCATAAGTATTCTCCTTCTAATTTAAGATCATATCAATATGCCCATCTGTTAATTTTCTAGATACTTTGGCTACTTCCTAAAGGGTTTGTAATGATTTATTTCATATTTCATATGGGGATTGAGTTTTTTCATTAATAAAAATATAGAGGGAAGCACATATTTTGTGAAATATATAAGTTAAGGTCTAAGGTTGTCAAGCTTAAAATATTTCATTGGAAAATAGTATATGCAAGATTTTGGTTCCATTTTTTCTATTAGGCATTCCATTCTTTTTGTTGCCTAACAGACCTAGGTTTTCTTATGGATTAGATTTTAATTTATATTCATTTAATTAGAATTATTACAATAGATATTTAGTTCATTTAAATTCTATATTTTTCAAATGAAATTCATAGGAATAATAACAATTTCCATGTGTTGGAGTGGGCATGGTAAATCACCACACTAGTTTCATATTATTTTTCTATTTAGACTTTCTTATTGAAGCTTAGGTCAATTCATTTTTTTCTCATATCCTAGGATGAAGACACTTATGATGATCTTTTTTGTCTTAGGACTTATTTTTTTCTTTATAGCAAGGTTTTTCTAATGATATATTGTATTAGTTTTGTTTATGCATCTAATGAATTCTCTAGCTTCATAAAATTTATATTCCTTCTTTCTTGTGTGGAAGGTTCTTTTGATTACAAGTGATTCTTACCTCTTATAGTTTTGATCAGCTCTTACATGGTATCATAATTATAGATCTATTTAATTCTCTACCCACTTTTTTATTTTTTTAACTAATATATTGTTCATCTTAGTACAAAACATACATCATAATTAAGATAAAAAGAAAAAATAAGTGATTTGTTGATTTTTGGCTCACTTGCACCTTTCTAGCTCTTCTATTGTTTTCACCTAAAAGGAGAGAGGCAGGGCCAAAAATGCAAACTAGTTCATTCAAATTATGTTATGTGTAATGTTATCTAACTTAAATGATCTAAAATAAATGCAATTGAATGATCTAAATGCATGAAAATGAATGCAGAAGTGAGATTTAAGATTATTTTGAAAACACAATGTGATATGTAAAAAATGAAGTGAATGAAGAAATTATGCAGAACAGAGAGAAACAAGATGAATCTAAGTGCACCTAGACAAAATTTGATGAATCTGGAATGTTGTGGATGCTGGTTGCAATCACTGATTTTCCACAATGGGACTCATTGGCCCAGGGTGGTGAATTAGTCCTCTTGGTGAAAAAGTGTTGTAAATAAGTTTTTGTCTATCGAGATCTAGAATTTGACAAAATTTAGATTTGCAGTCCTAAGGTGGGATTCATTTGCCACTAGTGGTGAATCATTCCTCTCCCAAATTTTTGAATAATCAAGAGACAACTCTACAACACCAAATCTAGAAATCACTGAATCTCGGGTTGTCGAAGTCAATTCTGTAGGAAAAACACAAGAAACCTTCTCCAAGCTTGAAATAAACTTCAATTGAATTGGAGCACCTAGTTAACTTGTAAACCAATCTTCAACACCAAAAATTTTGTTAAATTTGCATACCTATGTTTGCAAACACACACGCAATAGGGGATTTCCTTGGTTAAACCCCACTTTTGGTAATCAAACCCTTAATGAAATAATGAAATGCAAGAGAATGATAAACTAACAGCATGCAATATCTATCAACTTACCAAACCCTTAATAATGCAAGTGTCAAGTAATGTTAGTGGATGCTCCAAAGTGCTTGAATATTGCTTGAATTGATGTTGTAGAATACTTGAATATGATATATGAATGTTGGAGAATTGTAGGGGGGTGTAAAATGAGGTGAAAATCACATATTTATACACACTTGTGCCTTAGTTAACCTTACATACCTCATTATAGGCTAACATCAAGTGATTTTGAATAAAAAACCAAAATGATTTTTTTTAAAATTTTGAATTTGGAGCCAAGGGGGACTCATTTTCGAACCATGAAAAATGGGTCCCACCTAGGACCTAAAAATATGTGTCAAGAAAGATGTTGTATTTAATGTTGTTTGTCTAGATAATATTCAAAAATACACTTAATTAAGTCATATGAGGGAATAAAGGGGTCAAATAAAGCATGAGAAAGGGATAAATAGTGAAGATGTGCCTAGAAAAGTGTGAAATCTTGTTACAAGACTTTAGAACACTTAAAATAGGACTTGATGAATAAAAAGGTGTTTTTTAGGTAAATTGTAATAAATAGAGTCTAGAAGAATGTAGAAATGTCTTACAACACTTCACAACACCTTCACAAGACATTATTTGAATTTTGGTACCTAAATATGCATATTCAAGCCATGTCACAACATAAAATCATAACAAAATATATCAAACACCATGAAACAAGACCTAAAAGGCCATGAAAATGACAAGGGGCCATTTTTCCATGGCACAATAAGATTTGAAATTAAAAATATTTACACTTTTTATATATATTACTTAATTTTATAATAAAAAATCTATACCACTATATGGACCTGTATAGTTTTCTATTCTATATTATCATTATGCCATCACAATTTAGTAATATATGATAAAAAAAAAAAATCTTGAAAAAGCATTCTTTGACTAAGCCATCAATGATATGAATGTCTAAATAATTGATTTCAGAGTCCTCACATTATGATCCACTCAATTATGTTCATAGAATAATGGCTTTGAAACCCTTAACCATATTACCAAATGAGGGCTATATGATAAACATAATGGGACAAAAATTCCCTTTGTCCAATTGGAAGCCCAACACATAGTTACTTTCAAGTCAAGTGATGCACCTTACGGTCAACAAAGTTATCACTCCTTTATATCATGATTTATTTGGAAAACAAGCGATGTGCATAATAAATTTAATATTACATTTATATAAGATATAAATATTATATTAATTGAAAGTATAATTTTGAAGTAAAAATAAACAATATTTTGTTGGTGTATAACTCAACATGAGTTATTCTAACATAATCATAGTTAGTAGCTTTCCTCACATGTGGAAAGACTAAGTCTCCTTAGGTGAGTCACTAGTCAATGTATCAACTCATTTTTGACACATCACTACTACATAGAAGGGAGGTTGAGCTATTGAGCTAGTCTCATGGGTTCTCATCCACCACCTTTCCTATTCTTGTGGAGTCTTGTTGTAGACTTTGTCTCAAGCTTCACCTATGGATACCTTATTGGTTGTAAAGCTAAATATTCATTTTCAATTCATTGCAATCTCCTGTTTGATCTCTACTCCACGATCTTGCTCTTACACTCTCACATGGTATCATAGCAAGTGGAATAGCATCACATCGTTGTTTTCTTGTTGATCGAATCACTCTATTGTCATGAATTTCTACAATCTCCTTTGTATACAAGGCTCCATCTGGCCTTTTATCACTACAATACGAGGAACCTTTTCAAAGTTCAACACCTCAAAAGAGGCAACAATCAGGTGAATGTAACATTTATTTGAAAGAATATTTCAACATTTATTTGCAAATTGAATACGCCTCAAAGGAGGCATTGTGAACAACTTGTTAGCTCATCGAGCCTCACCATAGCGAGGCCGAATCATAGCTTCGACAAGCTTCAAGAAAGGTTGAACTTCATCCTATTCAAGCCTACTTCCATATGCTCATGGATGTCTCTACTAGCCAAGCCAGCCTCATCACACTTCACATCAAGAGTTAGAATCTTTTTGAAGGATACAAAGCGTCCACTCAGCCTGCACACCTTCCACTCACTATTGGACACCTTCAATCTATGCAACAAGAGTATTGTGGAAGACAACTTCAGTCCATTTTTCCCTAAATCGACCTAAAAAAATTGTTGTGCACCTTCCAATAAATATCTATGGCAAGGTGGATAGGAATTATCTAAGGCATATGCTTAAACTGTAGGCTGAGTATTGTTTTTGGCATTTGGAGGCTATGAACGTATGGAGAGGAGAGCCATGCCTCATTGAAAAAGAGCCCATTTAGAAGAAAGTGTCTCTTCATCAATCACTGAGGGTGCTTCAAGTGTTGTCACCAGGTTCTACAAAGACCCACTCACTCCTCTTTCGAAGGCATAATTTCATCCAACAGAAGAGGCCTTTTTGGGGGGCAAACAAAACTAAGGGGGAAATTAAATATGACCTCAATGATCCAAGGTATAGATAATGCATCAAGGAGGGTGTGATTTAATTTCTTAAGGTGTGATTAAATGCAGAGGTAGTGGTTTGTGAGAGGCTTGATCTATTGTTAGATTGGCCACCCCTTTATTTAGAGGTTGTAGACTTCTTATTGCACTCTGCATATGATTCAAAGGTGTACGAGATTGTTGTTTTCTTTGTATCATCAACCAAGTCATCAGATCGACATCCTTCTTTGCCAGTCCATCCTCTCCACATTGATGGTAATCTAGTGTGTTCATATTGCACACTTACTAGAGAAGTGATTTTTTGTGTGGGTGTGTTACCTTTTTCACATCTTCATTTTCACTTTGTTTATCTCTTTCTTTCAAATTTTATACATCTACTATCTAAGTGACTGAAAGAATCATGGAGTCTAAAGTTTCCATTCCTCCACTAACACCTTTCAATTATCATGATTGGAAGATTAAAGTTATCCTTGTACTAAAAAATAAGGGCCTATATAGGATAACTATGGGAACGGAAAAAGAACCTAATGCTGCCAAAGAAAAAGAAAAGTTTTTCAACAACTGTGATCAAGCATTTGGCTTTCTGTGTTTAAATCTATCTCCATAATTATTGTTTCATGTCAAAATTTTAACTACACCCCATCAAGTGTTGGATACTTTAGAAAAACTATTTGGAAATTTTGATGAACTCAAAAGTCATGAATTGGAAAATAAGATCTTAGGGCTTAGTCCTAGAAGTTTCACAACTTTAGAATATTTCTTCACAAAGATTAAATCTTTAAAGTTACAATTAAAAGATTGTGGAATTGACAAGAAAGAGGATCAATTAATCCTTTCACAACTTTCCAAATTAGGTCCAAAATTTTCTTTGTTTGTATCAGCTTTCTATTCTACTAAAAGTGCTCTTGGAGCATCATGGAAAATGCCCACTCTAGATAAATTCATTTTTGATCTCACAAGGGAATAGGAGAAACTAATTCAGATGGGTTCTTTGAATTCTATGAAGCCTCAAGCTCTAATCACAGGGAATGACAAGCCAAAAATTCAAACGGGAAGAGAAGCACTAAAAAAGGACAAGGGTGGTAAGAAAGGACATAAAATTGATCATTTGAAAAAGGATAAATCTTCTCAACAAAGTAAGCACATTACTAAGAGAATAATTTGTGCCTTTTGTAAAAAACCAGGGCATGATGAACATCAATGCATGAAGAAACAAATTGAAAGTCTCTTAAATATTCTTAAGAAGAATAATATTGGGATTCCTAATTTTTGCAAGGCATCTTCATCAACTTGGGATAATACCAAGGAAAAAGAGAAATTAAAAGGAAAATCTCTAGTTGTTACATCATCTTCATCTTCATCTCCATCATGGATTATTGATTCTGGTGCTACTCATCATATGGGTTCTTCTCAGGTTGCATTCACATCCTTAGGGCCATTCAAAAATGTCTTCAGTCAACTTAGGTGATGGTACCCCAACATTGGTTAAAGGGAGAGGATTTGTTGAAGTTGAAGGAGGAAGTTTTTCAAAAGTTCTTAGTGTACCTTCACTATCAACTAATCTCCTTTTAGTGTATCAAATAACACACTTAGGGAAGGGTATGAGAGCTTATTTCTCTCCAAATTCAGTTGAGATAAGAGAATTACAAAGTAATAACTTAGTTTCTATAGGAGAAGCCAATCACCAATCCACATTGTATTCCTTCTCTAGTTTTTCTACAGATATTTCTCCAAAGGAACTACTAACTCATTTAGATGAAGTTAGTAAATTATGGCATGAATGGTTTAGCCACCTTAACTACCATTATCTCGAACAACTACAACAACAAAAAATGGTTAATGGATTACCAAAAGTCAAGTTTTCTAAAGGAATATGTGAAGGATGTCCACTTGGTGAACATCTTGAAGTAAAGTTTGACAAAGGAGAAACTTGGAGGGAAAAACAAGTCTTAGAACTTGTTCATAGTGATGTTTCAGGGGCTTTTCCACATCCTTCTTTTACAAAGGCTAGATATGTTCTCACATTTATTGATGATTTCTCACATTTTACATGGGTCTACTTCCTTAGGAAAAAATTAGAAGTATTTGATTCTTTTCAAGATTTCAAAGCTCTAGCTGAAAAACAATCAAGGAATGTCATCAAGGTTCTTTGAATAGATAATGGCAGAGAATATGTTAATAATATTTTTGAGCATTTTTGCACAACAAAAAGGATAGAGTTGCGACACATAGTTCCATATACCCCTCAACAAAATGGTGTTGCAGAACGTAAAAATAGGTCTTTAAAGGAGATGGAAAATTGTATGATTCATTACAAGGGTTTAACACCATCTTATTGGGATGAAGCTATCAATTGTGCATGTTACATTTAGAATAGGGTTCCTCACAAATCCTTGAAAGGAATCACTCTCTTTTAAGCTTGGAAAGGATGGAAACCAATAGTTGATCACTTCAAAGTCTTTGGTTCACCTGCTATGGCCCACATTCCTAAAGAACATCGCAAGGCTATGTATGCACAATCCAAACCTTCTATCTTTGTTGGATATCCAGAAGGTGTTAAACATTGTCGCCTACTAGACCCTACCACACATGAATTGTTCATCGAGAAAGGTGTCAAGTTTCAAGAAACAACCATTGAAATTGTTCTTGGAATTCCTCGTCATAGTATTGATTCTCCAGATTCTGATAATATTTATGATGATTCAGATCATTCGCAGCAAATTCCTAGTACAGTTAGTAGTACTTCTTCTTCCAATTCACAAAGTGATGATTGCACTAACAATTAATCTTCATCTAGTCTAGGGATTGAATTAGAAGTCGACATTTCTTCACCAAATTCACCAACATTTAGAAATCTACGCTAACTTCATACAGGAGATTCTTTGGTATAAATTACAACAAATGATAGAAAAATTAAAATAGACTTTCAAGGGGAATCTCATGCCTTCTTTGCTTCAGTTTCTAAGCCACAAAAATTTAAAGATGCATCAGGCATACTTGAGTGGGATGTTTCCATGAATGAGGAATATGCTTCCTTAATAAAAAATCACACTTGGGACTTAACTTCACTTCCTAAGGGGAGAAAATTAGTTTAATGTAAATGGATATATCAGACTAAATATACAGTAGATGGGTCAGTTGACAAGTACAAAGCATGGTTGGTTGCTAAAGGTTTTTCACAAGTAGCAAAAATGACTATATAGAGACCTTTTCACTTGCTGCAAAGATGACTTCAATCAGACTCACACTTGCTATAGTCACAACACATGGGTGGGAAGTACATCAAATGGATGTAAAGAGTGCCTTTCTTCATGGAGATCTTGAGGAGGAGATCTACATGGAACAACCTCCAAGGTTTGTTCACGATTCATCCTTAGTGTGTATACTAAGGAAATCTATCAATGGCCTAAAACAAGCACCCAGGGCTTGGTATGGTAAGATGGATTCCTATCTTCTATCTTCAGGACTCACTCAATGCAATTCAGATCCTAATGTGTATCTTCTGTGGCATGATGATTCATTGTTAATATTGGTTCTTTATGTTGATGACCTTTTAATCATTAGGAGTTGTTCCTCTGCTATTATGGCAATAAATATTTGACATCACAGACATAGGGTTACTGCATTACTTTCTTGGTATTCAGATATCTCAATCAGATTTAGGGATTGTTCTTGCTCAGCCCAAGTATGCTCTCGATTTACTTGAATGTTTTCACATGACTAATTGTAAACCAACTCCAACTCCCTACTTATCTAGTGTTAAGCTTGAGACTTCTTTCCCTTCACCATTAGTTGATGCAACATTTTATAGACAACTTGTAGGTGGTCTTATTTACTTAGCACATACTAGGCCTAACATATCATATGTAGTTGGCTTAGTTTCCATATTTATGCAAGAACCTCATGAGTTGCACTGGAAAGAAGCTAAGAGGATTCCTCACTACCTTTAAGGTACACTTACATTTGGGATACATTAAAAAGTTGGTTCAACTATTGATTTGGTTGGTTTCACAGATTCAGATTGGGCTGGTGATGCATTATATTCATGAGCTTATCCATGATTAGATCATCAACCTAGTATTTTGCTAGTCTTTAGAACAAGTTGCTCATATTTTTACCAAACCCTTTACAGAAAGAAATTTCATTCATCTACAAGCTCTTCTTGGCGTACAGTCTACATCGACATCATTATCATCAAGAGGGGCCATCTAAAGTCCTCTTTATTTCCTCTCTTTTAGAGGAATATTTTTTCCCATAGGGTTTTCTTTCTTTCTCCCATTTTTTAGAGATATTTTGTAAATGAGTACCTAAAATAGCAAACATCTAGGACTCATGTTTCATAAACCTACCTAAGCTATGCTTAAGGGGGGGTGTTGGTGTATAACTCAACATGAGTTTTTCTAACATAATCATAGTTAGTAGCTTTCCTCACATGTGGAAAGACTAAGTCTCCTTAGGTGAGTCACTAGTCGATGTGTCAACTCATTTTTGACACATCACTACTACATAGAAGGGGGGTTGAACTATTGAGCTAGTCTCATAGGTTCTCATCTGCCACCTTTCCTATTCTTGTGGAGTCTTGTTGTAGACTTTGTCTTTGAAAGCTTCACCTATAAATACCTTATTGGTTGTAAAGCTAAATATTCATTTTCAATTCATTGCAATCTCATGTTTGATCTCTGCTCCATGATCTTGGTCTTATGCTCTCACATATTTTTATGTTTGATTATTAAATATTTTATAATTACATCAAAGGCGTTTCCTTATTTGAGATTTTAGAGCTCATTATTCCTATAGATGCTTGAAAAGCAAGAAGAGACCCTAGTTGATAGTGGAAAGAATCTCAGCCATCCATAATTTTTCATCATTTTTGGCTTTTTTTGTCAGCCATTTTCTCTTGCTTTCCCACCACTACTATTTTTTCATTTTTTTTTTCAATAGGAAAAAACAATGCATTCCATCCATCAATCTCAATAGTCATGACGATGTACCTCACCATTTAGATGTATAGTATTTTCAACAAAGTCGTTCCACCAATGCTATCGATCAGAGCAAGAGTATTAATAGGGACATGTGAGTGTCATTTGGTATTTTGATCGATGAAGTACCAATAGCCACCAACAACTGTGAGTTTTTCGCCTTCAATAATGTTTCTACTACATAGGGTTTCGAGATTTTATGAATCCACGGCTGGTTCTATCGTTGCCACTGTTGATTTTTTTTTGCTTTTCCCGCCGCTATTGGTATATGTTCCTTCAAACTTTGCCTCGATATATTGAGCTTTCACTTCTCTAATTTGGCAAGCTACAACCTAAAAATAAGGTTTCTAAAATAATAAGAAAATATATTGTCGGGCCTTTCTTTCATGATTGTTAATTATAGCAATTATTAAAAGATTCTTGACTATGAGTTATTGGTAAACATTACATAACCAAAAATAAGGTTTCCAAAAGAATTTTAGAGTGTGTTTATTAAAATGAAAAAATAATGAGCACAATTAGGTTTTAACATTATGGCATCCTTTCACTTATAAAATACATAAATACATAAAATAATTACATAAATAATAAATAATTTGATTTTTAATATATAACGCTGTATTATATAACAATATAATAGTTAATACAATAGTTAATACATAAATCTAATAACATAATAATATAATAATAAATACATAAAATAGTGACATAAAGAATAATATTTATATAATAATATAATAGTTAATACATAAAATTTTAAAAAAATATATAATCATATATTCTATAATAAAAAATAAAAATAACATTAATAGTAATATTAAAATCATTTTCTAAATGACCTACAATTGATCTCATTTATTACACATTCGTGCAAAAAAAAAAAACCATTTTTCCTAATGAACCTTCCACACCTCTTCGACGTACCCATTGCACAAGGTGCAATTAGACGATCAAAAATGTTTTATATCTACTCTTAATAGTTAAGATGATAGCATGACAAACTAAATAATGAATGATACTTTTAATGCGCAATACTTAAGAAAGAGTGAATATGGTTTGCTTAAGAGATGACATGTAAGGAATCTAGAAACGCGTGAGAACTGGAAACACTGTGCAGAAAAGCACGTGGTCTGTGTAAGCAGATGACGATAATGTTATGCAACACAACAAAAGTCTTTAGAGTTGCAATAAATTTAAATCGCCATAGCGTACCTGTTCTTATCTTATCTTTATTAATAATTATTTTAATAAAATTGCAACCATAATGCTGGATAGACGTTGTCTCCACTTTTGATCTTTTTTTAAACGAATTCATGAAATATTAAAATGGGGTAGATTTAGAAATTTGAATCCTTTAGAGGCGAGAAATGGTTTTTAAATCTGGTGGGCTCAATATTGAAACTGAAGCGACACGTTTATCTTAGCCGACAGGATCTTGAAATATGTGAAACAGGGGTAGGAGAACATTATTGAATGTGAGGAGGATAATATTTAGATTTCACAAGAAATCAGCCCCGCCCATTTATACGGTGACATTTGAATGTTTTATCTTTCTTTCTAATACTTATTTCATGTGGGTACTAATAGTAGAATCAGAAGCAGGAGCTATGTCAGTGAAGAATGTGATATGGATGGATGTTGTGATACTGTGGAATAAATGTAGCATGACAATGGTCTATACCATTTGGGGGATTATTGTTTTCAAAGTTTATGATATTAGAAATGGCTTTTTTAAGGTTGATCACTTTGTATTGATGATGAATCTTTGGGTTTGAAACTGAACACTATTGTGAT
The DNA here is from genome assembly GCA_007258455.2 of Sequoia sempervirens. NCBI lineage: Eukaryota > Viridiplantae > Streptophyta > Pinopsida > Cupressales > Cupressaceae > Sequoia > Sequoia sempervirens. The sequence continues at coordinate 174,402,251 of VDFB02105785.1, forward strand.
TTTAGAATAAATGTTTGATCAGGGTTGGATGATATAGATCAATTCTTTCTAATATATAGATGAAAGAAGTTAATTTTTAAGTTGTTATTCATTCGTATTTGAATATTGAATGCAAATGTTATTAACAGTTTTAAGTTTAATATTAGTAAATTTTAGAATTATTTTTATATTAAAAAATTATTAAAGATTATTCATTAGTAGTCCATCTATGGTTTGTAAGTGGCTTATGCTTCAACGTTGTAGACACTTGAGATTCCTTGTCTTGCTCTAGCTGTAGTATAATGTTTGCATTTTTTTATGTAGTGGACAAGATTCGAAATAGGACAGTCCATTTGATCCATGAGTACTTTCCTACTAAGCTACTAGTCTTTTTATGACTAATCCATCTACAATCTAGGTGTACCTACTTCTCCAATATTAATATTTAGAGGATAACATTGAATAGATGACCATCTCCAAAAAAATGTTTGACAATCAAGATCAACTATCACCAGATCATATGTTGAATGGAAGATCAAAATAAAACCATCACCAATATCATAAAAGAAATTACTATCCTTTTTTTATCTTTGATTATAATTTTGATTATAATAACATAACATATTAATATACACTCTGAAAATTATTTTGTCGAAATCATTTGAAAACTAATAATTTTGAACAACTACTTGACCATTTGCTTTTTAAGAATTATAAAATGACAAATTAGTTGATCATATTGGTGTTGGCCGATCGTAGTCTATGATGCTTCTTTGCTTCATCCAAGTGGCTTTGACAGGATGCCCACTTTCTACGTCCCTTTTCATAATAATGGCTGAGATATTGGATCGATACGTTCAAACAGAAAATGCTAAGAGAAGATGAAGAGACATAAAAGTAGCACCAAATATCATCCTGACAATCGATATATACATCTTTCTCGGATGTTGAATGCCAACAAATCAAAGCTCATTCAACACACAAGATACTGACCTCTGGTAATTACAAACTATTTACTCTTATTAAAGATATACTATTTAAACAAAATGCAACTTTATCTTTGATGGCATCCTAAAATGAATTCATTCTGTGGAGAAGATTAGATGATGTAATAAATCCATTCGATGCTGAGGAAGGCAGGCGGAGATGAGAATGCTTTTATCTCCATCCTTTAAACATGACAAAATCATGCTTCCGATTTCCTTCATGTCTGCCATCTGCATGTCCGAGGGCTTCCCCCATCCATAATCCATCTCGTACAAAGGAAATCTCGGAGAACTTACCACGTCAGTTCCGCATTTTGATCCTGCTTCTCCTAGTAAAGTTAGCAAATTTCTGTTTGGAAATTCGGCCCAGTCAATCAGATGATTGATCTGCGCTTCCTCAGTGTAGGATTTGATGAGTTGCTGGATAATATCTGAAGCGAAGGAGATATCGGCATTGATAAGTTTGTCGGCAGAAGTCTGCGCCACACCCATAGATAAGCAGTTCCCAAAAAATGTTTGAATCAGAGGCGGCTGAATACGTTCCCTGCAATTAGCCAGCACTAAGAAATAAACAGTCTCTTCCCGTGGTACGTCGCGCGCCCTCATTACGCATCTTCAAAATTGCGCGGCCACTGCAACCAAAGAACTCGGAGCCCCGCTTCGTTGTTTCAGCTCCCGTATTATGTCTTCTGTAAAACAGAACGTTGAGTAAATTACTTCTGTTTCCCTCTTTCTATCCCCCCATTTCTGGAGAGCCTCTTTGCTCTTTTCCATGTTCCAGCTACCAGATGTTTTCGTCTGGTTCGACTGTAAATTGTCAGGTACAAACTTGAAAATCTTGGACCCTGTAATCCCATGGCTTACTATCTCATGGGCTTTGAAGGAGATTGTAATGGGATTCGTCTTTCCTCGTTTGAGAACTGTTCTGTTGTGTTGAGGATGCTTGGAAATGGAGATTCCTCTGCTGCAGTCTTCCCATGATGTCATGAAATGCCAAAAGGAATTTCCTTCTGCCATAACGTGATGAATGGTGGTTTCGATGCACATCCCGCCTCCCTCAAAAGTTGTAACCTAAAATACTCATCGTTCTTTAACACATTGAAAATAAAAGTGACAATATTTTCCCATTGTCCCAAAGGAAAGAAAATATACATTTATTGACAGAAGCGGGCTGCTGTAACTTTCATCTGCAGAATCATTGACCTCGTGAACAAGCTTTCGGAAAAAGAGCTTTTGCCGAAACCCATCTTTTTCCAAGTCTTGGAAGGGCATATTGATCGTCGTCTCCCTAAATTCCACTCCTCCATCGTTGCAATCAATCTTTGGCCTGCCGGATTCACAATTTCTCAAGCGACTGAAGGCCAGAGGCGCAGGGCTCAAACAAAAACAGATCAACACAAATTTAAACTGAGAAGAGAGAGCAGAAATTTAAAGCTCACAGAATAAATCCAGAAATTCTAATTTTATATTATATCATTCAAACTATCATTTCATAAACAGAGCTGCTGCTCTTCTTCTCACAGTTTGCTTTTGTAGAGCACTCCCAATTTTTCTTACTTCATCTTAATAATAATAAACTTACTTACAAAATATACCCATCAGAAATCACCGAGAAAATTCACCAGGAAAGAGGTGAATTAAATGTCATTAATTACACCTCTAGTAACTTCTTAATCACGTCAAGTGAAAAGTATTTTCATCTTAAATTACATTCAAAACCATATTAAAAATTGAAAGATATACCCAGATTTTTTGATCTAATCAAAATAAATATTGTCCTTTAAAACATTAAATGCCAGAAAGATATTTGCCACCGAAGAAAATCAACACCGCACAACTGCCAGCATATGAAAAAGAGACTGTGGGATTGCAAGGCAATCACACAACTGCACATGAAAGAAGAAGGGGTTGCGGGACTGCGGTAGACACCGCTATACCACACGGGCGAGCAGGGGACAACATGGGAAGGCATGAGAAAGAGCATGGCAGAGTTGGAATTATTTCCAACACTCCCCCTTAATTACAACTGTTGTCGTCAATGATGCCCAAACAATCTCTCTGAAAGAAGTTGTCTTTTCCCAACGCTTTTGTGAAAATATCTGCACATTGATCTTCAGACCTGCAAAATTCTAAAAATATTTCTCCATTGTTGATCAACTCTCTAATAAAATGATATCATGTGTCAATGTGTTTACTCCTTTTGTGAAAAATTGGATTCTTTGACAATGCTATAGCTGAGTTATTGTCACAATATATTTTTGTTGCCTCTTCTTGTTCTTGTTTCAATTCTTTCAACACTCTTCTCATCCAAATTGCTTGACAAGATGCGCTTGTTGTTGCTACATACTTAGTTTCAACTAATGAAAGAGTGACTATTGGCTGTTTCTTTGAAGCCTATGATACTACACTAGTACCAAAGTGAAAAACATAACCTGATGTGCTTTTTCTATCATCAATACTTCTAGCACAGTCACTATCAGTATACCCAATCAGCTTGAACTCCTCTGAACTTGAATATTGAATTCCATAACTCTTTGTCCCACTTACATATCTCAAAATTCTTTTTTCAGTTTTCCAATGTGTGTCTGTAGGTGCTTCCATAAATCTAGAAATCAAACTTACAACATACATTATGTCTGGCCTTGTGGTTGTTAGGTACATGAGACTACTAACAAGTCTCTTATATAATGTTGGATCCACATTTGAACCTTTATCATCCTTACTTAATTTCAACCCTATGACAATTGGTGTTGGTGTTGATTTGCAATGTGTCATGTTAAACCTTTTCAAAATATCATTTGCATACTTTTTTTTAGAGATGAAAATACCATTTTCATTTTGGTTCACTTCAATACCTAAAAAGTATTTCATGAGTCCCAAATCCATCATTTCAAATTCTTTCTTCATAGCTCCTTTAAACAGATCAATTGATAAATCACCAGTGAATATTAAATCATCAACATGTAGGCATACAATTAGAATTTCACCTTTTTCATTCATCTTAGTAGACATTGTAGGTTCACTGTTGCACCTATTGAAGCCATTCTATAAAAGATAACTATCAATTTTGTTGTACCAAGCTCTTGGGGCTTGCTTAAGACCACACAGTGATTTCTTCAACTTGTAAAATTTGTCTTCTTGACCCAAAATCTCATACCCAGGTGCTTGTTCCACATAAACTTCTTCAAGATAACCATTTAAAAATGTTGATTTTACATCCATTTGATGAACTGACCATTTGTTTTGTGCTGCAATGGAAAGAATCATTCTTATTGTGTCAAGATGTGCTACAGGTGCAAGAGTCTCATTATAATCAATTTCGGGCTGTTGTGAATATCCCTTTGCCACTAGCCTTGCTTTATGCTTTTGCACATTACCATTTGCATTTAGTTTGGTTTTATAAACCCATTTAACTCCTATTACTTTATTTTCTTTTGGAAGAATTACCAACTTCCATGTCTAATTCTTTTCAATTGCATCAATTTCTTCATCCATTGCACATATCCATTTGTCATCTTTAATTGCATCCTCAAAGTGAATTGGATCATCTAATTGTGAATAAAATGCAAAAAGAGAAATCTAATCAGAATTACTTTCACCTTCATTTTGCTCATAAATGTCCCTTATACTTTTTATTTTTTGTCTTCTCATGCTTGCTAATGTAGGATTTCATAAATCACTTGAACTTGCAGAATGTGGACTTAATAGTCCAACTTCAGAACTTCTTGTTGTAGATGGTGTCTACTATCTTTTTGATGCTACTCTTACATTCAATGATGGTGTCACTTGTGGACCACTTGGTTGAGCTTGAATGAAAGTGGAAGGAGTCACATTTGTAGGATTATTTGTTGGTACAAAAACTTTACTTTCCTCTTGAGGTATACTTGTTGATATATTAATTGTTTATCAACACTTCCATCCCATGCTTCATCTTCTACAAACTGTACATCTTTGTTGATTATAACTTTCTTAGTTGTTGGATATTATAAAGTTTATAAGCTTTGGATTCATCACTATATCCAACAAATATGTATTTTTCTCCTTTGTTATCTTTCTTCTTAATTCATCAGGTACATGAGCATATGCTACATAACCAAAAAAGTTCATGTGTCCAACATTATGTTTTCTTCTAGTCCATGTTTCTTCAGAAACCATATTCATAACACTTTTTTTTGGACACCTATTCATTATATATGTTGCATATGATACAACTTCAACCAAATATTCATTTGACAAATGTTTGGCTTTCAACATACTTCTAGACATTTCTGTGATTGTTCTATTTTTCCTTTCAGCTACCCCATTTTGTTGAGGTGTGTATCTGATAGTAAATTGTTTGTGAATTCTTTGATCTTTGCAAAAATCAAAAAATCTTTTGAAATATGTTCACCTCCTCTATCTGTCCTCAACACTTTGATATAATGACCACTCTATTTTTTAACAAGAGACTTCAATTGATGGAAGAGATCAAACATTTCACTCTTATGCTTTAGAAAATAAACCCATGTTTTCCTTCAATAATCATCAATAATATTCAAAAAATAAAGACTGCCACCAATTGAGGGTGTTTGCATAGGTCCACACAAATCTGAATGTACAATCTCCAAAGAAACTTTTTCTCTAGTTGACTTTCTTGCTAGAAAAGCTTCTTGATGTTGCTTTCCTAAGATGCATCCTTCACATACTCTTTCAAGTTTTTCTATTAGAGGTAATCCCTTGACCATACTTTTCCTATGAAGCAAATTTAGACCTCCAAAGTTAAGATGGCTAACTCTTAAGTGCCATAACCAATTTTCATATTTTACTTTTGCTTGAAAGATAATTTGCATAACAGTTGTATTTTCTTGTGCTTGTGCATAATTTATATTCAAACTTGGCTAAATCTTCAAGGGAAATATTCTATTACTTGTCATTTTGACTTTGACAAGGAGCTGATTACTTGGGTATTTGTTTAAAATTGTGCAGAAACCATTTTTTAAAGTTACTCTGTATCCTTTTTAAACAAGTTGTCCTACACTTATCAAATTGTTTTCTAGACCAGGCATAAAATACACATCAAAAATATATTTTTGCTCACCTTGTTTAGTTAGAATATTGACATTTCCTTTTCCCTTGACTGACACTTTGTTGGCATTACCCAATGTAACATTAGATTTAACATTTTCATCTAAACTTGAAAACATTTCTAGATTTCCTGTCATATGGTTGCTACAGCCTGAGTCTAAAAACCAAACATCTTTTTCATTGGCTTGTGCAATATTACATGCCAAAATCATTGTTCTTTTTTCTAGTTTCTGGTCTTAACTTTCTTTTGTGAAATTTGCATTTTTTAACCATAATCATACTGTTTCTTTCTACACTCATTCATGTAATGCCCAAACTTTTTACAATAGTGGCATTGGACTTGACTCTTATCATACCTTTGTCCTTGTGACTGATTTTGAGTGGGAATTTGGCTTGAAATTTGATTTTTGCCTCTTCCACTTGAGCTTGAAGCGCTGGTTCTTCCACCTCTCTAAAAATTTCTTCCTTTTCCTCTGAAATTTGATCTTCCTTTGCCTCTTCCTTGGCTTATTGAAGCTTGTGACTTGAAGGCATGCTCAACCTCTATTCATGAGAAATAAAAGCTGCATGGAGCTCATCAACTAAAAACTATGTGAGGTCCTTTGTTTCTTCTATGGTTACAACAATTGTCTCAAATTTTGTGGGAAAAGTCCTTAGAATCTTTTCAACCACTCTTTATCTTCAAGTGTTTCACCATATGATATAATTTGATTTAGCAGTCCAATGATCTGGGTGAAGAATGAATATACTAATTCATTGTCCTTCATATATATAGTTTCAAAATCCCTTCTGAGTATTTGAAGCTTGGCTGTTTTGACTTTTTCCATACCTTGATAAGTTGTTTGGAGTATGTCCCATGCTTGTTAGGACCTCATTGCTATTGCAATCCATAGAAAAATGCTCTCATGCACTCCTTGGAGAATAAAGAAAAGAGCTTTTGAGTTTTTCCTACTATCTTTCAATAAGTCCTTCTCTACTTGTGTAAAAGCATTATACGATGCTTCATTAGTTGGCTCTGGAAATCCATTCTCTACTAGCTCCCATAAATCTTCTAAACAAAAAAATGACCTCATGGTGATTTCCCAATAATCATAATTTTTCCCATTAAACTGTGGGATTTGTGGATTTTTCAAGCTTATGCTTACTGCCATTCTTTCACTATGAAAACTTTCTTGAATACCTTTGCTATAGCTTTTGAGAAAACCCTTTTATCGTAAGTTTGCTCTAATACCATGTGAAGGCCAAAGGCAGAGGGCTGAAACAAAAATAGATCAACACAAATTTAAACTGATAACAGAGAGCAAAAATTTAAAGCTCATAGAATAAATCCAGAAATTCTAATTTTATATTATATCATTCAAACTACATCATTTCATAAATAAAGTTGTTGCTCTTTTTCTCACAATTTGCTTCTGCAGAGCACTCCCAATTTTTCTTACTTCATCTTAATAATAATAAACTTACTTACAAAATATACCCATCATAAATCACCGAGAAAATTCACCAGGAAAGAGGTGAATTAAATGTCATTAATTACACCTCCAATAACTTCTTAATCATGTGAAGTGAAAAGTATTTTCATCTTAAATTACATTCAAAACCATATTAAAAATTAAAAGATATACCCAGATTTATCAATCTAATCAAAATAAATATTGTCCTTTAAAACATTAAATGCCGGAAAGATGTTTGCCACTAAAGAAAATCAACTCCGCACAACTGTTAGCATATCAAAAAGAGATTGCAAGATTGCGGGGCAATCGCACAACCATATGAGAAAGAAGAAGGGGTTGCAGGACTGCAATAGACACCACTATAGCACACGAGCTAGCAGGGGACAATGTGGGAAGGTAGGAGAAAGAGCATGGCAGAGTTGCAATTATTTCCAATAGCAACGTGCTAGCAGATAGAAATATACCATAACTAAGGAGAGGCTTTTCTTTAGGGTTTCTATTATTGAAGAGTAATCATTTGCAGGAGGAACTGTGTAGAAGAGAAGCCTCTAGTTGTTACTAACCTATAGTAAAAAGAAATTGAGATTGGAAAGGAACATTGTCAGTGGAAAGGATGGGATTTCTGGTTTTACCATACATGTTGTCACTTTCACAATGGCTTGCACTTCTTTGTCTACCATGACTGTAGTTGCAACAATTGCCCCAATTTTTAGAGCGAGAAGGTAGTAGGTACATGCAATATCTTAGTGATCACCTTTCATAGGTACGCCGAAGGCGTTCCCTTTGTGAGAAGGATCAGTCTACTTTCTAAAATTAATGGTTCACAAAGTATGTAGAAGGATAGAGGATGATTGACATTGACTGATATTTTTGTCAGTCTTTCCCATTTTACAGGATCAAACAAGAGAAAAACTGATCGGATTCAAATTTGATGCCCTTTTTAAATTCAAACGGTTTATGGGTATTCTATTGGTGTGCGATTTACTCACGCTAAGCATGGTGAGCGGTACGTATCATGGAAATGGAGGCAATGTCGTAGTAAGTAGAGATTTATGTGTAATGAAAAATCCTTTTACATATTTTTTATATAATTATATAGTTGGTATGAATTTTCAAGTATAAAGTAGTGATTTAAACTTTTCAATCACTATTTAGTTAATTATATATTTATTTTATATGTAATATTTATATTATAATTTTTTTATTAATATATAATATTTTATATTATTTAAATTATTAGATATTTTTATTATAATATAATATTATATACATTATCAAATATAAATTAAATACATTATTATAATATTATTTAAAATCATGTAAGGAAATCATGGTATCAGAGGGCGTGTCCTCTAGTGTCATTAGACACCCTATCGTTTATAGGGGGCTATCAGATTCTTACAATTTTAAAAAAAACATATTAGGAAAATTTAACAATTGTATTTGAGAAAAAATATATACGTATCGAAGGTAATGGAATCTCTAAGATATTCAAATTTGAAACACCAAAATAAATGCACATAACAAAATTTCAAAATATTAAGTATAAATGAAAAAAGGCATATTATTATTTTTTATGTAGAGGTATACAAAAGAATGTATGTTTAGAGAGTCCAAATCAAATTTAGATTCTTCTAAGATACTATGTGTTGCACCCAATTTGAATCCATTTCTATGGGATATAGTCTCACTATCTTCTTGGCCTTCCATGTGTTTAAATCCAAGATCTGTCTCTACTGGTTAAGCTACAAAAAAGAACTTGGCTCTTATACCAATTTTTGAACAAATAAATATACTAAGAGGTGGGTGAATTAGTATATCATTAAATTTTAACTTTAATCAATGCAACAAAGAACAACAAAGCACCATTAACGAAATTAGAAGTAGCAATGAACAAAATAAACAAGACAACACCATATTTCAATGGAAACCCTGGAGGGAAAAACAATGGCAAGAAAGTTGCTTGGATCTATTGATCAAATCTAACCTAAAGAAGGAAAAAAGATCTTATAATGCTTTTGTAGACACCAACCCATTAGAGATACCAATCCCCAAAACAATTTATAGGAACTAGCCTCAAATGATTACAAGAGGCACCAACCTCATAGTACACTAAAATGAATAGAATAAAATTTACAGACCTTCCTCTATCCAAACAACTCACAAAATGAATTTACACATTTTTGCTCAAATGTTTGGACAACTCAACATCCACACTCTACTCTTCCTCACCCAAACTACCTCTATTCTGAAATATAAGACATGAAATGCTTAGAAAAAGCATACATCATTACACATGCACAATTCTATATCTTTCATCACACTTCTATAGATCCATAGTTCAAAATCCTAAAATAGTTCACTTAAATATTGATTTGGGGTGAAAGACAACACTGCAATGTTGACTAAGGCCAAAAATCATAATCATTGGTGAAGGATAAGTTATCCTATGAAAATCATTTACTATCGCTACCATGTTGGCTTGTGAAAATTAATATTTCAAACTAGGAATTAATCATTGAGCATGTTTTAATGTGGAGAGTTGATCTTCCTTTTTTCAAGCTCCAATGTATAGTTAAAATTCAAAACCTAATACTATTCCCTTTAGAATATACTCTGACCAATAAAAAACAATAGTGGAAAACTCCTGGATACATGTCACAATCCCACAACACTACAAGACCTCTCTCCTCTCTACAAGTACATGATAGCCATCAATGTATTGTTGAAAGGTCTTTGGCTCAGGACATAGGTCAATATTGCACAACAATGTAATTTTAGCTTTGTCCTTCTAGATTGAAAATGTGTTGTAGCAAAAATATGACACTTTTTTAGCATTTCACTCCATTGCGAACTTTCCATGACAAACTCAAAATTTTCTTATGTTCTATCATGCCATCTATCCCTCAATGTCACCTTGGACATGTGTTAATACATCGTACCACCATAGTTTCACCATTGTCAGAATGGGCACAAAATGTGCTTTAAAACTAATGCTACAAATGTCTATTTGACATCATCCAAGACACACATTAACATGCAACATCAACAAAAACTCCATATGATTTGGACAAGCTCAAAATGTGCTCTTGTGCAACATTGACACTTGTCAATATATCACACCATCACAATTTCAGCAAGGTAAGAGATTACTCAAAATGTGCTAATGTGCAATTGCAACACATGTCCCACTGACATCATCCTCTACATCCCAAAATGTATTAACTTTAGACTTAGGGAAAAATATTTCAAATCAGATTAAATAGTGAGCAGGGTTGATGACAAATGGTGATGATGGGCTTAAGTCATAACTTAACTAATAAGAAATCGTTGAAATCCAATCAACAAAGAAATATATTGCAAAGTGCATGACCAGGAAAAATACTTAGGGTTTAAGGGAATTAGGGAAAAAACCCTACCAAGAGCACAAACCCTAACCATTATAAATAAGCAAAAGATAATAGATTTTGACCATAGCCACCATTTCTACAAATAGACATGAAAAGTGCAAACCAGCATATATTATTTGACATGAATGATAACAATTTTCCCCTTTAGACACCAATGACAATAATTTTCAACAATGATAACATTGCCTAGGTTAATCAATGATTCAAACATCATTAGGTGGTGTTTGAGCAATCTAGCTTGTAGTGGAAATTGGGAAATTTTATTCAGGGACATCAAGGTGATTTTAGGGGACAACAAGAGTGCTTTGTTAGTGGAACCACTTGGGCACAACCTACTGATTCTAAGCTCCTTTAGGTTAGAGAATTTTAGGCCCTATATTTCTTTATGACTAAGGGTTATGATCCCTCCAAAATCCATGCTAGCTACCCCGCATTTGGTAATATGACCAAGGTTGCAAAAACCCCAAAAAAGCACCCTCTTTCTAATGTCATGCCCTATGCGTAGAGAAAAAGAGAAAGCATATCCCTTTGATGGAATGATAATAATGGTAGATTGTCCAAGTCTATATAGTGATGATGTAGAGAATTCAGACTCATTTTTTTATAAACTAAGAAAAAAAATTAATATAGATTGTACGACCATACATATCTAGTACAATTGTATGAAAAATTCTCTTGAATCTAGAACCCTCAAAAAAATACCACAATTTTCTTCGAAACTCTAATTTCAACATTTTGATAGGAAATCTAAGGGTTTTGAGATCTTCTAGCCATGATGGTGATGTTTTTGAAAGAGGAAAAAATGGGTTTTACAAGGACCCAAAACCACAAAGTTTAGAACTAAAGATAAGATCGTTAAAGATGCCAAAAATAGAAAGGATGTTAAAACAACAAGAAAAGTCCACAGCCACCAAAATGGCTAGTGAAGGCCACAGAACCAAAAAACTAGACAAAATGCAAGCAACAACTAAATTTGGGTCTTTAATAAATCTATAGTCTCAGCTTCCAACTCGTTCATATCCCAAACCCCCCTCTTTAAAATCTAAAACATTTGGGTAGTAGGAGACGCTTTCCTTTTAAGGTTGGCATGGGTCCTTTTCAAAATACCTTGCTCCTCGTTCTTGCTTTCCTTTTTCTCTTCCAAATCAACAACCAACGAACCCTATTACATTTTTTCAAACTTTTCAGACATAGCATTGATGATGATGGCATTGTGCTTAGCCATTTTATGGTTTTGTTCCACAACATTTTTAATGTTATTTTTAATTTTGACTATTTTAGCTTCCAGAGACTTGTATTTAATTTTAATTTTAATTTTGACCATTCTGCCTAGCCATGATGGTGATTTTTCTCTTGCATCAAGATGGACTATCAGAAAGCTCCAAGGCCATATTTCTCAAAAAATAAACAAGAAATTACAAATTTGGAGCTTTGATCACCTACAATTAAACAACCCTATCATAAGAAAAAATAATTAATTTTCTATAAAGTTTGAGATTTTATTAGGTGCAAAATGATAATAATTATAGTATAAAATGATAAATCCTTGATATAAGGATAACGATGAAACCCTAGCTAAAACCATTGGCTATAATTAAATCATGGCATATGCCATTGTGTGCAGTGTTTTTCTCCTAGTCTAAAATGAAAAACGTAAATGAAAAGAGAAAAAGGGAACACAAGAACACCTTGAGATTGGCCTAGTTGAACTCGAACAAAAAAAAGAAAAAATGAATTGAGTTACCTTTCCCAAGTTCATCAAATGGTTGGCCCTATTGATTTGTTTGATTTTTCTACTCCTAGATTGATTTCGACAACATAACAACTTGATTTTGCTTGATTTGGATGCAAGGGTTTGGTTATGGAGATGGTGTGAAAGCTTGAGAATGATTAGGGTTCTGGTTAAGAATGTGTATGAGAGAGGCTAGGGTTTCAAAAATGGTTAAGTGTTAGTAATTTAACCAAGGGAGATAGAATGGGCAGTGGATATTGAAAGAGGACAAGAGATCAAGGGCTGAGATCAAAGAGTTGACCAAAGGAATTGAAAATTAATTTTTAATGTGCATGGGGATGATAAAAGTAATAAAAACCTCCTTACAAACCTTGGGTGAATAAAATGGAATTTAAAATTCCACTAGGAAGGACATGGGGATTGTAAATGGAATTAAAAACTCCATAAGAGGATCTTGGGAAGACAAAAACTAATTAAAAATTTCTTGGGGGATGGGGAGAGTTGACTAAAGGGTTGATTAGACTAGTTGATGAATGATTAGAGGAAAGTTAGGTGGCTAATGAGGATTAAGAACCAACTTGCAAAAGGTGGAGGATGTGACACATCCTAATCATGGATTAGGAATGTAAACATCCCTAATGATGGGATTAGGAGGTGGATTAGGATTAACTAAAGATTATGGGAGATGGGAGATAAAGGGAATTAAATAAAATGGATTATTTATTTAATTCCTTGGAGGAAAGGAATAAAGGGTAAGGTATTTAATTATTTAACTAAATACTTTAGAGATTTAGAGGAATTCATGGGCATTAATTAAATAATAGTAATACTCCATTGATAGCTTTATTTCCCTCTCTATATACATGTTGCACCATATAATTGGTAAAAAATTTCTTGATGACTTGGCATTTATAACTTATATTTTTTAATTCCCATGGTGGCACAACCTCTTCGTTCAAAATGTTCTACTTAATCCTCATTTCTTTGTAGTTAGGCTAGGTTTTGCAGAACTTGTATCTTCTAGCTGCAATGTTCTCCTTAATTTGAGTTTTTTATGACCGAACTTACCTTCCTAGCTGCTTCTCTCCACTTCCCTGAATATTCTATTATTCCTTTCCTTCCATAAACCCCAGGTGACAAATGGAGGAACTTGATTCTAGAGAACAATAATAACATTATGTAAAAAAGGGAAATTTGACCAGCTTTTTATAAATAACTTCATTGAATTAGGAAAAACCCAATCTGAAGACAACAACAACAAGAAGCAGGACCACACTTCCCTCACAAATTGGAAATGAAAGAAAATGTGAATAATTGACTCATCTTCCTATTTAAAGAGTGAGCATCTATTAACTAGCTGGAAACCCTTCCTAACCAGGTTGTCAATAGTGAGAATTTTACCATGAGCCGCAATCCACCAAAAATAGTTTATTTTGGGAACCAAGTTCTTTTGCCACACCTTATCCCAGAAATGGTCTAAAACAACATCCTGAGGCTTCACCAGTTCTTCATAAGCCTTTTTTACTAAGAAACAACCTAAAGAGATACATTTCCAAAGCCACTCATCTTCCCTTTCTCTATCAAACCACTTTTCCTCCCCAATCAAATTATGTAGTCATATGAGGATTGAATCCCAATTCACTTGTCTCTGGTCTCTCAGATTGTCCCTCCTTAATAACAATTTGAACTCCTTCCATTCTGGTTCCTCCATCTCCCAGTTAATATAGTCAGAAACCTTTTTACCATGGATCCTATTTAGGCTATGTTTAAGAGGATTAAGATCTTCTAAAGAGGAAAAAGTTGAAGTCTCTATCCAAGGGTCCTTTCAAAAGTTGGTATTATTCCCATTCCCAATTCTCTTTCTAACCCCTAGATTCAACACATTCCTCAATTTAAAAAGATGATTCCATAATGCTAAACCACTAGGAAGATCAGATAATGAGAGAAAACAGCCAGGATTCTTGTTCCTCAAGTATTTAGCTTGGAAATTTTTTAACCAATCTTTAGAGCCTTTTAGAAGATTCCACCCAATTTTAACCATTAGGGATTTTTTGAGCATGGATATTATTCTTAATCCCATACCCCCTCTCCTTTAGGAGTACACACTTTTTCCCAGCTAACCAGGGATAGTCTATTTTTTTCTCCAGTTCCTAACCATAAAAAAATTCTTTGAATCTATTTTATTTTTTCCCCAATAGAGGTGGAGATTTTTTAAAGGGGTAGATAGTATATTGGAATATTTTGAAGGCCTTCCCCTTCCATCTAGCAAGTTTTTTTTGGATCCTTTCAATTAGATAGTTCCAGTAATTATTTTCCAACTTCTTAGAGATCAAAGGTAGGCCAAGATAAGCATCAGGTAAAGCAGCTTCCTAACATCCCATGATTTTTATCACTCTATCCTTAATCTGTTGGTCACTATTGAAGAAGTAAATTTATATTTTTTCATAGTTGATACACTGGCCAAAAAAAACAACATAGTCATTGAGAACCTATTTCTAGAGACATGCTTCCCCCACCAAGGCTTCCCCGAACATTAGAGTATCATCAACAAATTGTTGATGGCAATTTGGCATGAGAGATGAGGCAACTTTAACACCTTTAAGATATTTTGAGTTCACCAGTTTTTGGATATTCCTGCCAAGAACTTCAGCAACAATGGTAAAGGGGTAGGAAGAGAGGGGGTCACCTTTCCTAAGCCCATGACCACAAGAGAGAAAACCTTCAGGGACTCCATTAACTAGCACATAACACATGGAGGAGGTAACACAAGTAGAGATCATCTTTAGGAATCTTCCTTCTATCCCAAACATCCTAAGAATAGGAAAAAGGAAAGGCCAAGAGACTCTATCATAGGCCTTAGAAATGTCAATTTTGAAGGCCATCCAAGGATTCTTAGAGTAATCCATTGAGTGAACAATTTTATTGGTGGAAATGACAGCATCAAGAATATTTCTTTCCTGGACAAAACCCTTTTGATTTGAGGAAATAATTTTACCAAGCACCGGTTTAATTCTTAACACCAATATTTTTGAGAAAATTGTATAGATTTTGTTGCAAAGACTAATAGGTCTATAATCTTTCATGGCTAATGCATCAACATTTTTGGGGATGAGGGCTATAAAAGTAGCACTCAATTGGTTCAACAACCTGCTTGACCTAAAGAAATCCCTAGCAGCATTGAAAAGATCATTTTTAACTATATGCCAGAAAGTCTGGAAAAAAATAGGAGGGAACCCATTAGGGCCAGGACCTTTAAAGGATCCAAAGGAAAACAACATCTTTTTTACTTCTTCCATAGAAACAACATTAGTCATCATCTTTAAATCAATATCAGAAATTACTTTAGGGATCACTTCAATAAAGTCAATGTTTACATGATGAACATTGCCAGGAGCCATATGGTGGTTAGAGAAGAAGTTAATAGCTTCCTCTACAATATCTTTATCATTGGTCATAATAGAGCCATCCTCTTTCACAAGGGATCTAATTTTGTTTCTACTTCTATGTTTCAAAGTGGATTGGTGGGAGAATTTAGTGTTTCTATCCCCTTCTATTAGCCATTGGACCCTTGACGTTTTTTTCTAGTAGATTGTATACCATTGCTAGGATTTGAGGTCTGTTTGGTTAGCACATATCTCTCCATCCACCTAACCAGCCTCCATAATATCCTGAACCTCTTTCATACTTTTTCCTAGGGTGTTCTTTATCTCAAAGATGTTTCCAAAAGTCACCTTATTCCACCCTTTCACTCTTTGATTTATTCTACTTATCTTTTCCACCAGGAAATACATTGGTGTACCAATTATAGGTTCCTCCCATCAAGTTTTAACCAGAGCAGCAAAATCTGGGTGGAGACTCCCCATTGCTTCAAATCTAAAAGGGAAAGGTCCCCTATTATGGTCCAGATTTCTTTTAAGCACCAAGGCATTATGATATGAATCAGACCTAGGAAGAGTTTAAAGAGAAAGGAATTGGGAGATATTCCAATTAGAAAATATCATAAACCTATCTAATTTGACTTGGATTAGATGGTTTCCATTCCTTCTGTTGGACTAAGTATACTTAGTTTCTTGGAGGGGGATATCAATAAGACCTACCAAATTTAAGAACTCAGAAAGCTCCATCATACTGTTAAAATAATCATTGTGCCCTCCTGACTTCTCCAAAGGGAGGAGAGAAGAATTGAAATCCCCTCTAAGCCTCTAATTGTCATCTTTCCTGAAAGAAATTGCATTGCTTGACTATTCCCAAAGTAGAACTCTGTCCCTACTCAAATTTAGAGCAGAAATGTTTATAACATTCCATTTCTCATGGGAAGCAATGTCTTCAAGGGTAATCATTAGATTGTTCTTACAAGCTGAACATAGAGTGTCTTTTAGTTTAGAAGGATTCCAAAGGGTAGCAATACCACCTAAAGCTCCTTCTTCCTCACTAACAAAATAATTTGTGCTAGGCCATATACTTAAAATATCTTTATCAAAAGTCTCTTTCTTCATCTTCATTTCCTGTAGGAGAAGAACATCCACTTTGTTGTCAAGAATACATGATTTCACCAAAAATTGTTTATATGGGCTATTAAGACACCTTATATTCTAGGAGAGGTACTTCATTGGTAAAGTAGGATACATCACTATCTCCACCCCAAAGAAGCAGTTAAAGCTACTTCTTGGACTTTGACCCTATGATCAAATCCAAGGTTCTTTGTTTTCTAGCTACCACATCCGTCACAGTATCTTTGGTTCTGGAATCATTTTGGGGAGGTATTCCCACCTTATTTCCCCCTCCCACATCTAGTTTCTTTTTCTTTTACTTTTTTTTGGAGCTTGGGACCATCCCTCTGCATCCTCCTTATCACTAGACCCTTGAGGGAAGCCTAGAAGAGCCAAAGACTCATTCAGGTTTCTTGCTCCAATTTGGAATAAGGAGTACATTTCCTCCAAAGAGAGGTCTGTCTCGACCAGAACATACTCACCAAATGAAACATTCTCCATGTTTACATTTTCCCTCTCTTTCAGATACACCTTTGTTGGAAAGCCCGAGGTTGGAAGGGTGGAAGCAGGGGTAGGCACATCAAGATTTAGGTAGACTGAATCATTTGCTTCAACAAAAGGATTAGAAACAGACTTCATGTCGAGGTCCATATTATCCTTCAAAAGGGGAACAAACACCTCCTGAACTAGAATAGTAGAAGGTTGTGCACCAGAAGCCATTTCATTGGCAGAGTGATCCTCGTCTAAAATTTTCTCCTTAGCCTTTGAACCCTCACCAGATTTGTTCCCACAAGAATCTATGAGATGACCAAACTTCTTGCACAGTTGGGAAAAGAGGTAGACATTTTCATATTCGAGGGGTTGAGTCTAGTTACCAAACTTATACTTAAGAAGGATTGAGGAAGGAAGGACTATATTCATAGCCACAATTACACAAATATGGGCATACACCAGTCTTGATCTCTCCTGAGTAATCTTATCTATAGCCAAAAATCTCCCAAAGGATTTGGTGATACCTTTTAAGATTCCCTTCTCCCAAAATTCTAGTGGGAGGCCTGGAAGGTGAACCCATGTTGGAGCCGAGGCACCCAAGTCAGCCAACGGATCAAAACTCGGTTTCCATTTGTAGAGGTAGAGAAAGGTTTTGAATCCTGAGTCAAAAGTAGAGGGACCACCAGTTACAACCTTCGGCATGTCTTCATAAACCACAAAGGAAAAAAGAAAAATACCTCTTGGCATAGCATTTATGGTGACACTACCTTTAAGATTCCAAGTGGAAGTAGCCCATTGATGAACTAGTTCAATATTTGGCCTATATGCCAAAAACTTTCCAACAAGTGCTAGTTTGAGGTTGTCCATCACCTTCAACATCAGAACCTCAAGGACATCTACTTCCCAGCCAGTAACCAAGTAGGAGGCAGATTCCAATAGCCTTTTACTCAAAGTTGGTGAGTCAGACCCCACCAAGTTTTCCATCTGGGAATTTTTTGCTTCCTTAGAGAAGAAAGAGTTAAGCCCAAAAGACAGTAAAATGAGCAACTTTCTAGAAATTCCCTCTGTCTTTCCCCTAGGGGAAAGGACTGAAGTATGAGGAGGGGACATCATATTGGGAACAACTAGGCTGGCCACTCCCACCATAGGCACAATGCCAGACAAGAGGACATCATTCTTAGAATGGGGAGCCTTCCCAATCCCCCCTCCCCACTGACCCATGACGTAGTCAAATTACAACAATGGCCAGAAATTTAAAAAAATAGTCTTAGTGGGAAAATTTCACAGGAGAGTAGAGCCGACTTCTAACTTCCTCCCCCATTAGTTTGTTATTCTCAACAAAAAATTGAATTTTATTTCCGTTAATGTTTTACTATCTACATGATAGTTATTTACATATCACCAATTCAATTGTTACACTATAAATGTTTAGGTCTAACAATAAATAAATTCCTATAAATTGATGTAATTGTAATGTTGTAATATGAAATACAAGTATGCAAGAAATTTTGAACTTTTAACCAATGAATGCAATTAAAAAGTAATTTTAAAATGAAAATTAAAAAATCTATTGATCCAAACTTCAAAAAACTAGAAATTGAAATATTTCATGTTTTTGCCTCAATAGTAATGTGCTTTCTCCAAATTTTCATTATATGCAAATTCCTAAATGAAGGGTTTAATTTTTTTTTTAGATTTCAAATATCCTAATGCAGATTTGTAAATGCACTTATGGAGTAGATCTAATGTGCACAAATTGAAATTAACCCTAGTTACTTCTGATTACAAAATGCAATGTCAATTTTCCCTTTTCTATTACTTCTTTTATGATGATTTTGCCTATATGAATGATGAAATGCAATCAATGTAAGGTCACACTCAGATTTTAATAATAATTTTTGGATTTCAGAAGATCTAAGTGTTTGAAACAATCAGGTTTACCAAAATGTTTAGGTGGAAAAAAGGATCTAGTGCATAATCACACTTTTCCCTAACTTTAGGGAGTGGACTAAAATTGATCTCAAGACCTACTTGATGATTCCTTTGTTGAAAAATTGTAGACAAGCCAATGACTCTAAATGTATGCTTGACTTCTATTATCTAGAGACATTTATAAATAGATCAGAAATATTGAGTTACATGCTTCTAAAAATGTCAGCAAAATATTAGTGGCAAATTAAGAAGATATGAATCACACCAATAGGGTAAGTTTGATATTCATATCTGAGCTGATTATTTCCTTCTCTCTAGTAACTAATGCTCATGGTTTAATTTATTGATCATGACTATTTAATGGTATTCATTAGACTCTCCGATAGCATGGGGTCAAACAATTGTAGATGAGATTTGCATCAAGTTTTTTTGAAACAATAAATTCTAATACTCATTCTCCTCAACTTGCAATCTGGATTCACATTATATTTTGAGACCATCAGACTTTGAACTTGGGGTTTGTGGGTTTCTTTACTAAAAGAAATATGGAGTTATACCAAGGTTAAAGGCAAAGAGAGATGAACATTAGCTTTGTAGTGCTTCAAGCACTTACTATAGTTCCCGAAGATGTTCTCAAAGCCATTTGTCATTTGGTATATATGTATTGTAGAAGTCTTATGTCTCTAAAGGTAAATCTTTTTAAACATTTCATCTTTTGGATAGCTAAATAATATTTTAACAACTCAATTTGTTGCAGTTTCTTATTCAACTTCTGGAGAAAATGAAGCAAAAGTCATGATTCTAGAGAATATGCAACACAACAAACAAAAAGAAGTCAGGCATGGAGAGATGGAAAACCCATAACAACGCTATAAGAATGCCATGGCTAATTGCAAAATGGAAGATGGACTATAGAATGCTGGTATGATTTTCCTTTCAATATGGCAGTCTCGTTGGGTTCCAACTCAATTATTCATGAAGTACTATTATATGGTACAATTCTTGACTGATGCAAGGAAAACAAGCACCAATATTCAACTCCCTATATCTTCTACCCCATTCACATGGAAAAATGAATAAATTGGCGTGACTTCAACTGTAAGCTGTCAACAAACTTAGCAATACTGATGAGAAAATCTTCCTCCAAAGCTATTTCTGCCCAAGCTAATAAACAATCCAATCTATCACATAAATCAACTCAATGTACGTTACAGTTTGACATGTTATTTGCATTTGGCAGGGACTATAGCTGCAACACAGTTCTTGTTTTACTATATTCATCTCACTTTTACATTATGGAAAATCTAAATGTGAGAGCATCAATTTGTCAAAGCTCCAATAATGGGAGGAAAGTGGCCACACCTCTCTTCTCTTCCCCCATCATAAACAATCCTTTCCCCACTGCACCTTTGCCTTAAACAGAATGTGCAGATTCTATGCTCCTTTGTTGTGTATGAAGTGGAACGCTTTGTGAAAGACCTATCCAAACTTACTTACCCGCACCCACCTCCATTCAAGATGCCTCCACTTGATTGTCCGTCATTACGACGATCTGTATCCATAATCTTTCCTTACGTATTTTTATTATTGAATCTACACTCCCCAAATCCATAATAGCATTATCAGAATCTACAACAAAGCATAGAATAATTGGAGTGATACGAGTGTTAGAATTAATGAATAATTAATCTATTTACATATTCAATATTTGCTAATTATATGTTGTAGATGTGTTAATGATAGATGTTAAAAACATATCATTGTTAATTAGTTTGTTCTCAAGCAATTCCAATTAGATGTAATCTATTTTCATGAATGAACAGTATGTCTGCACAACTTGTTTTGTTTTTGTTTGGTATCAGAGCATTTGCTCATGTTCCTGTGATCCCCCTGAATCTCTCTTTCATCTTGGAATAGTTGAACAGCATTTGCCAGATTCGACATCCAATACATGCGCTAGGGTCCTTAAAAGGGTTAAGCCAAATCTACGGCTTCATGGAATTTCAACAGTGGACCAGGGAGCACACAGTTGAGATTGGAGATAAACAAAAAAAATAAATACACGCTAACTTGTTCTCCACATCAATTCAGAAAGCACAATAATTTACACAATTGCTGATACTATATTTTATATTACTTCATCAGATTTGATTACATCTCTAAATCATTACATCATGCCTCTTTTATAGAATTTACAAACAGGAATCTATTTATGCAAACTACAAAAAAACTTAAGTAAATTTTAGCTTATTTCTAATTACAAAGATATTGTTCATGCTGCGGTTTCTATTTCCACAACCAATCTTTCTATTTCCTCACCAATGGGAGAAATTACTTTCTAACGCTCCCCCTAATTTCGACCACATGCTTTAGCATTTTCATTCTTCAAACCTTATTTTTCAAATCTTTTGACTCATTTAATCTTTGATCTTCATGATACCTTCAAATTATCTTCAACTCTTCACCAACTGTTTGGCAGTCCTTCAAACTTTGTTTGAAAACCAACATTGCTTTTACCATGCCAATATTTAGGCTTATACATCCTTTTAAACATACTTGTAACTTTTATCCAACTAGATCCATTGATCCATCCATAATCGATCTTCATACAATCTTTCATAGATTGTTCATTCCACTCTTGTTCCAACAAGTTTTTTCTGAGTGATTTTTCAACCCACAAATTTTCAAGGATTAAGATCCCAACATTTCTCTTTTTTATGTCCTCCCCTGTGACAATGAGAACATTGCATAAACTCCATGCTTTTAGCTAATTTACATGAACCTGTAACACTTACATATCATTTTTTTTTCTCACCATACCAAGGCCTTCATTTCTTGGCCTCACAATTGGTTGTATGGGCTCTCTCATTCCTTGCCCATTTTTCTAAACCTTTATCTTTATAACCATTTTTTGCAAATTTTAAAACCAACACCATTCTTATTACAATTAACATAATTTTTAGATCCAAACACATCATCATCTTTACATTCTTCATCTATACATTTTTCATCATAAACAGTATTAGCTATATCACACAAACCACTTGATTTATCAACTGAACAATACAAATCTTATGTACCACAAGAAACATCACTTACCACTGGCTTTGTCCTTAAACATTTATTTTCTTCTTTCAACTTACATATTTCTTCCTTCTGCAAACAACTTTCTTTTTCTAACAATTTCAATTTTTCTTCAAAAACTTCTTTCATTTTCTTAACCTCATCAAACAATTTTATTTTTTCTTCTAATTTTTCATTCTTTCTTTTATCATCACCCAATTCTTTTCCATAATTCTCAATTTCACATAAACACTCATATTTCTCCTTTATCAACTCCTTTATTTTTCTTGCCAATTCAAAATTATCTTTTCTAACTTTCAACAATTCTTCCGCTAAAACTTTATTTTCTTTCAAACACATTTACCAACTTTTCCCATTGAAATAAATGACAACTACAACTTATCTTTGCACTTGACTATGATTTTTCTACCAAGCTACCTTTCAACCAACTTTAAACAATTTCTTTTTCCTTCACTCAAACTATGCTCCTTGGCCCTTTTTCGAAACCAGTCCTAGGTTCAGGTGTGATGTACTTGTTTTATCAACACCTCCCATAGAGTCACACCACTGGTGCTTGGGGATCCTCGTAGGCTCTGCTGGCCACAAATCTTGCAAACAAGTGGTTTCAGATGACCACAAACTCACAGGTGGTTTCAGATTACCACGAACTCAAACAAGTGGTTTTTAGATTACCACAAACTCAGACAAATGGTTTTTAGATTACCACAAACTCAGACAAGTGGATTTTAGATTACCACAAACTCACAAACTCGCATGATGGGGGAAACTAATGCATACTAATATCCTCGTCTAATTTTGATCTCCTTTGGCTATGATTTAACAGTAAACACTATAGATCAAATCAGCATGAAAAATTTTCTTGCAATGTAGCTGGGAGCTTTACTTACTGCAGACTTTTAACAACTCTAAAAATTAGAACAATGAAAATTTATGTAGCCTAATCTTCTCTCCTCAATAGCTATCTTAGCAGCATCCAATCTGCTTTCAATCTCCCTGGACCTTTATGCTATGATACCACTGTTAGAAATTGAAGACAAAAAACAATAAAATGGCAGATACAAATTATTTTAAATAATCAAAACACACTACATATATATCTCCTTGTAGCTCTATAGAGCTAGACTCTGGGAAGAGTAAATTGTCACATTACATCTGCCTCTATTTATAGAGGTCTTTTTAGAAAGATGGAATCTCCTGGAAATCAATTTCACCTGCAAAGCTGTTACATGCAGAATAACTATATTTAGCCTATAAAACTAAAAACTAAAAAATAGTGGAGAAATTATTAGATTCCTCGAACAGTCATTTTATGAAAGTAACGTGTATGAAAATTGTGCATGCTCTTCTATAGCAACAGTTTGAAGTAGAACCTAATTTTTAGAAGCAAATGAATAGGGAACTATGCTAAGTTAGTTTTTGAGAATCAAGAAAGAGCAGTAATTTTGTTCTATGACATTAATAATTATATGTTTTGAATGATATATAAATTCATATCTTTTGGATTCATTTGTCCTTTATATTTGTATTTTATATCTCTTTTTCATGTTATTTATTTTTCCTCTCCTCTTTCTTCATGTGATAATAGAGTAAAAGGTTATCAAAAGAGGTAAGGACTATTTAGCATAGATTTTCACAGTCAGCAAGTGTAGCGTCAAGCGCAAGTTTGAAAAATCCACAAATTCCTTAGTTAAATGGAAAAAATGAAAAAATTATTCAATTCTCAAGACATATGAGAGCTTGTAGAAAATGGTTATCCAAAAATAGTTGATGCAATAACATGCAATGCTTTAGTTCAAGTAGAGGAGGACTTACTCAGGGATACTAGAAAGAAGGAGCCCAAGTCTCTCTTTTACATCTTCCAAGCAATGCATGCAAGTATTTTTTGAAGAGTTGCAATAGCAACAAAGTCAAAAAAAGCATTGGATATCTTCCAAATAGTATATCAAGGAATGTGGAAGGTGAAAACAACTAAATTGTAAATGTAAATAAAGACTTTGAGACCATATCCATGGAGGAGTCTAGATTAGTAGATTCATTATTTACTAAAATTATTTGATTGGTTAAGCAAATCAGATCTCATTGTGATACTTTTGAAGATTAGAGAGTAGTTGAGGAGATTTTAAGAATTCTATCTATTATGTTTGAATCCATTGAAGTGGACATAGAAGAGACAAAGACTATCCTACAATTGAAATTCAATATATGAGCTTCATGTATCTCTCATCTCTCATGAGCTCAAGCTAAACAGGTCAGAAAATTCATCTTTGGAACATACCTTTAGAACATAAATTTTAATCATTCATGGTAAAGGCAGAGGAAGGTCAAATTTAAAAGAAAGAGGAATAAATTTGTATAGAGGTAGAAGAACCAGCCCAGCAAACATATGTGGAAGTGGTAGAAACCAAAATTATCATCAAAATCAATCACAAGGCTAAAGGTATGATAAATCTCAAGTGCAATGTTATTATTCAAAATTTATGGATATCACTCAAATGAATGTAGAAAAGAACAACATGATTCTAGACAACAAAATACATATTTTACAAGAGATAATCCAAACTAGGGTAGTAGTCTCATAGCTTGCAACATTGCACAACATAATTAAAAGGATGTATAGTTTCTAGATTTAGGTTGCAAGAATCAAATGGCAAGGAAAATGAAAACAAAGTAACAGTTACGGGAAAAGGAAACATCAATATTCTAACCAAAAAGGTGGAGAAAAGTTTTATTTCTAATGTCTACTTTTTTCTTGGTTTAAAACATAATTTGATGAACCTCGGGTAACTAGTTTGAAAGGGGTATAGTCTATTTTTAAAAGAAAAGAATGCATAATTTTAGACATATTTGTAAATAATCAACTTATTGCAAAAGTCTAATTGACCAACAATGGACTCGGTTATAACATCTTTTATTTGCACACCTAAATTTTGGAAGTATAAACCTACTACATAAGAAAAGCATGGTAAATGGTTTCCCCCTTATAGAAAAACTAGAAAGAGCATGTGAAGGATGTATTTTGGGTAAGAAACATAGAGAATAATTTCTAGTAGGAAATTCAATAACAAAAAAGGTAACATTAGCTATTGTCCATTCATATTTATGTGAACCAATACAAACACCCTCAATTGGGGCAAGATATTACTTTTTGACCTTCATTGATGATTACACAAGAAAAAAATAGGAATGCGTATTTGAGATATTTCGTCAATTTAAGGTTCTTGTTGAGAAGCAAAGTGAGCACTACATCAAAACATTGAGAACAGATAAAGGTGGTGAATACATCTCAAATAAATTTTTAATTTTTTGCAAGGATCATGGAATTCACAAGAAATTCGCTACTAGGCACACACCTCAACAAAATGGTTTAGTTGAAAGGAAAAATAGAACTATGGTAATGGAAAAAGTATCCCTTTTCCTTGCTTGATTTGGGAATGAATTGCCATTAAATTAACCTAATTTTAGCTAGGTTTAGTGTTGTAATGTGTTGTACACATTCACATTGATGTTAGGCCTATTTTTAATAAAATACACCTAAATAGTACCTTATTTAAGGTGTTATAAAGTGTTGTAACACACTTTCACACTTATCTAGGGTCTTCTTAATTAATTATGGTTAATTAGAGCTAATTAGCACCTTTAATTCAAATTTAAGCCTTATTTGTGACACCTTATGAGAATCCATCCTGACACCCATAATTCAAATTGTAAAACATTCAATAGGGAAAAATCAAGGTCCTAGAAAATGGTGCTAGGACCCATTCACTGTAGTTGGCGAATGGGTCCTCCCTCTTTAGGACCCCCCTTTCTTTGTAGATTTAACATGGGTTTGTGATGTTATTTCACCCCTCGAAGGCACTGTCCTGAAAACTTGAGCCAAGATCCATTCACCCTTGGTGGTGAATGGGTCCTCTCTTAATAAGGAGCCCCTTTTTGAATTTGATTCTAGCAAGATTTTAACAATGTTCATTTCCAAATCTAGTGTCAGCTTGAACTGTTTGAATTTTGGGGTTAATCTCTAGGTTTAGTATAAATAAGGGTCTAATTCACATAGTTTCATCCTAGACTTCCAAGCATTCATACATTATAGAAAATTTGAGTTCACAAGAGTTTACAAGAGCAATTCAAAGGTATTTCAAGGCATATTATCAAGGGTTATTGCAGAAATTCAACATAATTTCATCATGTCTAAGGCATAAATCATTCGTGCATGTTATTGAACTAAGATAGTCGATGCAGCATTGAAGATCTCCTTGTAAACATTGTTTCACATCTTATTCAAGGATCAAGATCTACATTCTTCATGGCCACTTCATGTTAGAGTGCAGATTTATACCCTAAGACAACATCCAAGGTATCATCAATTACATATTTCATGTTTCATGCTTTAATTTCCTTATCTCATCATTTGGTTTAATTACCTAAATGGGGTTTGACTTAGGAAAAACCCTATTCACTAATAATCAACAATTTTTTCTCCTCTTGAATGTGTGTTTGCATATTTATAGATTGAAGATCAAGTGGAGAAGAAGTTTAGAGCAAGATTGTCAAAGTTGTCAAGTTGCAAAGTTGACCTTCATAATGCAAGAATAAAGAACTTGAGCTAAAAAAATTGTTATAGGTTTTCGGCAGCTAACAACCAAGGATCTGAGAGTGAAAACATTAAGGAAAATAATCTAGATCTCAGTTTCAAAAACCCTAACAGGGATCCATTCGCCACTAAAGGCGAATGGGTCCTTTGTACCCTAAAACCAAGCTTCTTGCAGCAAGATGCACACCATTTTGAGCTCTAAAAACTTCCCTCATAGTTGCTATATTAGTAAGGGTTAGTTTTTTATTGTTATTTTCATCTTACTACACACAAAATCACATAATATTAGGGTGAAAAGCATAGTGGTTTATCATCAAGATCAATTCATTTTGGTAAACCCTATTTCCCCCCTGATCAAGAACAATTATGGAAATGGCTAGAAACATATTAAAAGAAAATAATTTGTTAAATTAATATTGGGTTGAAGTCTTAGCATGTGCAACCTATATACTGAATAGATTTCCAACCAAATTTGTAAATAATATTATTCTAGAAGAAGCATGCAGTGGAAGAAAACATAGTTTTACTTATATGAGAGTGTTTGGATATGTGGCATATGCACATGTCTAGGATGAATTGATAAAGAAATAGACAAAATGGTAGAAATATGCATATTTATGGGATATAGTTATTAATTAGAAGCTTATAAGTTATACAATTTCCAGTAACCAAAAAGGATATAATCAATAGAGATGTGCAACTCATAGATGAGGAAGCATGGGAAGGAAGTGTAGAGAATACTACAAATGTTGCAATAAGTTTACTACAAGAGGATAAAGAAGAATTAATACAAGAAAGCACTCCTATGGTGACTCCTACTCCTATTCCTACTCAACAAAGTGGTCTTCAAGTGATACCTTCAACAAGTACAAGGACAACCCCACACATTCAAGCAATAAGTCTTTCAAGTGAACAAACAAAATCAACAATAGGCATTCTTGGTGCATGGACATCAATTCCACATTTTATAAGTTCTTCTTCAAGTGATACATCAAATCCAACATTTCAAGCTTTAGAAGACAAAATATCAGAAGTATGAGATATATTTATGAGTAAAATGAAGGTGGGAGTATTGTAGGTTTGAATTTTCTTTTTTCTTTGTATTCACATGCAAATGATCCAATTCATTTTGAAGATGCAATTAAAGATGAGAAATGAGTACATGTAATGGATGAAGAAATATAAGCTATAGAAAATAATGATAGTGGGATATTATGAGTCTTCCACAAGGAAAATATTTCATAGAAGTAATGTGGTTCTATAAGACAAAATATTGAAGAAGGAAGAATTGAAAGGTGCGAGGAAAGGATATTTGTTAAAAGGGATACAAACAACAACCTGGAAGAGATTATTTTGAAACATATGCTTGAGTTGTAAGAATGGAAACCTTTTGTGCATTCTTAGCAACAATAGCCCCAAAAAAATGGAAGGTATATCAAACGAATGTGAATTCAACCTTCTTAAATGGAGAATTGAAATAGGAATTCTATGTGGAGCAACCGCCTAGATATGATGTATCAAGAGAAGAAAAATATTGTATAGGCTAAAGCAAGCTCTTTATGGGTTGAAGAAAGCACCACAAGCATGGTATAGAATAATAGACTCATATTTTTTGATAAATGACTTTAGTAAAAGCGATGGTGATCCCACTCTATACATTCAGGAAAATGATTGTATGATTTTAATAATGTATGTAAATGACCTATTTTTTGGGGGAATGATAATACCCTCATTGCTGATTTTAAAGAGGCCATGAAAATTGAGTTTAAAATGACAAATTTAGGGTTTTTAAGGTATTTTCTAGGCATAGAAATGAAGTAGATGAAATATGGGATTTTTATTTCTCAATAAAAGTTTGCATCAATGAATTTGAACAGGTTTAAAATTCAAAACAATAAGTTTACTCTAACACCAACAACCATAGGTCTAAAATTAAGTAAAGAAGATTGTGCAAAAATAATATGGACTACAAAAATATGATAATATGATATTCCACATTTTATAAGTTCTTCTTCAAGTGATACATCAAATCCAACATTTCAAGCTTTAGAAGACAAAATATCAGAAGTATGAGATATATTTATGAGTAAAATGAAGGTGGGAGTATTGTAGGTTTGAATTTTCTTTTTTCTTTGTATTCACATGCAAATGATCCAATTCATTTTGAAGATGCAATTAAAGATGAGAAATGAGTACATGTAATGGATGAAGAAATATAAGCTATAGAAAATAATGATAGTGGGATATTATGAGTCTTCCACAAGGAAAATATTTCATAGAAGTAATGTGGTTCTATAAGACAAAATATTGAAGAAGGAAGAATTGAAAGGTGCGAGGAAAGGATATTTGTTAAAAGGGATACAAACAACAACCTGGAAGAGATTATTTTGAAACATATGCTTGAGTTGTAAGAATGGAAACCTTTTGTGCATTCTTAGCAACAATAGCCCCAAAAAAATGGAAGGTATATCAAACGAATGTGAATTCAACCTTCTTAAATGGAGAATTGAAATAGGAATTCTATGTGGAGCAACCGCCTAGATATGATGTATCAAGAGAAGAAAAATATTGTATAGGCTAAAGCAAGCTCTTTATGGGTTGAAGAAAGCACCACAAGCATGGTATAGAATAATAGACTCATATTTTTTGATAAATGACTTTAGTAAAAGCGATGGTGATCCCACTCTATACATTCAGGAAAATGATTGTATGATTTTAATAATGTATGTAAATGACCTATTTTTTGGGGGAATGATAATACCCTCATTGCTGATTTTAAAGAGGCCATGAAAATTGAGTTTAAAATGACAAATTTAGGGTTTTTAAGGTATTTTCTAGGCATAGAAATGAAGTAGATGAAATATGGGATTTTTATTTCTCAATAAAAGTTTGCATCAATGAATTTGAACAGGTTTAAAATTCAAAACAATAAGTTTACTCTAACACCAACAACCATAGGTCTAAAATTAAGTAAAGAAGATTGTGCAAAAATAATATGGACTACAAAAATATGATAATATGATATTCCTTAACAATATGGATCACAATCTACAATTGATGACAATCGTTGGTGAAGTTTCCATTAGAGAGAAGACTAGTTTAGTGGAGGGCTTGATCAATTTGAAATTGAACTCAAGCCCTAGGATTCTTGGAGCATGGTAGTTCAAGAAGGATACATATTTGGGTTTATTTGATTCTGCAAATGGCAAGGTGGGATCATGTGGTGAGGATAATATTTTTCCCTTGGTGGAGAATCTAGGAAGGATGGATCATATGGTGAAGACATGGTCAAAGTTGCATGTTCGGAGGAGAAGTGTGTGGGTGAGACACTCAAGGTGTCTTGAGATGACTTCCCCTCGGAGGAGTTAGTTCCTAAGTTCTAAGATGATAAGGAGGTGGATGGTTTTGAAGCATGGATCCCATTAGGGGAATCTCATGCAGCTAATTTGAGTATTCCCTAGATTAAGCATGCTCTGATGGAAGAAAATAAAATAGCAAAGAAGTCTTCTCTACTAGGTTAGAAATGGTTGACCTTTTTTTCTCTAAACTTAAAGGAAAAGGCATTGCTTTTGAGTTAGTGTCTTCATCTAACACGGAAGGTGTTTTCTCCTTCTCTCTCCTAGATTCTCTTGTTGATAAGAATGTTGCTATGATGGATTTATCCCTAGTGGGAAAGGTGTTAGGTCCCTAACCTAATATTGAGGAGTTGTGGACTTGGGTGTGTAAGAAATGGGTGCTAAAAGGCCAGTTGGAAGTTGCAGCTATGGTGAAAGGTTTCTTTTCCTTTGCCTTCTCCTATAATGAAGACCTGAGAAATGTGTTTGTGAAAGGGCCTTGGTCATTTGGGTGTCTCTCTTTGGTTCTTTGTCCTTGGGAACCTAGGATGGACCTATCCAAATGTCTCTCTAATTTTTCTCTTGTGTGGGTCAAACTTTTGAATTTGTCATTGGAATACTGGGATGAAGAAGTTTTCAAGGTAGTAGAAAATTCTTTTGGGAGGATTGTTTATATTGATGAACCCACTTAATCCAGGAAGCAGTTAGTTGCGGCCAAGTTTTGTGTCATGATTGATTAGGATGTCTTGCTGCCTAAGTTCTTTTTAAAATCCAAGGTGGGGTCTTGGAAGCATTAGATTTTTTTTGAAAACCTCCCTTTTTCCTGCTTCAAATGTAAGAAGATGGGACACTGGGCTAAGGATTTCCCTATGCCTAGTGTCCTCCTAAGGTTCTTAAGTAGACTAAGGTTTGGAAGATAAAGGAACCTAAGGAGATTCAAGGTGAATCTGGTGCTAGAAATGGTATGGAGGGTGAGGGGAGTATTGATGTGTCATAGAAAAATGGACCTTTTGCATTTTCATGGTCTTTTAGGTATTTCTTCACGATGCTTGTTCCATTTTTCTTTGATTTAATGTTGTAATGTGACTTAAACATTCACATTAGGTCCTTAAAATTCCAAATTATGGCATCTTGTGAAGGTGTTGTGAAGTGCTATAAAACATTTCTACACTTTTCTAGACTTTATTCATTACAATCCACCTAAACAATCACCTTTTCATCACTTATAAAGTCCTATTTTGAAGTGTTGTAAAGTCTTGTAACAAGATTTCATGCTTTTCTAGGCTTCATTTCACTATTTACACCTTTATTATGCTTTATTTGACCACTTTATGCATTTATAAGGCTTAACTAAGTGTTTTTTTTAATGTAAACCCAACAAACAACATTAAATGCAAGATAATTTCTGACACCCACTTTCAAGTCCAAGGTGGGACCCATTCGCCATGGGTGGCGAATGAGTCCTCTTAGCTTAAAATTTAACATATTGCAAATTTTCTTTTGGGTTTTTATTCAAAATCATCTTATGTCAGCTTGTGATGAGGTATCATCAAGTTACTAAGGCACAAGTGTGTATAAATATGTTTTTTTCTCCTCATTTTACATCCTCTAATTCATTCAAGCAATCTTTTCATTCACTAAGAATTCAATTAGCATTTGAGCTCTTTGCATCATTCAATCAAGCATCGATCAAGTATGTTGGAGTAGCCATTGACATATCTTCAAATTTCTTCAACAAGGTTGTGGTGAGTTTAGGAAATTTTAATGTTGTTTATTTGTCTTTCCTTGTTCATTTCATTCAATTTATTCATTAAGGGTTTGATTACCGAAGTGGGATTTGACAAAGGCAAATCCCTATACTCTAACCCTTAACCATTTTTCCCCTCTTGCATGTGCGTTTGTAGACTTGTGTATGTAGATTTATCAAGAAATTAGGTGTTAAAAGGTAGTCGATAAGTCAACAAAGTGTTTCAAGTCAAGTACAACCTATTTCAAGCTTGGAAACAACCTATAGTCTGTTTTCTGCATATTTGACTCTATCAACCCAACAAGAAGAAAAACTCAGATCTGGTGCTACAGAATTGGTCCCTGATTTCATAGAGTTTTGGGAGAGGACTAATTCACCATCAATGGTGAATGATTCCTGCCTTAAGAATGGAAAACTTTATTTTGTCAGATTCTGGATCCCGACACTCAGAAACCTATTTTCATCAGAAGCGGGACTGATTTGCCATCAATGGTGAATGAGTCCCACTGGTGATTTTCAGTGATCTCTGTCAACATTCAGGACACTTTAAATTCTTTATTCTCTGCCCAGGTGCACTCTAATTCAGCCTTCTTTATTTTGTTTTTCATTTGTTCATGTTCAGTTCATGCTTGCATATCACATTGTGTTTTCAAATATTGCATATATCTTAGGTTTTGCATTCATAATTAGTCAGTAACATTACTTAGTTTCCCTTAGATCATTCCATTTAGTCTTAATTACATCATACATTTCCTAATTTGAGTGAAGCACATTGATTTTGAGTGAGGTTTATCTCTCTCCTTTTAGGTGAAACATCCTAAGAGCGCAAGAGTAGCGTATAAGCCTCACTCCTAAAAATATACGATTCAACTAATATTTGTCCTATTCCTCCATTGGAGGATGGAAAGACTCTGGAGATTCTTTGGGTAGGGGATGTTGATCTCTCTTTATCTCAGGATGTGGACCATGTTTCAGAGACTGTGTGCTCTCCAAGGGGGATTGTGGTGGAGCTAGTTGTTGTTTTGTCATCTCCTCTCCTTGCTGGTTTGGAGCTGATAGTTGACGAAGGAGTTCTAGTTGTGGTTGACACTATGAGCAAAGATGAAGAGGGTTTCACCCATGTGTGTGGTAGAAGGAATAAATCTTCTTCCTCACCCCCCCTTAGCCTCACAAAGGCATCACTATGAGAAGATAGAAGGCGGATTGTGGATCTAAGTCTAGAGGTTAGGGAAGACCTAGCCTACAGAAGAGCAAGGAGAGAGAATGAAAAAGGGATATTAATGAGGGGTTCCAAAAAGCCCTCTTCGATCTATGCTCTAATAGCACCCCCTCTTCTTGCAAATGAAGATCATTTCATGGAATATCAAGGGGTTGAATAACCTGCATAAACAGGACCTCCTAAAGAATCTTGTCCAAGAGATGAAAATGCAGATTGATAAGCTAGAGACTTTGAAGAGTATGTTCTTTAAAGACTATAGGGTCCATGGATTTAGCCCTAATGGAGCTTCGGGTGGCATGGCCACTTTTTTGAATGCCAAGCTATTAAGAGGTGTCTCAATAGTTGCTAGTTTCAACCATGTTGAGACTAAGTTTATTTGGATTAAAGATTCTTATTCTTGGGTTATCTCTAATGTGTATGCTCCTAACTTAAAGAGATATAGGAAAAAGCTTTGGGGTGACCTTGGGAGTCTTAGGATGAACTTTTTGGATCTCCCCTAGATTATAATGGGGGATTTTAATAATCCTCTATATGATCATGAGAAAGTGGGAGGGTCTCAAGCTAATCCTGATAGTAGGTTTGATTTAAGAATTTTTATTGATGAAAATGCTCTTGTTGATGTTAAGCTTTCTATGGCTAGCTTTACTTGGTCCAATTGGTGTGTTGGGATGGATATTATTCAAGTGACATTAGATCAAGTTCTGACCTCGTCTTCTTGGATTGTGGACTTCGATTATTCTTTATCTTCTATTATGAGGTGTGGGTCAGATCCCTTCCCTATCTCTCTTGTGACAAATAGGCTTGGGAATAGGAAGAGATTTCCTATCAGGTTCAAAGCCATGTGGTGAAGAGATCCTCATTTTATGGATTGTATAAAGAAATGGTGGAAAGTTAACATTGATGGTTGTGTGATGTTTAGAGTTGCCAAGGAGCCGAGTTTTGTTAAGAGGAATCTCAAGAAGTGGAATAAAGAGTCATTCAGCCATATCTTTGATTCTAAAAGCTATGTTCTTAAGAATTTGGATGAGGTCCAACAAGTCATTCAATCAGAGGGCTTATTGGAGGATCTACAATTTTTGGACAATAGTCTTTTGGTGCAACTGCATGATATTGTCACCAAGGAGCAAGACTTATGGAGGATGATCTAGTTTGGGATCAAAGGAGTGTGGATGCTTTTCTAGAAATTATTCCTAGAGTGGTGATGAAGAATTTGAACAAGGAGTTGATCACTATTCCATTGGCCTGAAAAGTCAAAGATATGGTTTTCTCTTTTGAAGGTAATAAGGCCTCTGGCCCTAATGGCTTTCCTTTATGTTCTTCTAGTCATGTTGGGAAATTGTCTCTAAAGATGTGATTAATGCCACTAAGGAGTTTTTTGGATCTAGAAGTCTCCTTAAAGAGCTTAATGTGACTTTCATTGCTCTAATTCCTAAATCTACCAATGCTAAGTCTTTTGATGAGTTTCACTTGATCAGCCTCTGCAATTCTTTTTACAAAATTCTTTAAAAAGTGTTTGCTACTAGATTGCAAAAATGATTGAATTTTTTGATTTCTAAACACTAGAGTGTTTTTTTCAATGGCCATCAAATCCTTGATTCTATTCTTATAGTTCATGAGATTTCTCATTCCATTAATTTTTCTAAAAATCCTTGTTTCTTCCTAAAGATGGACCTACTCAAAGCTTATGATAAAGTGAGTTGGAGATTTCTTTTGAATGTTCTGGACCGGTTTGGTTTTTGCAAGAAGTTCCTCCAGCTAGTTGAGCAACCTATTTCTTCTCCCTCATTTTTTTCCCTAGTGAATGGTTCTCCTTCTCTTTTCTTTAGGAGTTCGTGTGGGCTGAGGTAGGGATACCCCATATCATTGCTTATTTTCATCTTGATGGCAAAGGCTTTGGGTTGTAATATCTAGAAGGCAATTCATGTTGGGGTTCTGACGTTTCTTTCGTTGTCTTCCAGATGTGACCCAATTACTCACCAACAATTTGTTGATGATACTATTATGATGGGTTCTTCTCCAGTTATGGAAGTTAGAGTTGTTAAGTTGTTGTTGGCAGACTACGAGAAGGCTTCTCGTGGAAGGATCAACCTTCCTACAAGTTAAATTTTCTTCCTCAACACTCTGGAAGCTCTACAAGTTAAGCTTACTAGACTCTTGTTGTGCATCAAAGGTGAGTTCCCATCTTCTTATTTTGGGCTCCCTTTGTGTATGTCCAAGATTCTAGAATCCTTTTGCTTGGGCTTGCTAGATAAATTCAATAGGAAGTTAGCAGGCTGGAAATGTGCACTCCTTAGCTAGGCTGGTAAAATTAAGCTTATTTCTTCTAGTATCCAAAACCTACCCCTATATGCTATAAGTCTCTTCAGAGTCCATGTTAAGTTTGAAGATAAGATGTAAGATATTATGAGAATATTCTTATGGTTGGGTGTTGAGACTAAAGATAGAATTCCCCTTGTTGCTTGGGATTTGGTGTGCAGACCGAAGAATTGGGGAGGTCTAGGTATTAGAAATGTAAAGTATTTTAATAAGGATATTTTGTCGAAGAATGTGTGGAGGCTCCTGAATGGGGTTGTTGGGTTGGCCTCTTTGGCAAGTAACAAGAAACTATATGGCCTAGAGAGATCTCTTCAGAGGAAATCCCTTCAGGTTTGTGTTTTTTTAGGATATCATGCTTTGTAGGGACCTTATTGCTAGAAGTGTTAAATGGTTGTTGAGTGATGGTTCTAATATTATGTTTTGGGAAGATATCTAGTGTGGGGTCTGCCCTCTTATTTATCTTCCTTGGGAACCTCCTATTGTCCCCTTATGTAAGTGCTTCTTAGAGGCCAAGGTGGCTGATTACTTTGTTGATGGGGAATGGAAGAATTTTGAGATGTGCAACCCATCTCTGAAGGTTTTAATGGATTTCTTATGTAAGGTCTGGATCTCTTCTTTCTCGAGATTGGATTGAGTCATCTGGGCCCCTTGTTCTAGAGGCAATTTTTTTGTGGCTTCTACTCTCTTAAGCTCTTTGGAAGCGCCCCCTTCTCTTCCTTTTTGGGGGAGGTTGTGGAATAAGAAGTTGATTCCCAAAATTAATGTTTTATTTTGGTTGCTTATGAAAGGTAAAGTTCTGATGCATGACAACCTATGTAAGAAGGGATTTGAAATTTTGAATAGATGTGTTATGTGTGAAGCTAATAGTGGGAATTCTTACCATATTCTCCTTGACTATGAATACTCTTATTCTCTTTGGAGAAAATTTCTCAGACTATGGGATGTTGGTTGGGCCTTTCCAAATTCTCTTGCTAAGTTTTTTGACCAATGGACTTGCCCTTCATCCTCTCCCATTTTGAGGTGGTTATGGGATCTCATGGCTCTGCACATTGTTTGAGGAATATGGAAAGAGATAAATAGTAGGATTTTTTGGGAGACTAAGCTTAAGGTTTATAGTCTTTTTATCAAGATCTTTCAGGCCATTCTGGAGAATTTTTTTATGATTCATTCTAATTCTGTTCATTGTGTCAAGTCTACTTGCCTTGGTAGTTATGAGCTTATGGTGACTTCTAAGTAGAAGATAAGTTCAATTCCTATTTTGAATCCGAAGTCAAGCTCAATTGCTAGATTGAACACAAGATGGAAGCCTCCTCCTTTTGGTTGGGTTAAGGTTAACTTTGATGGGGCGGCAAAGGGAAATCCTAGACCTACAGTATATGGGGGGTGGTAAGAAATGATATTGGTAGACTCCTTGGCATGGTGGCACTCCCATTGGGTACTCAGACCAATCATTACATGGAGACAGAGGCTGCATTCATAAGTGTTAAGTATGCTACTAGCAAAGGTTACTCCAAACTTTGGGTGTAAGGCGACTCCATGAACATCATAAATTATCTGCATGGCACTCATCCTCTGAGTTGGAATGTTGACCATCTTATCAAGGATACAATAATTATGTTGCAATCTTGTGATGAGACTCGCATCTCTCATGTTTACTAAGAAGAAAAATTGTTGGTAGCTTTTTTGCCAACGAGGCTATTAGCTTAAATGAATTTCATTCATGGGAAGAGGGATTGATTCTTCCTGAGAAAGCTAGGAGTTTATTAAGGAATGATGGCTTGGGATGAGGTGTTGTGGTATTTATGGTCTAGTACCTTTCTTGAGTTTGCACGCTTTGTGGGTAATTTTTGGCTCCCTAGTCTTTAGTTGAGTTATTTTTGCAAGGGTCCTATAATTTTTATGTCGGTTGCCATGGGTGGTGACAGGAGCCAAATCGAACAACACTCTTGTGGTGACATTTAGAGAAAGAAGAAAATCTGGAGTATTTTGAGCCATGGAAATTTCACTACATTTTTGGAGAGATTGCATGGGCATGACCCTAATGCCTAGGTGCAATTTGTTTCTTTTTGGAATAGTTCTGGAAGTGGAGGTTAATGAGGACTTGATTGCCACTGTCAAGGTTATGCTAACTATGGGTCAGAAGTTTTTGAAGGATAAAAAAATCAATGAAGAAGTGATGGTTCATTTTTCTAAAGATGATGAGAGGAAGCAATTAATCAAATTGGAGAGTTGGGGTTATGAGAGAACTTCCCTCAATAAAATCTGGGAAAGTGTTGTTGAGGTCCTGATGTGCTATGTGACCCTGAAAGGGAGGTTTAGTGATATTTGTGGTCACCATTTTATGCTCCTCAACCATTTTAGACATGGTTTGTTCATTTCATTTCCTTTTTTCCTATTATCTTCTTTGGAGGTCTCGATGTGTGCACATCTGAAGAATAGGAGGGTCATCTTCCTCCATGAAGGGCTTATCTTACTTATTATGGAGCATGTCAAGGCTCTTATCCCTGCTCTAACCATCAAGGGAAAGGAAAAAGTTGTAAGTGATCTATCTGGGTTGTTGGGTTCGAAGTCCCCTTTATAGGAGGAGGAGAAATGGAATGAGGATGAAGAGGATGCTTCTCCTATGGCAGTAACTACATCTTCAAATTAG
The DNA here is from genome assembly GCA_007258455.2 of Sequoia sempervirens. Taxonomy (NCBI): domain Eukaryota; kingdom Viridiplantae; phylum Streptophyta; class Pinopsida; order Cupressales; family Cupressaceae; genus Sequoia; species Sequoia sempervirens. Next base: position 174,440,729 of record VDFB02105785.1, read on the forward strand.
ACGAAGGTTCCTGGTGCTAAGTGTAACAAGATACCTAACCAGTTGGCCCTTTCTGAGAGTGAGGACATAGAGGTGGGGTCGAGTGATTCATCTCCCAAGTATCCAGAGGTGGTTGTTGGTAAAGTTATTGTTGGTGGTAGTTCAGAGGTGGGGACACATGGTAATGGTAAGGGTTTGGTTGATAAACTAAGGAGGTTGTAGAAACGAACTGCTAATTTAAAGAACAAGGCTTTTGAGGTTTCGATTAAGGACCCAAATGTGGCTAGTGAGGATAAGGATTATGGTGACAAGAAGGTGTCCATTGAGTATTCTCCCATGTAGGACTTTCCCAAGGAGGAACAAGACAAGGAAATTAGGGTCTACATGAGGAGAATGTGGAGAAGAGTAAAGCCAAATAGGAGCCTTTGAAGGTAAATCCTCTTTTCAAGGACTTTTCTTACCTTGATGATGATGCTACTTCCATGCTTTATTTACTAGATATGGCTAGGGATGGGGCCACTAGTACCTTTAAATTGGCTAAATGGACTCTTTAAGAGTTCAATAAAATCAATATTAAAATCAAAGGCATAAAGGAGAATATGAAGAATGTTCCAAAGGGTTATGTGTCAGAAATTATTATAGATAGAATGGTGGACCTTGAAGGTTCCTATCATGATTTTAATTATTTTTCTGATGAGATATTGGTGGCTCTGGAAGCCAAGGTTTTAGGCATAAATTTAGACATCAAGAATTTAATGCAAGTGTGCCATATCTCTGTCAAGAATAGTGTAGACTCCCTGGAATTCCTTTTTAGGAAAATAAGTGAACTGAGGGAGGATCAGGTTTATTTCTTTGAGCTTATGGAGAAAGAGCATGTGGCCAAGGGAAAGGGCAAAAAAACTACTAAAGATGACGACAAAGGTCCTACTGCTAGAGGGTCAGTTGATTGGAAGAAAAATTTTGATGCTGAGAAAAAGGAGCTATTGGACATGGTCGAGAGGCATAAGAATTAATAGATTGAGTTCGCTAATACTTTGGGTGGCTTAAATTAGTGTGTGGTCTTTTCTTTCTTGCTATTTGTTTCCTGCTAGGAGTTGGTTTCTTTTTGGTTGTTTTGTTGTTGTGTGGCTGATGGGTGTTGTTGGTGGTATTTTGTCTTACTTTTAGTTTAGCACCCGCCCGTTAGTGTTTTTTGGTTGTTGGGTTGTTGTTAGTGGTATTTTGAAAAAATTCTTGGAAACATTTTGTATCCTCAGTTGTAAAGGGTTTTGGGTCCCTTCAAAACCTATTTTTCCCTTTAATAAAAACAATAATATGGACCGAACCTAATACAAAAGCATGGTTAAAAATTTGACGTATTAGATGGAAACTAGACTTGATATAATTTATGCATTATCTTTAATTTGTAGATTTATGAAGAATCCAAAAGAGACATATTACCTAGGATCTAAAAAAATTATAAGGTATGCTAATGAAACAAAGGGAGATGTTATTTTGTATACTATAAAAATGAGTTTAGATTGGTTATATATGTGGATAGTGATTGGTTAGGAGTTGTAGTGATAGGAAAAACACATTAAGATATGTATTCCATATGGGTTCAAGAGTTATTTCATGGGCTTCTGAGAAACAACCCATTGTTTCTATTTCAATAGTTGAAGCTAAATATATAGCAACAATAAGGGCATCATGTTAGGAAATTTGGATAACAATAGTATTAAGAGAATTAAGGAATGAACATGAAGAAGTTACTAAGATCTATAATGATAAATCTATAATAACACTATCCAAGAACCTAGTTTTTCATATGAGGAGTAAACACATTGAAAAAAGGTATCATTTTATTATAGAGTTTATCAATGATAGAGATTTTTTTTTTTATGATTTCAGGTCTAAAGAATAGTATGGAAATATAATTTCACCAAACCATTAGGAAAATAATTATTTTTCATCAAAGAGATAGTTTGGGCATCATGGATGTGAGTAGTTATGATTAAGAGTGAGTTTTGGAATTTAATCCAAACTACTCCATTAATTACTCCTCCATAGATCATTCACCCTCCATTTTATTTCTATGTCTTCTCCACTCATTCATGTGTGTGGGATTTGACTTCTCTAGCTCTATTTGCATTTTCTCTATCATCACATTCTCTAAATCAAGATAATTTCAAATATAAATTAACTACATAATCTTCTTTGTCAACTTTTTCTACACAACATAATTAAATGCAATAATTAGTTTTGTTTCTTGTCATTTGTGTTGGGAATATACATTGAAGTAGTCATTTTATGAAAGTTATGTGTATAAAAAAATTACATGCTCCATTTTAGCAATAGGTTGAAGTAGAAACTTTTCTTAGTGGCCTATGAATAGGGGACTTTGGTAAGTTAGTTTATTGGAGTAAAGAAAGGGCAACAACTCTATTTTATGTTCTTAAATTCTATATGTTCTCAATAAAATATATAAATTAATTTCAATTGGATTTAATTGTGTTTTATTTATGTAGTTTATCTCTTTGTTTCTTATTATTTATTTCTCCACTATCTTTTGCTTCAAATGTTTAATTCTATTATGAATGGTACCAAGGCTAAATAAATTATGGCTCAAGTTATTGTAACAATTTGGAAAAAATAAAACAGAGAACAAAGATTCTCTTGCACATTTCCATCAAATATTTAATCATTTCTTGTGTACAAGACATCAATACCTCTACAACCATGTGAATAATTTTGAAAAGTTTAAATGAGATAAACTTTGTATATTTATAAGAGAAAGGGAGGAAGCATACAAATAATAGATTTCATAATATAGGCTCAACATTGATGGCCATGGACAAGAATCTATCTAAAGGAAAGAAAATAGAAAATTATAAAGGAGGATAACATTATGACATAAGCTATAATGATGGCACATCATTCAAGATAAATTTTGATGTAAATAATAATTAAAATTTTAATTACAATGATAAATTTGGACACTTTACATATACTAGTTGAAAAATAAATTGAATGATTCCAAAATAAACAAAATCTGAAGATAAATTTATCAATGGTGCAGATAAGATAAATGGTGACGTTATTATTATTAAGTTATTTATTTTGGATGTTACCCTTTATACATAAACAATTGATTGCAATGCTTTTTTATATTTAGGGGTGCCAATTAACATTGCATATAATTAGAGATTGGTTGAATTTCATCCATGAGAAATGCTATGGTAGTAAGATCTATCTAAGTGATGATAGGTCTAATGATATAAAAGATTATGGTGATCTAAGCATTGTGTTACCTAATAGAGATGTAAGACTACTTGCGAATGTGATGCATTTTCCAAAAAAATAAGAAGAATCTAATATTTTCTTTAACATTTATATATCAAAACATAAAATTATAATTTGTAAAGACAAATTACTAAGTTAAGCACATACAAGAATTGATACAAGGGGCTTATACAAATTGGATATTGCATCTACATGTATATTAATATAAAATGTATGACATTGAGAGGTATGGTCACTTAACTCTTAGAGATCTTGTCTCTCCACAAAGATAAAGAAAAGGTAAAAGCTCTTCTAAATTTTTATAATGAAAAAATTAATTGTGATATTTTACATTAAAGAAATGAAACATATGAAGGAATTTCCTACAAACTTAAATAAAAGAAAAAATAATCTTGAATTAATACATATAAATATGTGTGGTCCTATGCAAACCAACTCACTTGGGGGAGCTTATTACTTTATTATATTTGTTTATGATAGAGCTAGACACATGTGGGTTTATTTCTCATCAAATATGAATGGTTTTTTTCAATGTTTCAAAGAATTTAGAACTATGGTTGAAAAATGAATCACAATATTGAGATTCTCATATCAAATCAAAGGGACAATATAATTTTTTTTTAAAATATAAATAATTGTAAATAAAATGGCATCTTCAAAAATTACTAGTTCCTCATGGTTGTCAACAAAATGTCATGGGTGAGAGGAAGAATAGATTAATAGTTGAGAGTGTTAGAATAAATGAATAGTTCTAACCTATCTAAATGTTTTATATGTATCAATTTTATGTTGTAGATGTGTCAATAGACATTGAAGTGGTGTCATTATTAGTTAGTTTTTGTCAAGCAACTCCATTTAGGTGTCATGTTAGATTCTAAGTTTGTAGGGAGTTTTGAAGTAGTTGTTAAACTTCTCTCCAACTATAATATGTGTTGTAATCCATTTCAATGAACTAATGATGAGTCAATACAATTTATTTGGTTTCAATTAAGAATATGAATCAATTAAATGCTTCAAAATTATATATATATATAATTTTCAACTTATGACGAGTAAAACGTTCTTTATTATTAAAATTATGTTACCTATTCAGAAGATCCTAACCATTGAAAATTAACTCTCAACCTTTAATAAAGCCATTATCCTTTTTATTTTCTATGTTTTCCTATAGTAACAATAATAATACAAACCCAAAAAACAAAAGGAAAAAAACAAAATTAAATAATTTACTAGGATCTAACTATCCAAAAGTACCTCAGTCACGAAGCTGTGATGGAAAAGGCTTCCTTAGATTTTACTTTTCAAAACCCGATTAACAATATTCTTCAGCAGCTTCCACTCGTCACTAAAACATGTACAAACGTAATTTAACATGACTTAAGTTTCCAAAATTTAAGATATAAAAAAATGAACGAGAAAAATGTCAAGAAAAGCATAAGTGCTCGACAATATATTGCACTCACTCATTATTATCAATGGTTTGACCCACAAAAAATGAAACAATTTTGAGCGCCTTCTTCCACTCCCGAAGTTTTTCTCTGGTGTATCTTCCCTTCTTTTCATGCCTCGAAAACGCTTCAGCAAAGACTCCTTTAACATGCCGAACATCTCGAGGTTGAACATGATAGAAAACGGGAATAATTTTGCAGCCAGTTTTGAGCATAAATGACAGCTCTGCCAAACACCACGGGGATTGTGCGTAATTCTCTGAGAATATAGCTATATGTAGCCAAGCACTGCGCATCGCCGCTTCTAATTCGCTAGGGAAGAAATCCCCCAGTTCAAGCTCTTCTGAATCAAGAAAAACTCTGAAGCCCATGCCAATCAGAGTATTGTAGAGGGGGATTGCGAGCGTTTCTTTAACATCGAGGCTGCGATAATTAATAAATATATCATACGGCGGCTTTTTGTTTGGCACTGATGTCCCAGAAGTATACGGAGATGGTGCAACTTCTTCAAAAACATTTGTAGGGCTACCATTTGTGACAGGCTCAGGTGACGCTGAATTGGTTGGACTAAACACAAATAGGGAAGAAACGAAAGCAAAGCGGTTGAAGATGGATGAACATAGGCGTTGAGGTGAGGTTTTGGCAGAACTAGAAGGACGAGGTTTAAGTTCGTATGAAGCATTTGTTAGCTCATTCTTGGGTTGATCCCCAGTGGCACATTTAGAAGGAGATGCCATGCAGTGGTTTGGGATTTGACAAAAGAAAGATGGAAGAACACAAGGGAAACTAGAATGAAAGAATGATTCACACGTTTTGAAATATGTTTATTACTGTGCGCTCTTGATGAAAATCAGTGGACTTCGATTAGTTTGGAAACCTCATAGAAAAACATAGATATATCTAAGAGGTAAATAATTTGTGAAGGAGTTGTCTAAATTTTCAATAATCTGTACAAAACAGACAATATGGTCGATCCAAACAATAAAACAAACCTTGTTTTGTACGCTACTTTTAAGAAATTTTGTGATCTTAAAGATAAATTATATTTTTCAATGTTGTTGATCATTTTCATTGACACATAGGATTGATAAAACTATTAGCTCTTTCTAATATTAGCTTTTAGTGAATTGTGCATTGTTAATATTCATACTATGAACTTAGGTCAATAATGATTAGCAACATGTCTAGATATAGTTATCAAATTGAAAAAACGACAACTGTGGTGATTAACTATCTTGAAAATAGAGTATATTCTTTAGATTATGAAATGTTGCATTCAACATCTACCAACAAATTGCACACAAACATTATGCACTAGTGAACACACATTCAAATTATTCTTTCCAAATAATCATCTCATATGATTCTATACATAAAGTATAAATAGACACACTAGAAAAACTCAAGTGGTAAAAAAGTTAATCCCTTGTAGATGACTTCCACAATACCAATTAAGAAGTAAGCACCATGAATATAGTAGATCTTTAACAAACATAAGAATAATTTTATCCTAAAGTATTAAAGAAAATGGTAGAATATAAATGATGAATTACATGAGAATACATCCAACCAATGTAAGACCAAGTAATTCCTAATTATTTTCTTAAGATTTATGAACATATCTCTAATTATTTATACTATTATTTTAAATGTAATATTGATTAAAAATATTTTATTTCCTTTTCTATAAGATGTATGTCTACAAGAAAGATAAAATATACATAAAAACCATCATCAATAACATAGACTATTTATGATTTAAAGAAAATAAGGAATTCATCATTCTAATAGTGCAATTCACACATCCTTGTCTTTTTTCATTTATTTTTGTGTCTATGTTGATAGAATGTCTTAATACATTCACATATTGACAAATGACATAATCCCATGTTAAGTGACGCTCCTTCTTTCATACTATTCTTTAATTACATATATTCTTAGACATTCAAGTATTAATAAAATAAAATTTGACATACTCACCTAAATTAAGTATCCATGACATTTATTAATTAAGTTATTTTCATTTCTATGAGGTGAAACTCACATTCACAAATCTAAACTATGATTTTTAAATATGTCATTTAAAATAGTGGTTGATTGGTACCCATTATTTTTCCACCTTAGAAGATGGAAATAAATTTACACAATTTATAATTATATCTTTTATTTAAAATAATTAAATTACTTGAATTCACGTTAGATTTTAGTAAATCAATATTTCAAATGGCACATTATATTCCATCATTAATATAGGAGAAAATAGATAATAAGATTGTAGAACTAATTATTTAAAAGAGGTAAATAAAAAATATTATAAACCAAAAATATAGAAGAAACATAACATTAGAAAATAAAATGATTGGTCAGAAAATAAAAAGTGAGAACACACCAAAATAAAATGACTAAAAAAATAAATTAAAGAATCAAATTTTAAAAGAACCAAAAATATAGTATAATCAATAATAAATTTATAATTTATAACAATAGTAAAACAATAGTAATCATTATATTAATAACGAAAAAAAAACTACATATTAATGGTGTCAATAGTAATGTTATATATTTTCAATATAAAATAATTAAATTGATATAATCAATATTATAAGTAATAAAATCAATACTTTCTTAAGATAATTAATTGTTTGCAATTATATATATGCATTTAAAATATATATAAATTCTAAATTATTGTATTTGATTAAGTATTATTTTATTTTATTCCTAAATTATTATTTTGTATATATAAACACCAAAATTATAATGTAAACAATATTTTAATTAATTTAATTAAAAAATATTAAAAATATTGATAAAGGGCATAATCTTATAAAAAGTTTTATTTCTTCTATATTATAATTCATTTACTAAATACGCTTTCTAACATATTTATTTCTCATTTTTTTAGATGTAAAATATTCAACTAAATTATGTATTGATGATGTCTAATTTATAGTCATTTTCTACCCTTTTCTTTCTATCTTAGTAAATCTAAAAACAATTTTATGCAATTTATTGTTATATATTTATTTTTAAAACTATTTAGTTACATTCATTTATCATATAGAGATATTATGTTCTCACAAAAAATATTAATGTGTTCAACTATTTTTAGAAAACAATTATGTGAACTTTTGTCAATCAATATTTCAATCACACTTTATAATCTATCATTAAAAATAAATAGAATTTGAAAATTATATTATAAAGATAATTATTTATATGAAAAAGTCAAGAAGAATTTAAAGTAAAAATAAGAAGAAATAAAAATATTTAAAATATAAAGAGGAAAGAAGTGAATGAATGGACATAGGTCCAATAGAAAATAGGAATAAAGTTTACAATTAAATAGAAATCAAAGGAAAGAAAAAATTAATATAATTAAAAATAAAAATAAATTTATATAATAATAATGAACTCATTAGTGATGAAAATGAATAGTTACAAGAAAAAAAATAGTGTTATATAATATATTATTATAATTATTAAATTTAAATTAATATTGAATTTAATAGTAATAAAAATTAATTATAATTACATATTAATATAAAAATTTAATAATATATCAATATAATCAATAATAACTATATATTGATAATGAATTCAATAGTATTGAGAAAGAATAATAATAGTATATTAATAATAACAAATGTAATATTATGTATTGTATTATTCAAGTGATTAATTGATAGAATCAATATTATACTTAATATAAGTAATTAACTTAAGTATTTAATATATATAAACATAATATTAACTTTAAATTAATTTTATTTACTAAAAATAGTAATATAAATATAAAAATATTGATTATACAACTATTAGTTATTAAAAGAATAACAACATTAGATATATTATTTTTAGAGAGTAAGGCAGAAAGAAGGTCAAGAAATGAAGAGGGGTCGAGAAGAGGAAGAAAGGTAGAAAGATTAAGAGGATGAAACATTATAAGACTAGAGTTAAATAAGAAAATTGATATTGATTGGTTAGAAAGAAGACAATGATACTATTACATAATTAAATATGTTTAAAAAATTGATTGTATTTTTAATTAAAAAAGTAGGGTTAGAGCCCTAATCCCATACAATATTATGAAACAGGCCTTATGGCTAGTGGATCAAACCCCAAAGAAATAAGAACTATATATTAAGGCTCCTAACTAGAAGTTCAAACCATAACTAGGCCTACTAACCACCAAAAAAAATATAAACAAAAATAACCCATCAACAATAGTGACCCAAAAGATTGACTATACTACTCAGGCTACAAAAGGGACTTGAAACCCTTATAGAAAGGTTGTGATGGGAGCTAAAACCAAAACCCCTAGGACTACAACCAAAGATGATACAAGGACAAACAACAACCAAACTTCAACTAGGAAATAACACATCAAAGATGAATCCAAAGCTAGAAAGAAACAAACACTAGCCAAAAGTTAGGTTTGATCATAACAATTACTTCTTGAACACCAAATTTGATCTTTATCCCTTCCTCTATAGGGAAAAGTAGGTCCATAATGGAAAAAAGGAAGCAAAAATTCCCAAAAAACAAATCCATTGAAATAATATTCACTCAAATTCTCTTAATTTCTCCACTTCCACAAGGGAAACTGAATCACTTGATGTGGAACCACAAACCCATGTTCCTTCAACACTACTAGTGAACTTGAGATCCACCTCAATAGAATAAAAATCTAATTCAATAGGAGTATTAGAAGGAACAACTTCATCATTAATCCATTTGCATTCAACACTACCTAAGACAACTAACCCTCAACTAACAAGCTACTCAAAAAACTAATTTATGAGCCATAAAAACAACAATCTAAATGAAGTGGAACAACCACAACAATTCTCTAAACACTTCACATCTATAGGAGAAGAAAAGAGAAGACCAATCAAAGGGAAACATGATTCCCATTCCACAAGAGCCACATCTCACTAGCAAACCTGAGCTCCACCTCAATAGGAGAAAACTCCACCTTTGTATGAGTTGCCAAAGACAAAGCCAACAAGATGAAGAAAATCCCTCCAACACACCTGCAAAAAAAATCCACCCCAATGGGAGAACCAAAATGTGAAGGTAGCAAGAGCTAAATTCCACAACAAAAGGGATAGACTCATCTCCCTTAAGCTCCACAAGCATCTAGTTTTTCAAGAAAGGAATTGAGAACAACCCAACCATAAACAAAAAAATAGAAACATGAGTAGCCTCCACTCCATTGTTTGTCCTTAGTAGGAATATAGCATACTTCCAAATCCAACTCCAAAGGAATAATACCATTTTCAACAACCAAATATCAAACTGTATGACACTATAGTCATTGCAATCCACATGTGGTTCAAGCTATCCTTCAAGGCCAAACAAATAGAAGAAAACCCAAATACCTTAGAAGCTTCGACCACCATGTCAAGGAACCTGAAAAACTAGAACATTAGAGAATCTAAAACAAGGTGGGATATCACTCCCTTGAACACATTCGAAAAGGAGGCAAAGTAGTTGACCTCCTCCATAAGCCACCCCCAATGGTAGAAAGTCACAGACACCAAATAAAAAGATAACCACTGTAAAAAAGGAATCATAACTCCTAAAGAGTTCAATAAAAATCCCTTTAAGGTTTAGGGAATTTGGGACTTTGTTATAGCCATAGAGAGAATTGTAGCTAACATTAAAGATAAAAAAACACTCCACCACTTCCATGAGCACTACCTCCATCTCAATAAGAAGGGTTTCCACCTCAAAATGAAAAGAAAAATATGAAAGAAGGAAGAGAGAAAGAATCCCATAAAGTAGGGCATAAAGAAAACCCATGAACATAGAGTACCTCTAGGACAAGAGGAGAAAACTTGCACAAAATCGAGATGATAGTTAAAGAGAATGAAAATTTACAGCAACAACTCCAAAGGAGAGATGCATCCACCAACCTGTTAAGATAGAGGATTAGGGTAAAAGGAAAAGTAGAGGATAAGAGGTCTCGAGTAGACTAGTAGACCAAAAGGACTACAAATAGCAAACTAGAACACACCAAATTTGAGCTTCAAAACAAAAACTCAAGCATCCCAAAGCACCTCTAGACAACCCACTAGCATCCACATAGACCAAAAAGGTAGGAAAATATGGTAGCACCACATGAGACCCATCCCTCATGCATACAAGAGCAATCATGAATAATTGTAGGAAATAATAACAAGCCTAAAAATGGGGCATAAAGAAACAAGGTGGCTATATAGAAGGCATAGTAATCACTTCAACAAACTGGATAAAATAGGGGAAAAATCATAAAATCTACCCACAAGATCCTAATTGGTTAGAACTAAGCCACAAATCCTATTTAGACCACAAAACCACATCATTCTCATTTGCATCTGCATCACCATCACTATCTCCTTCAAATGATTTTGAAAAAATAGTTCCGATCTATTTCCCACCTAGCATCCCATCTCCTTCAAATGAAAATTCAATGTTAAAATGATAATATTTTTTATTAGATAAGAAAGGAAGGGCCTTGATCCCTTACAAAATGAAAAAATGAGCCAAACAACTCAGCAAAAAAAAAAGGCCAAACACAACCAACTAGAGAGAAATAGCAAGACAAGAACTACAAAACCAACCAGTAGCAAAGAAAGAGCTACTAGCAAAAGACTAGTCAAAAACAACATACAACAAGAAACTATTCAAGAAATAGAGCTTGAACCTAGCAAAGCCTCTAAGGGCATGTTAAATGAAATTGTGACCTCTTAGAAGAATGTTTCTTCTTTCAACTATTGTCTAATGAGAATCAAAAAGTGAAATTGAGAATTTTTTTATCAAAAAGGGTAGACTCCCCTCGAGAGTAGCAGACAAGAGGAATAGTTTATATTTCAAGTGGAGCATCAGAAACCAAGCCCGAAGCAACAAGATTTACAACATCATTTTCCAATATAGGGGCCTTAGGGGAGGCAACACAAACACCATTAGGAATAGCCAATATCTAGATCCCACACAACAATATGCACAAGAAAAGCAACCACCACATCCAAATCAGGTGGAACATAATGAACCTACATTGAAGGAGCAACAACTGCCTCAACACTCTTATTACACTTCGTAGAAGGAGAAGGTGGCTTAGAATCATCATCAGAAGACTCTAAGTCAATAGTATGGAAAACTATTAAGTGTTCATGGAGTGAGTTCTTCTAGCAAGTAGAGGAAGAAACAAGGCAGGAGCCTCTCGAATAGTCACAAGCAAAGAGACCAACATTGAAATGTCTACAGTGAAAAGGAAGAACCTTGTAATCCACAATCTGAGACCAAGACCAAGCATTAATCTGCAACACAACCTTACTAGGTAAAGCCTTCGACAAATCAACCTCCACTAGAATCCTAGCAAAGGAGGTATGAGTAAAATTCTCAGAGGCCTTATCCACTTTCAAAATTCTATCAATAGCATTTCCAATGCCCTTATAGGCAGAGGGACACTATAACTGTAAGGGAAAATAGGGAAATCTTACTCAAACATGCACCACATCTAAAGGTTTCTTCAAAGGGTTAAAAGAATGAACCCAAGGCCTTATGGAGAGGGGATACGAATTCTAAACCCACAAATCATGATCTAAAATAACATATCTATCCTCAGGAGAACTGAAACCCACAACAAAAAACTCCTTGTAGAATGGTAAATCTCCATCGAACCAACAACCAAAGGAGACTAATGGTTGGTGATCCAAAGGTGCAAATATGGAAGAGAAGGCCACAAATGGAAAAATCTGCAAATAAGAGTAGTCTTGGAATAAAAATCTATATTATCAACAACTTCCTTACCAAGAGAAATAATAGGACAAACCACTGCACATCACAGTGGATGCACAACACCCTGCCTAGGTCTATTATACTTGACAACATCCATAAAAGGCATAGGGTAGACATTCTCCCCCACATGAGAAAGGGGAAACCCCAAAAACACCGGCAACAGTGCCAACTATAGGAGCCTTTGAAGCAGCAACCCACACCACACAAGGGTCTCAAGACACACCCACAATAGTAGATGAGGCATCCACCATACCAACCTATAACACACTAACCCATAGAAAGGTCAACGACTAAATTGCACCCTAGTGGAGACGAAGGCAACACCTCAAGTAGCAATTATTCAAAATTACATTTGGATAGGAGGGGGTGCAAACGTCATAATAGGCCACTTCATTGTATATTGAAGCTATAGATTGTTGAAGAAGATGTATTAAAAAGAAAAAGAAAAAAATTATTGATTATTTCAAAGGAAATAATCAATAATTAATTAATGATAATGTTTGTTAGAAAGAAAGAAAAATTAACTTTAGTAATAATGAAGATAAATTATCGATTATTAAATCTAATAATTAAATTAATAAAGAAATTGATAAAATTAATTATAAATATTAATTAATATAGATATATTAAATATATTTATTTAATTATTATCTTTTTATTTACTTTAAAATTATATAATATTTATAATATTTTGATCATTTTTATTTTTATTAAATAGAATTTAGTAATGTAATATATATTGAAAGAATAACATATTAACTAGTTTAAAAAGAAAAACAGTGATAGAATGAAAAAGAAACCAATACAAGGGAGCTATGAAAGATAAAATATAAAGGAAGCAAGGAATCAGAAAAGCATAGAGAAGAAATAAAAGAAGTATGTTATTAAAGAAAAAATATTAATATATAATAAAAAGGAAAGAAGAATTAAGGGGGAGAATTAATATAGACAAAAGAGGAAAGGAGGAAAGGTAGAAGAAAGAAAATAATGTGTGGTGAACGATGAGCAGGAACTACAAGAAATGTAAAAGTGAAAATAGGAGGGGCTAAGAGGAGACAAAAGGAAAACACGAGAATAAGGAGGGCTAGAGTGAAGACTAAAACAAACGGGAGAGGGTGTGCACGAGGGAGAGGTAGGGTAGATGATCATGGAAGGAAGCTAGACAGTAAAAGAATGGACCAGTGGAATAGAGGAGAAGGAACGTAAACAAAAATGGTGGGGGAGGCAGGCAAGAAAGAAGACGAATTACAGAGCAGAGAGACAAGGCTAATGAGGAATTTAGGAGAATGACATAAGGAGGGTGAGTGTTTGAAAGATTATAAAGAATGAAAAGGACGATTTTATGTAGGACCAAAAGTTGGCAGAGCTTATATCACTAATGAGTTCCTAGTTGAAATAGCATGAACTCAATATCGACATCTTATACATGTGCATTTGTAGAGTACTAGATGAAGCTTCTATAATAAACAGGTTGTGATATCAAAACACTCTTTTTGAATAGCTAAGATGACGAGCTTTCTAAACGATATGATGTTTAGATTATTTTTTATTTAATAAAAAATTTATGGTGATTTCTCCATTAAAAAGCAAGTTCTAATGACTCTTTATTTGAATTAGAAATTGCTCTTTAGATACTAACAATTGAGAACTCTCCTTAATGCTGATTTCCCTTAGAGAAATATGAAGCTGTGACAGTAGCTATGACAATTTCGTTAGAAGTATAATGTGTAAAAGAAACGTGAACAGCAGGGGTATCTGTCTACAGTAAAGTTTGAAATACACCTGTTTACTGAAACACCGAAGTGAGTGAGTATTGATTATTCAGATATTATGATGCATAAGGAAATTGTACAGTTAAGAAGGAAGAGAAGCAAAAAGTTCATGAGAAGATTTCTAAGAAAGGATGAGAGTTGCTCACAGTATTGTACAACCTCATTATTAAAGGTGTGGACCAATTATATGAGATATTGTTCAGAGCAATCTTCCACGCCCTAAGATTTTTTTGGTACATCTTCCCTTCTTTTAGTGATTCCAGAACTCAGCTCCCTAGAAGTCTTGGTATTTTCTTGGTATCACGGGTAGTAAGAAGCGTCTTCTTAACACATATGTGACGATGATTAATATATAGAGCACATAGATGAATATACGTAGACGTAGAGAGGCCACCATAATTATAATAATCGAACAACTAAAATTATTTATTGGATGAATCTTATTATTTTGAAACAAGACAAAAATGCGCTTGTTCGTAGCGAGATGGTGAAATGGCCGAGGGAAAGTACTTTGCTTTTCACGGTTTTACAATAATCCTTTCCTAACGCGTTGTGTCTCGTTTGTGTAAGTCATGATTCATGAGATATTTCTATGATCATAAAATCAATAATTTAAAAAATACAAGAAACAAAACAATCTGCAAAGATAATTTTTCATCAAGATGATTTTTGTCATATTAAAACAGCGATGTTCTATGGTTGAAAACAACGTATATGGTGGCTTTAACGACAATGATACATTTCTTTATTGGAAATAATTTTAAAAATAATCTAAAAGGGAAATAAATACTTCTTAGGATGTGTTGGCATTTTCAATTGTTTGAAATTTTAGAGGATGTATGTGTAATTTTAATTTGGAAAATATAGGTTGATTTAAATCAAGATGATAGGAATTATGATTAGATATTTATGATTGTTAAAAGGAAATATGTGAGATTTACAATTCTTTGATTCACTTCTATAATTAAAATTATATTTAGGAAAATCAATTTTAACATCAAACAATTCTGAACTGCTATGCACTCATCCATATTGTCAAAACATTTGCCAATAAATTTGAAAGCAGATTCATTAATAGATTCCTTTGAATTGTTTGCAATTGTACATTCATATTAATTCCTCTTAGAGATCTAAGCAATAACATACCCTCTATTAGGTAGCTAACATACTTCACACTAGGCAATGAATCAACATATGTTAAAATGTGATAATAAGCATTACAAATAATCATAATAATTAATGTTTTGTATTAGAAGCATCATTAAATTAAAAATATTTCATCCTTGAAACCTTAAAATTTTCAGCAATGTAAATGGATAAACTATATGCTTGTTGGAGACTTATAGAGTATATCTCAGTTTGTGGGACTAGGTTAAAACTATTTTTAGAGAGGAAAAATTATTTTGGGACATTTGATTAAAGGATTGGGTTTGATTGAACACCTTATATTTGAAGGCACACATTAGCATGACCTTCAATAGAAGGTGCATGTTAGCATGACCTTTAATAGAAGGAACAACATTCAATGAAATGTACCCTTCAATGAAATTTGCTCACTAACTTAAAAAAATAAGGTCAACACCCTAGTGGCATCATTTTCTAATTTTACATCAATCTTGAGAAAAAAAGCTTCCATTTGAAAAGCATGGTATGAAATATGATTACAATTTGTACATTAAGACTTCTTCTAGAATAGAATCAAGTTGTCTAATGTCATTACCATTTACATAAAAACTAAAACATAATCAACATATATTTTCAAAATTTTAAAAATATTAATTGTTTAAAAAATAAAATAAGAGTGTAATATATTTACTACAGTTTTGAAATTAAAAAAAATAAAAATAATTACAAAATAATAAATTATGGTATTTTCAAAATTAAAAAAAAAAGACATACATAAATTAAAAAAACTCATCAAGTAAAAATAATATAAATAATATAATAAAGTAAAATAATCTAAAATAAAACTTAGATTTATGTTTTGACGTATAAAATGATTTCAAAATAAAATGAAAGCTTTTAATAAAATAGCTCACAATGATATCTCTTGATTTTTTAAGATATTTATAATAGAATTTATTTACAAATAGAATAAAATAATTATAGATGTATTTTAGATATATGTATTTAAGATATCTCTACCATTATAAAAGATATATAAGAAGACAAGGTGATTCACTATATGACCTTGATTACTAAACTAAATGACATAGAATGAAGTTGGAAGGACTTCAATGAGATGGTCATTCTACACTATTGGGAAGGAAAATTGTAGAAGAGCTCCACAATTGAAGTCTTAATTTCACAAAACATAAAATATATTATTTGGAGCAGGATGAGATTAGGTATATATATTGTCAATATAGGTTATTAGATCCTCATCGTCTCCATTATGAACAGTTCCTGGTTTGCTCACCTATGTTGGGGGCTGAATTTCCTTCCAAACGAAGGAATAGCACTTGACAAATAAATTCCAATGAGGCACAGGCTTTAGTTATTTGGAATGGAAGGCGAATTGAGATGCCAGCTCTATGAAGGAGTAAAACAAATAATGAACTGTTTGTTGCTTCATGCATGTTGGATATGGCTATGTTACAAACTTGATTGGTCTAAAGCTCTTCAAATAGACTTGTTAGATCTCTTTCATAACTGGCCATACCATCAAATTAAATTTATGTGGGAGTTTCTATGAAATAAGTCCATCAATATAGTTTAACATCTTTGTAAAGAAAACAACAGGATTTGTTTTTAATAAAACTAGAAAATTGTGAAGGAGATAACTTAAAAAATTTGAATTTCAGATGAGTGAATATATTTCTACCAAACTTATATCATGTAATGCTAAGAATGGATCATTTACGCAATGGGACGATCGATAGACATTGCTCAAACTCCCTCATAGTTTTTCTTCAAAAGAGCCTTCCAACTAATCTAAAGAAAAGAGGTGCTAAGTGGCTAGGTTCATTCAGTGATGAACTAAAGTTTATTTTTATGAAACCTCAAGAGATAAACCAGGGATCTTGAGTGCACGTTATCAAAAAATCCCTCCTGAAGCTAGTGATGAAGCTGAAAAAGAAGCTGAAAAAGAAGCATTATATTATGAAGGCCTCAAATTGTGCATGCAGAAGAATATCAGAAATTGAGATAGGAGGATATTCCCTAAACTGTATTGACATCACCTGTAACGGGAATGCTATTAGTTAGATTTTGAATAAGAAGCACGAGCACATCGATCCCATCTTGGACAATCTAAGTTAGTATTCCCTCAATCACTTCTTTTGGGAAGCGAATATGGCAAACGTACTGCTTAGCAAATCATATGATTGAAAAAGAAGAAGATTATCAT
The DNA here is from genome assembly GCA_007258455.2 of Sequoia sempervirens. Lineage (NCBI taxonomy): Eukaryota > Viridiplantae > Streptophyta > Pinopsida > Cupressales > Cupressaceae > Sequoia > Sequoia sempervirens. The sequence continues at coordinate 174,458,344 of VDFB02105785.1, forward strand.
CATTTCAGATTGCAAGGATTCATGGAGATATATTCATGAGATTACATAATCTATTGAATAGTATTGTACACTAGTAAACATTGCAAATAATGAGCTTTTCAAGCATTCCCGTTAGCATCACCATACTCATCTGTCGGCGCAGAGTGGGGGGAAACTTCCTCTCAAAATTTTTCAATCTTTTCTCGCAAAATCCCAATCTCGCGAATCCTAACAAAGGTTATATCAATTACAGATGTACTGAGAAGCCGTTTAAATTATGGCCAGAAATCTTGCTGTAAGTGAATGAACGTGCGAGTGCAAAGATGGGGACCTATCGAAAGAGGTACATTGGGTCCCCACAACGAGAGGGATTAAGGGCCTTATCGGCTCCAGCCTATTCGAGAGCAGACGCATTCACGATGACTAGGGAAGATTTATTGTTAAACGTTATTGACATTCTGGGGCTTGAGATGTGGAGTAAGTTTACAGTGGCCAACTACTTTTAGAAATCCTTGCGTGGAGCCAAAGTCGAAGCAATTTCAACTATTTATAGGAGTGTAATCATGGAGGAATTTGGAGGTGTTTTTAATCTGAATCAATGCAAGAAAACGGCTAGCTTTAGGATTGGTTCTGGCTTCTTCGAACAATGTTTATCTTTATTTAGGATAAAAGTGGGATCACTTTATTATACATGTTTCCAAGGTCCAACTTCTATCCTTAATAAAGATAAATAAATAACCAAATCAACAAATTTAGCCATAACTAAATTAACAAATATCATAGGGGATGGTAAACTTCTAATTGATTTTACTACTCGAATCGATATGTATAACACCAAGCTTCATTCTCTCGCACTACTATCTAAGAAACGAATGTATCTGGTGTAGAAAATCCCAATAGATCATGGGCCCATCTCTTTAACAATCCATGGAAAACCCAATCCTACCAAGATAACGCAACCATGCTCACGCCAAAAAAAAATCTGCAATCTAGCAGGAGGCGTACACGAGGAACCTATCGGTGGGTTGTCAATCATCTATCTGGATGAAATAAGAATGTCATTGCTTTGGAAGGGCTTGACATGCACAGTGTCTATCTTTGTTATGTACAATTCTGCAAATCTTTTACTTCATTAAGGCCAATCGTGAAGATGAAATAATTTTATTCTTACAGATGTCCATAAGTAATTTTCTGTTCCTAAATAGTAATTTTATTATTACATTCCACGTTGATTAATGGATCATAGTGCAGCTTGTAAATCGGAATTCAAAATGTTCGACAAATAAAGACTAGTAGTACCGGGCGTAGATGAGACTGAACTGAATTCCAAATACAAAAACTAAGACAAGAAAAGAAAACACTAAAAAGTGGTAAATGGCCCGTGTCATGGCTCCTCTGTTTTTCTTTTTATAAATGCGCGCCAAGAATATGCCTTCTCCCAGTTGGAATCATGGATTGCCGATGAAGCTGCTTACGACGTGTCATGGCTTATCGTTAACTAGATTGCTAACAAGGGAGTCTAATCCTTCCAAATTAAGTTCTCAATGATGTCGTACACGACAGACGACTTGGTCGACAGACCAAGAAAAAACACTTCGTAGCTCTCGCTAATTTTAAAAAGCTGTCTCTACTACGCCAGCCTAAGAACAATCTATAAAGTTGTCTTGTTACAACACCGGAATATTTTTTTAAAAACTTTCCTAACGTGTAGTGCTTTGCTATTTCTTCAGTTCACGATTCATCATCAATTATCATGGAAATAAATTTTAGAAAAATTAAAAGCATAGGAAAGATGAGTTTTTTATTATTTCTAATATATTAAAATGGTTATTGTAAAATATTTTTTAGTTTGATGGTTAATCATAAATTTTGGATAATTTCTTTATATTTTTTTTAATATAAGGTGTGAAAGTGTTGGAGTGTGTTAAAGTAGTTATATTCTTAGATTCAAAATTATGTACATGATTGCTTTTATTGATATTTTGTTTTTCTATTTGTTTAAAATTTGTAATGATTTTTTTTTTATTGGAAATAGTTTTTAAATAATTGAAAACAAAAATAAATATTTCTTATGTTTTTTTATTCTTTAAATTATTTTTTAATTTTTTTTTGAGAATGTAATTGTAATTTAAATTTTGGGAATAGAGATTAGTTCAAACTAACAAGGCAAGACATGTAATTAGACATTTATGACTACTTATTAGAAATAGGTGATAAGATTACTCTTAGACAAGTTGATGGATTCATAATCACTTGGGTCACTCTTGTAATCCATGTCAACACTAGAAAATCAACTTTAACATCAAATTGCAATGTGTTAGGCTCATTGAAAATTTTCATGCCTTCAACCATATTATTGACATATTCATTAATAATTGTAGTGTAGGAAAAAGTATTCACTTCTTCACACTTAATTTGGGAATAAATATTAATAAATTAACTTAATTATTCCCTTTTTAGTGTTGTTATATGTATTTTACATAATCACATTAATTTTATGGCCTTTTGATTAAAATGGATTTAATTATGCCTTATTTTTGGTGTTGTCAGGTGTACCGTTACAGTTTCACATTAATCTAGGGCTTTATTATTTAATTGAGGTTAATTTTCCTTAATTGACCCATTTAATTCAAATCCAAGCCTAATTAATTGTAATTTTTGAGGGATAAAACTTGAAATTCATAAATTCCATAGCATAGTGTTTAACATTGAGCAATGTGTGTCCTAGGTAAGTTACCTAGGACCCATTCACCATAGGGTGAATGGGTCCTCACTTTCACCTAGGACCTAACTTCAAATTATGTTTTTGGTGGTTTTTCAATGATTTCAAAAGTGTATTAAGATGTCGGCTTGTGATTTTTGAATTTTGAGAATTAATCTAGAAGATATGTATAAATATGAGGTCACTTCACTAAGTTTCATCCTAGAGAGTTCTTAAGCTAGAATATTTCAAGCAAGCTAAGAGTACATTCATAAGAGCATTGATAAAGCATTCAAGAGGATTTTCAAGGAATTCAGGGAAAAAATATTGAAGATTATTACAGCAATCAAATTCCATTGTCATGTCAAAGATTTATTTCATCATGCATGGTGTTTCAGCTAATATGGTGATGTAGAGTTCAAGATCTATTCTAGCATATGAAAGACATTATTTCAAGATAAATTTCGTGATCAAGATCCACATCCATTAAAGCCAATTCATGCTAGTTGCACATTTGTATTCCAAGGTGCAAAGAAAGGTTTGGTGAGTTGTGACATTGCTTGTTCATTAATCATTCCTTCATGCTATTTTTTTTCATTTCAAGGTTTAATAACCAAAATGAGGTTTTACCAAGGAAAATCCCCATTCACCTAACAAACAACATTTTTTCTCTCTTTGATGTGTGATTGCAGATTTTAGGTGGAACATCCTTTGAAGAGTAAAATTGAAGAAAGTTGCAAAGTACAAGAAAATTTGTAATTTTACGGAAACTCTTCTATAGGATTTATTTTTGGCTATCCCATAGTGAAAATCGAGAATTTGGGAATGCAAACATAGCATAAGAGAACCCAAAAAGGATTTATTCAAAGGCCTAGCTAGGACCCATTTGCCATAGGGTGAATGTGTCCTCAGTGAGCATCAAAAAGTAACTTTTGGTGGCTAGTACACATTATTTTCCCCTTTCCAGATCTGCCTTTTAATTGTTGTTTCTATCAGTTTTGAGTATTGTCTTTCATTTTCATTTCATAACTTGTATTTTGGAGTTTGTTTGATGGTTTTCATCTTTCTCTCCAAAGTGCTATTTAAATCATACCCCTATCCTTGCATAAAAAGGAGAGATTTGCTGATTCATACCTTGATTTGACTCCCCTTTTTGGTTGTTACTCATCTCATTGTTAGGATCTCATTTCTTGAATGAAATAGTGGAAAATTGGGTTTTTTTTATCATTTTGGTGAACCCCCCTTTTATCATATCCCCATTTATTTTCATTTCATTGTGGTGAACTTGAGTTTGATCATTGCATTTTCTAATTTTAGAGTCCTCTTTAACCCTAGATTTATATTTTAAATTCATTTTCATCACTTTGTGTTATATTGACTCTCATTTAGGGTGTCTCATTTGAATTTAACTTTGCATTTCATTTAAGGGTTTTAGGATTGCATCTTTGCATTCTTTAAATCTAAAAAAATACAACAAAAATAATCATTTTTCATATCATTTACATAGCATTACATCATATTAATTTGAATTTAAAAATTGAAAGAAAACTACATATAAATTAGGTGTTCTAGGTAGTCATTTTGTCACATTTTGCATTTGCATTCAAAATTCATTTCACAAAAACTTAAAAATATAACTTGTCGTATCAGATCAAAATCTAGAAACCACTAAAATCAACTCAAAAATCTATAAAAACACTTTTTAAAACCATCACCTAGGACCTAGTCACCCTAGGGCGAATGAGTCCCTAATTAGAGTCATATTGTGATTTTCTATACATTAAAATATTCATTTCTATATTTATGTTTGTTGTTCTTAGATCTCTATTTATGTTTGTAGAATTTTTGTTTCTTTAGTTTGATCATATTTAGCTTCATTTGATAAATGTGCCATAGAAAAATGGATCTTGGACATTTTCATGGTCTTTTAGGCTTTTTCCTATGATGCTTGACCTATTTTGCTTTGATTTAATGTTGCAATGTAACTTATGCATTCACATTAGGTACTTAATATTCAAATAATGATGTCTTGTGAAAGTGTTGTAAAGTCTTGTAACAAGCTTTCATGCCTTTCTAGGCTTGTCATCACTATTTACACCTTTCTTATGCTTTATTTGGCTCCTTAATGCACTTATAGCCCTTAATTAAGTGTATTTTTGAATTCAAATGTGTACTAGTGTACTTTTCGTTGGGGCATCCAAAAAAATTAGATTTTTTTTGAAATTTGATCGCGATAAGATTATTCTTTGAACCAACGTAGCAAGTACATTGCTTAAAAGAGGGGCAAAATGTAGACACGTGAAACTGACATCACTCATACTTAATTTAATTCACATCCATACACTCATTAAATAAATCAAATTCACACTCATCCATTCATCAAGTTAAATCAAGTTCATTTAATTCAATCTCCTAAGGTCATTCACTTAAATTGAATAAATTAACTTTATTTAATTTAAGCCTATCATTATCCCCCTTGGCTAAATAAATCAAATATTTATTTAACTAAATCTTTATCACCTTTCATCTCCCTTTGATTTGATTTAAATCCCTAAATCTAAGTCAAATGGGTCAAAAACAACTTAAACATCATCTAAGCTAATCTAATCTTGATTAACCTAATCTAACCACCCATCACATCCTCTAGATTTTCCCACTTGCACCCATAAAGCATTTTAATTCATTTATATATTCATCATTTTCTTTCAACTTGGCATAAAAATGGAATATTCCCTCAAGTTTGAATATGAAGACAAGTTGACTTGTCCCTTCCAACATTGCAATAACTTCTCTCTTTCATGTCCCCCTCTCAACATTTAATTCACAATTTCAAATTTGAATCTCCCTCTCTTTGGCACATTGGCCAAAACTTGCACATTCCTCAACCTATCATAATGTGACAAGTGGCTTCATCTCATTGGCCAAATCATTATCCCACTTTGCTCTATTTTGAGCCCTCTTCCAATTTGAAAATCTATAAATGAAAGGCCTTATTCTTCATCAACCCATCTACAATCTCATGTGAAGTCACTCTCTTCACATTGAGAACTGATTATGTCCACCATCATTTGCAACATCAAGCTTGTTAAGGGTTGGGAAAGGGATACTTTTCACATCAAAGTAGCACCAATCCAATATGGGATAGATATACTTCATGTTTTCCTTTTTATACTTTTATTTATCTTATTATTTGATAGCATTTTTAAACATGTTAGATTATCTCATATGGATGTTGAAATTTTGCTTTGTTTTAACAACTAACCATGCTAATGTGTGTGTTAGACTATAAGCCATTTGCAAATTTTAGCATCCACAAGTTGATAAGTTGATTGATAGGCTATTGATATAAGGTTGATTGACATGTTTGAAAGTGATCAAGAGTTTGATTTTCCGTTTAACGGTTTGTTGCTTCGATTCTGATTTTGCGTTTGAAGTTTGCTTTTGCTAATTGTTGTGGTTTGTTTCTATTTATGTTGCCAAAGGATTAAGGTGACGATGATTTATTATGGATAATTGATTATTGCGGGTGATAGCGAAATGGGACAGATGGATTTTTTTTCAAATATTTGGATGTTTTGACATTTTGAATGTTTTGAGGCTATTTTGGCTTTGGATTTTTCAAATGTTTTGGATTTTGTGAGATTTTATGAATGTTTTGGATTTTGTGTTTTTTGGATGTTTTTGGATTTTGATGTTTTTTAATGTTTTTGGATTTTGATGTTTTTTTAATGTTTCTAGATTTTTGTGTCTCGGGGGCTGATCAAAGATTAGCCTTGCCTACGTTTAAGCTCAGAGATGACATAGTTCAGATTCCATGTTTTTAATGTTTTTCTAACTTTTTCAGTGTTTTTAGATTTTTTGCATGATTTTGACGATTTGGATATGGATATGTGTGATGATATAGTGCTCTATTTGGGGATTTTGTTGAAAACCAAGCTAAGGTTGACTGATCGAATTGATGGATTGATGATGATGATAACATTTTTGAGGATACACAACAATGCAAGGATTTGATTGATCCAAATTGATGATGATAATATTGTTGAGGATACACAACAATGAAAGGATAGTGTCAAGCAACACAAGGATATCCTGAGATGATGATTTTTATCCTTTTTGATTGGATTTGATTGATCATGATTGATGAAGCTTGGTTTGAAACAAAAGATGTTTTGATGGTTTCATGTGACATTTGAAGTGCAAATTAGATGCAACTGATAGTGATTTCTTGGATTGATGTTCAACAAAAGATGAAGACTAATAAGGAATGTCTTCTCATCAAAATATGCCATGGGCTAGTGATTCAGATTTTGGATCACAAATGCTTGACCAATTTGATTTCATGTTTTCCCATGTTCAGATCGCCACATAAGTTAGAGGATATAGACCAATATTTATTCTCAAAGCAAGATGCGAGATATCTACCCCTAATGTCTAGCAATGTATGGAATGTCATGGATGGATGCTTGGATAGGCGTATGGATGGATGGATATGGTAAGCATGCAAAGGATGCCAAGAATGCTCATTGGATAATGCTCCATGGTTTAGATAAGAATGGGTAGGATAGGATCAATGAAAATGACCCATGTCAAGATGTTTACCATAAGCAAGCGTAAAGTGTGCACCAAACTTTGTCAAGATGGATGTAGATGGATGAAAATGGATTAGATAAATGGTTTATGGATGAATGGATTTATTATGGCTGAGATGGATGGAAAGTTGGATTTATTATGGATGGGATGAGATGCTTTCATCTGAACTGGCACATGTCGATGCTCGATTTTACTCATGACACTTGTTTGCTAGGTTTTCATCATGGTCTTTCCCAAAGCACCACCGTAGTGGTTTTCACTAGAGGACAATTTTTTCTCTTTACTATTTTCAATCCTTTTTCTAATTTTTTTGGATTTTCATATTTTTTGATTTTTTTGATTTTTTTGACAAATTTTAGGCTAATGCTAAAGCACAAGGTGTTGCTGATGTAAATGCCCCTTTCATAATGTGCCATCGATATCCTTCTTAAAGAAGTTTCATAAGATACATGCACTTGAATACAAATTTTGAGATCTCCGACCTACTTTCACGATACTAGAGTTGACTTTGTCTTTGTGTGCATTATCGCAATAGAGTGTCTCAATACATGGTCAATGTGGAGGAGGATTAAATTGTTTGACAACTCACTCTCCAAACTTGGGAAGATGAGCAATGATGGGTGGATACGAAAAGTGTGCATGGAATTTAGGACCAATTGCTTGATATACCTTATACATTGCTTGAGAATCCTACTTTTGCTTATGTGATGGATACTTTTCCCTTTTATATTTTGTCCCATAGTTTCTTTGACTGATGGAGTTTGATAGGGATGATCTTTCTTTGTTTTTTTTGGTATCCATTTGTATTTGATTTGTCCATTATGCTTCTTAGCTTCTTTTTCTTTGATAACATTCTTCGTACTCTGATTCAAATATTTCTTTCAAATTTGGTCCCAATTCATGGATGGGGTAATAGGTGGATGAAGATTCATGATGTGGCTGGTTGTAGTATTGACACTAGTTTTATCATAAGGACTCTTCGTGCTCCCTATGTTTCCATTTGCTTGAGACATAGATGCCCCCAGTATTGTGGAAGTAGTACCTTTGTTCTTTGATTCTTCCTGTCCTAAGATGTCTTGTTTGATAAGCGTTCTCTAATAGATAGCCATTGTAGATGACATTAGTTCAATTTGCTACTCTGCTAACTCTAGAATATCATGTTCTATTTGACATGTTTCCTTGAGTGGATAATGTTAGATATCTTCATACATGATGTTTTCAATCTATATTTTGGATATATCTGGTCCTGGTGCTGACAACTTTGTTTGACTATAGGAATCAATAACCTAATCTTTTTGTGTAATAATATTAGGAGCAAAGGAATCCTATTCTGAATAAAGATCATCTATGTGTCCATCCATAGAAAGCATCTCATGGATAGATGGAGGAGTATGTGGATCTTGCATAGATAGGAGAGTGTCCATTAGATCATTGTAGTATCTTGGGGATACAAATTCTTGATTTTGAATAATTTTGAAGTTGCTTTCAACATGCTTTGGATCAAGTTCTTGACATGGGTCAGTTTCAAAGGATGGATTGCTTACAAAGGGTTTTTGGATGTCCTCATTAGACATGGTCAATGGTTCAATATCCTCAAGTTTCAAGTTCAAGGTTCCTTCAGTATCTGTAACCATGAGGTCAAAGGGGGTCAACATGTCTTGGAAAGGACCATTGCTAGACTTTGGTGAAAGATGTTGATCATGTTTTGGAATGAATTCTTCAGATATGTCCTCTAACTCATAAGGCAATGTAGAGACATTTTAAACATGATCATAGGTGAACAGATTGTGCATTATGTCAATAGGATCATATAATCCTAACACTCCTTGAAATAGATCACTAAAAAGTGGCTCTTGATGTATGGTGAGTTGATCATCAGGTGGGGTAAAAATGTCTTCAATGTGATCCTTAATTGAGATATATTGAACATTGTTTTCAACAATTGTGGCAAAGAGATTGTGAATGTCTTCAACCATAGGGTCAAGTGATGTTGGCATTTCTTGAATTGGATCATTGTTGGGTATTGTTGGTGGATTTTGATCATGATTGAAAGGTGAGTCTTGATGTACATTAATTTGATCTTCGAATGAGATAGGAACATCTTCAATGTGCTCTTTGATGGATAGATCTTGATCAATGCTTTCAGAAATTGTGTTGAGCTTGTGTTGCTTGTTGCATGGCTAGATATTGTTGGATGGCCTTTTGGTAGGCCTAGTGGGCTTTTAGTGCAATGTTATATTGTCTTGCTTCATTTGGTTTTGCTGGTATTGGTGGTGGATTTGGAATCATATTGGATGTATTGCCAAGTTGTTGAGATACACTTGGAGTGATCATGGTAGTGAGGGGTTGAGATATGATGGGTGTGATAGGGGTGGATGGAGTGATCAAGGTGATAGGAATGGTCGGATTGACCAAGGTGATAGGTCCTTGGGAGACCATATTTTGATTTGTCAGGATTGATGTTGTCATTTCATTAGATACCATCTATTGGTGCGATGTCAATGGTATATCCAAAGGATTTGATGTGATGGCTTGATTGGTGTTAGGTGGATTGATTTGGATGGAGTGATTCATGCTAGGTAAAGGGGGAAGCCCTAAACCATAGAATGATGTTGATATGGGTAATGGTGATGGAGAAGTCTCTTGGCGCAATGACTCAACTATTTTGGTAAGTGTAGCAATTTGAACTTGCCAAATTTGATCTTGATTTCGATCTTGACTCCCTTGATATAGATGATTTGGTTTTTGTTCAAGAAGATTTGAGATGCATACTTGTGGTTTTTGAATGTGATCATGGACAAATTGATTTTGAACAATGTTTTGATTTGGGATGATGTTCAGATTTGGCATGATAGGATGAAATTGAATATTGTTGGTGTTGGGAATCACATTGTCTTGATTTAGGTAACTTTGATTTTGCATGGTGTTACCTAGACTTGGATTAATACATGGATTTGTTAAAATCTTGTTTGGACTTTGAACAACATTTGTATCATTCGCAAACATATTTATCCCAAAGTTTTCCAGATTCATGTTTGGTAAAGTTGTACTTGGTGCATTCACATTTGGCATGTTCAGATTTGATGAGATGATGGTGTTCGTTTGAAGATTTATGCATTGATTTTTTAGTGGATAGACTTGTAGTTTTGGACTTGGATTTAAATCTACTATTGGGAAAGGTGTTCCAAACTTTGATTTGGGCATACTCACATTTGTTGTACTATTGAAATTTGTAGAAGGTAATGATCCCATGTATGGTTTGTATAGATGTGAGTGTTGATAATCAATCAGCATTGAAAGGCTTTGATAGCTTAGTTGTCTTGGAGTAATCATGATGTATGGATCAAGTTTATATTCCATGTTCCTCTTGTGTTTTTACCTTTATAAAAGTGATCTCTAGGGTGTTTAGGACCAATGATGAGATGAACGATGAAAGAGGTGAATGATATGGGTGTTGAATGTTTAGGGACTTCAGATCAATGCTAGACTTAGGGTTTGATTTTCATTGGTTTGATTTGGATAATGAAAGTGTAAACCTTAAGATGTTAGATGTTATCCTAGGATGAACTTGTTCAAAGGATTTATAATTCAATTAAATGTATGAGAAAGGATGCATTCCCATACACATAATTAAATAAGATGATTTTGATTTTGAAGATTTACCCAAGTCTAGAATGATGTTTCCAAAGTTCTAAAGTTGTTTGGTGGGATGGGTTTTGATAGATGTTTGGGATGGGTGAAATTTTTGATTTGATCCTAAATGAACCTAGGACGGACTTGTTTCTGAGACCAAGATAGTGAAGAACATGCCTTTATCTAAAAGTAATTCAAAATCAAAAGATCAATGTTTGCATGAAAACCATACGACCAAAAGATGCCAAGCACATATGTGGGTTCCAATTGATTTAATTTTTGCTTAATGGATTCTTTTTACCAAAAGCACACTCTTGGTTAGATTTTCAACTGAATGTCCAATGTCCTAATTTTCTTTCATCCCACAAAATGCATTATGCAGAAATCAAGGAAATCAAGGAAAAGGTTTCCTAATGTTGACCTTAGTAGGAGAAAATCTAGATGAAATCCAAATGTTTAGAAGCTTCTAAGGATAAAATCCCAAGGGCAAGCAATAGCATGTGAATTCGTTCAAGGATATTCGCTTCTTCTAAAGGGTTTGAGATTTGATGCTCATGTTGAATGTTGGTTTTCCAATGTTTTCGATCAAAGCATTGTGTTTTCAAACTGACTCACAAGCAATATAACATCCTAGCTCAATTGCTACATTTTTCTTGGTGGGCTCTCCTCATGCCCTTTGTAGTAGAAGAGATGATTTTACATGCAACCAAGGAAAAAAAATAAAGGTATGTTAAGAATGAAGTCTTAACCTATATATTTTAACCAAGATCGGACATGACAAGTAACTTCTTGGAATCTAAGTTCCAATGCACCACTTTGATAAACTTGTTGGATGGATTGGTTGGTTACTACAAATAAGGGTTTTAGTTTGGACTTTCTGTTCATGGAGATTGACCCATACGACAAGAGTCCCCTTTCAGATCCATCTTGTTAGAATCAACTGCGTGATATTGGCATTTACTCCAATACCCACATTTATTTCCCGATTGGAAATACTCTTGGATTTAGAGTGTTACTGGTTGAGTCATTCCCTTGGGTAAGTACTTTTTCCCCAAGGCAAGCCCTCTAAGATAGAAAAAAGCAAGTAAACATATTCATAGTTCAACCAACCTTCATTTAGAAACAAGGGGAGAACACATGCAATAGGTTTACTCACACTCGCAAGATGTGTTTAGTTTTATTCCCAAATTAAAAATGTGGAGGAAATATTTTATGCAACTTAATGTCATAAAAAATACTTTTGATTCTCAAGATCACTATGAAGCGCATAAGCCATTTTTAGATGAGATTATTTTGCAAAAAAAGATTACAAAACACAAAAGAAACATGTTCATTTTAAGATCCAAAAAGAAATAATGACTTCGTTTTAAGCACCAAAGGAAATGTGATAATTTTCTTTGTTCAATTTTAGCTTCAAGATCCAAATTTTAGTGAGTTTCTAAGGTTCAATTTTAATCAGTTTTGAAAAAAATCAATCACTAAATACATTTAAACCTAAATTGATCTAGTTGGCCTAAAATAGAAAAAAAAATGCAGTAATTGGATGCTCTAAGTGATTACAACAAGCACTAAAAAATCCTCTTTCAAGTCTCAAATCCAATGTCCACTTCTCCAGCTCAATTTTTCTTGTGATTTATCCATTATGATGCAATGTACCTGTGAAATAAAAAATGGTTATAACATTAAAAATCAGATTTGAAGGAACCCCCGATGATTAAAAATAGCAAGATAAGCATGATAGTAACTAGCTGGAAGCTTGTGAAGACTTTAAGTGATGATTTAATGCATTGATCGGTATTAGTAAAATTCCCCTCAATAATGATATTGTTCCAACAAAGAATTTCTGCAATCTTGAAGTCTTCAAGTGAAAAATAAAGATACCGACTTTGGTTATTTAATGCACCAATCAATATTCAATGCATAAGGCACAACTAAGTAAAGCATAGCCTCCAATGCATTAACTATGTATTTTCTGATTTAATAATCCTCCGACCACTGCCTTCAATATTTAATCAATAAAAGATCATAAAGCCATCAGAAAAGGTCAAATCAAATTTATGGATGCTCCTTCTTTCTATACATACGTTACTTTCCTATCAATAATTTCAATTTTTTTTATTTTTTACACATTGCATTTAATATTCAATGTCAATTTACATCAACATTTGAATCCACAAATCTCATTGAACCAAGAAAAAGTCAATGCAGCTACAAATTAGAAAAAGCACATATTAAGTGTATCTTTTTGATTTGTTTGTGTCTTCACATAAATACTCAGCTCAAAAGACATGCAAAATATCCCATGGCATAGGGAATCTGAATATTTACCATAAACAATTTAGAAGTTTTAATGAACAACATTAAAGACATTGCGTGTTTATCCAAAGTATGAACCAACGCACAATAGTCATAAATAGCAAAGTACATGATACAACATAGAGCTATGGGCTTAGAATGGATTTGGAATGATATCAAACAACAATATAAAGACTATAAACGATGACATTGACAGGAGAAGCAACCGTATTAAATGCTTTCATTTCTCCAAGTTGGCACACAACTACTTGACAGAACAAATATTACTTTATTTGATGTCAAGTTGATTCATTGAATTCTCCAAAGACAAGGAACAGATCTGCACAAGATACGACAGGGACGAATAATTTAGATATTTATCAAAAAGTAACATAATGTAGCCATGCCCAAACTTCTTTTCTTTTATTTTGAAAATTTTTTAGATCCAAATGCAATTCACAGAGGAAAGAACTTTGAAAAAAAGATTTTATTTTCAAGCAAACGCACTTGGTAGGCACAAAACAAAATTCCATACCCTATGCTAGCATCATCGTAAATCAATTGATGCTTTAAGGCAATGTACTGGGAGAATACTCTGTTGCAACAGAGAAAGTTGCAGGGGATACTCTAGGGCTTTTACTAGAGGGATTGTGCAAGTGGCTTGATCAATGGACTTTTACAACAGAAATTGAATCATATAGTGCCTCCCTTGTGCACGTCACAAGCTAGAAAGGTACCCCCAAATCTCAATCAACTCATATAAAATATTTACATCTCTACATTCTAAATACACAATACCAAAGCAATGATTCACATTCCTATCATTCCTATGTAGGCCATCGTTGGGTTTGGGTCAAGCCACAATGCGGGATACTCATGGTCACCCTCAGAGATATGCTTAAGGTAAGTCAAGCACGCAATATGACACTACTATAATATCAACGAGACATTCCCACCTAATGCATGTCTGTGTAAAGTGTAGTGAAGGTGTGGAGTAAGCATACAAGAATGTGATTGGGAGGCCAGTTGGAGGGAGAGAAGGTCATTTCAAGGATTTCTAAGGCCAACCTTCAGCTTCTTGTTGGGAATATCTCTAGGTTTCTTAAGGCAAGTAAATGTGCTGGGCATGTGGGTGTGGGTGCCCCTATTTAGTACGTTCCAAGCCCGAGTCTAAGGGCATAGCTCTAGTGGAAGAAGCCGCACAAGAAAATAACTATTAAAGCTCTTTTAAAATAAAAATGGGTATGGGGATCATCATGCAAAAATAGGTATAAGTGGCAAAAATTCAGAAAAATCGGTGTTAGGCAACTTATTAAGTAAATATTTGAATAAGTTATCTATATTATTTCAAAAATATGTAAGAATAGAATTTGTAGAAAATTTAATGTAGTTTCTAAAATACTAGGTTTATTTAAAAATAAATAAAATCTATTTGGTGAAAATTTGAAATTTCAATGCACTAGTACTTAAATTTCGGGGAAAAATAAGAAGTAGGTGTCTTCTGACCACCTAACCATAATAAAATGATAATATTTTTTTAAATATTTTATATATAAGTAGAGGACTCATGTCGGATGTGATGCATTTTGTTTGTAATTTTTTTCAAGTAAATAATTAATTATGAATTTTTTATTACAACTTTTTAGAAAATATTAAAACTCGATGTATGACCACCTTAACTTGGTCAAAACTTCATGAAATTTAATTTTTCTTTTTTTTAATCCTATAGTATGTGAAGCATAGAATGTGGCATGTTTCAAATTCAAAATATGACACCGTTTGAAAGTTATAGATGTTTTTCAATCAGCCTATCGTGGGCTTTAGTCATAATTCTAATAGAAAATGAATAATAATTATTTATTAAATTCAAATTAAATCATAATTTATATTTTTGGAAAGCTAAGAATCTCCTCTAAAAACCTTTTCATTTCATTAATTTTGGGTAAAAAAGTTGTCGACCACATACCCCCATAATATTGCCTTTTTGGCACCATGATCATACCCAAATACTTTCTATTATCTGCTTGCATCATTTTTTTCTAAAGCTTCATTAACAGAGAAGAAAATAACTACTTAATTCTAGCCATGATTCTTCCTGGATAAATTCATGGAATGATAGTACTTTACATGCAAACCGAATGTAAACAAATGAAAAATAGTTGTTTGATCATACAGTTAAGTACTAAGTAGGAAAGCGGAACCACAAAACCAATGCTTTCATTTAACGACAAAAACAAAATTGTTTTATAACAAAACATAGCAAAAAATCATCTGGTCGGGTACAAATTCCTAAAACACAAAACAAAAACTCATTGAAACCATGGCCAGTGACTTACCTAAGAATAAATGGGAAAACTTAAATGGGCTGAATTTGCTGATGAAATACTACGAAAGCTACCATTTTATTCACAAAATAAACTAATATTAGAGATTTAGCCCTCCTTCTAGCACCATAATGTGGATGCTAAAATCTGCAAATGGCTTATAATCTAACACACACATTAGCATGGTTAGTTGATGAAAAAAAGAAAAATTTCAACATCCATATGAGATAATCTAACATGTTTTAAAATGCTATCAAATAACAAGATAAATAAAAGCATACAAAGAAAAACATGAAGTATATCTATCCCATATTGGATTTTTGCTACTTTGATGTGAAAAGTAGCCCTTTCCCAACCCTTGACAAGCTTGATGTTGCAAATGATGGTGGGAAAAATCAGTTCTCAATGTGAAGAGAGTGAATTTACATGAGATTGTAGATGGGTTGATGAAGAATGAGGCCTTTCATTTATAGATTTTCAAGTTGGAAGAGAGCTCAAAATAGAGAAATGTGGGATAATGATTTGGCCAATGAGATGAAGCCACTTGTCACATTATGATAGGTTGAGGAATGTGCAAGTTTTGGCCAATGTGCCAAAGAGGGGGAGATTCAAATTTGAAATTGTGAATTAAATGTTGAGAGGGGGACATGAAAGAGAGAAGTTATTGCAATGTTGAAAGGGAAAAGTCAACTTTTCTTCATATTCAAACTTGAGGGAATATTCCATATTTATGCCAAGTTGAAAGAAAATGATGAATTTATAAATGAATTAAAATTCTTTATTGGTGCAAGTGGGAAAAGCTAGAGGATGTGATGGGTGGTTAGATTAGGTTAATCAAGATTAGATTAGCTTAGATGATGTTTAAGATGTTTTTGACCAATTTGACTTAGATTTAGGGATTTAAATCAAATCGAAGGGAGATGAAAGGTGATAAAGATTTAGTTAAATAAATATTTGATTTATTTAGCTAAGGGGGATAATGATAGGCTTAAATTAAATAGAGTTAATTTATTCAATTTAAGTGAATGACCTTAGGAGATTGAATTAAATGAACCTGATTTAACCTGATGAATGGATGAGTGTGAATTTGATTTATTTAATGAGTGTATGAATGTGAATTTAATTAAGTATGAGTGATGTCAGTTTCACGTGTCTACAAAACTTGAAAAAAATAATTAAAAGAAAATTAATTCTCGACACCCACTTGCAAGCCTAGAGTGGGACCCATTTTCCATGGGTGGTGAATGAGTCCATCTTGACACAAAATTCAAAATAATTCAATTTTTTTTTGGGTTTTTATTCATTAAGACTTTATGTCAGATTGTGATGTTGTATTTGTAGGTAATTAGGGCATAAGTGTGTATAAATAAGTGTTTTTATATCCATTTTAACCCCTATTCACCCATTCATTCAAGTATTCCTCCTTGCATTCAATCCCATTCATCCACTTAAGCATCAAAGCATCATTCAATCAAGCAATTATTAAGCATCTTGGAGTAGCCATTGACACATCTTCAAACTTCACCAACAAGGATTTGGTGACTTTAGGACACTTGCATGTTGTTTATTCATCATTCCTTCTTCATTTCATTTCATTTCTTTATCAAGGGTTTGATTACCAAAGTGGGATTTGACCAAGGAAAATCCCTATACTCTAACCCTTAACCATTTTCCCTTTATTTTTATGTGTGTTTGCAAGTGTTGTAGGTGAATTTTCAAAGAAATAGGTGTTGAAGAGTGGTCAACAAGTCATCAAAGTGATTCAAGTCAAATAAACCCTAATTCAAGCTTGGAGACAACATTCAACCCATTTTCTATAGATTTGACTCTGTCAACCTACCAAGAAGACAAGTGCAAATCTCGACCCACAAGCTTGACTCTTGAATTTGTAGAATTTTGGAGGAGGATTGATTTTCCATCAGTGGTGAATGAGTCCCATTTTTAGGATGAAAATTTGATTTTGTCATAATTCAATTCCTGATAGCCGAAAACTAGTTTCAAGTCATTTTACCAATAAGAGGATTGATTCGCCATCAATGGCATATGAGTCCCACTAGTCATCAACAATGAATTTTGCAAGATTCCAAAATCATCATTCAAGTTCCACGTTGACTCTATTAAGTATCATTCAGTTTTGTTTGCAATTGTTTATGGTTTTAGTTCATTTATGCATATCACACTGTGTTTTCAAACTTTACACATTTCATTAGTTTTGCATTCATAATCAATCAATTTTATCAATTAGCTACATTTAGTCACAATTACATCATACATAACTTAGTTTGAGTGAACCACCTTAGTTTTTGGGGTCTCTCTCTCCATCTAGGTCAAAAACCCTAAGAGTGCAAGAGAAGTTCATAGAACCACAAAAATTGATGGTTCAATAAACTCAGTGCATTGCATGATTTCAAAATTATATTTAGAAGACATTATTTTTCAATTTTTGGCATAGTGTAATAAGAAAACATGCACTTTTTAGAATCTAAAAATTGCATTTACATATTGCATCCTAGGTCAATGCATTGCATTTTACCCTCTTTCTATTTTGGGTTGACATTGAGTTTTGTGAATCTTGTATAAGCTTTACAACCTGGTTTCTTATTAGTAATATTGTTACGAGACATATTTCAAGACTCATGTCATCATGTGATACATCATTCACCATGGATCTTGGGTTTTCCAACTCTTTCACTAATAGTTTTGATAATCAACCCCCTATGGATCATAACCCGCATACCTTATTTCCAATGACTTTCTTACCAACCAATGTGCATGATATTGTTTATATCTCACAAAAAAGCATAAGAATATTGGATAGAGGCCTAGAAAAGTTATAAAACTTTGCATATACTAAAAATATGGATAATAGTATCATTCCTACTTTAGAGAATCTATGAAAAATGCTTAAAAGTGAACGCGAAATACAAATTCTCTATAGCCTTAGTTACATCCTTAAAGGAACCTTCAACTAACAAGAGAATGATAATATACATACCTTAGTCAAATTTATTGAATTTAAACCTTGTAAGAGACAAATTAAAATGCCTCTTGACATTGCTTTCTCACAAAAAGGGGTGACCCCACAATACTGGTTTACAATTTTTGGCCAAACTAGACACTGAACTAATTTTTTCTAACTAAATCTTCACTTTCAGGCATCTATAGCAGCTAAACGATGAGGAATTTGAAGATGATACAGAATAGTGATTTGTGAAATTTATTTTGTCAATTGTAAAAAAAAAAAATATTTTTTTTAGAATTAGATTGCACTTCTTTTCCCATCTCCTTCGAAAACTTTTTTTTTTTCTAGTAAACACCATTTTTGAGTAATGCTCACTATATACAACATAGAATTTTTTTCCATGAAGGATAAAATTCTAAAGTTTTTGAATTTATATTTTTAAATATGATATCTAGTGCTTTCATTTGGTTTCATAGTGTTTTATTGAATATTTTTTTCTTAATCAAGTTTCAAAGTCAAACCAATTACAATTCAGACATAGGCAAACTATATACAACATAACTTTTTTTGTATGTATCAAATTTTTATTTATTTTTGGTTGGATGAAGGACTTCAATATCTAGTGCACTGATTTTTTAAAAAAACATTTATAATCTGCTACATTTCTACATGTGCAAAAACATAGAGCTTGATTTTTGGTGAAAAACCTACATTCACAAGAAACAAAAAATAAATATAATAATTAAATTAAATTTATTTAAAATTATACTTTTTGGGAAGCTTATAATAAGGACTACATACTAACAAAAAATAACTTTTAAATGAATTCATTTGATCCCTTACAAGGTAAATCAAAAGTGGTTTTTATTAGCATTTTGATAGGTATAAAGGAGACTCCATTATAGGTATGGTTTAAAACTAGCGGGGTTCTATCTAAGGGGCTTTGATATAAGGTGGTTCAATAAAACCCTTTTCAATTGGAATCCTTTAAATGGAACTTTTGAAGGCTTAAAGTTCATTATATTTTCTAAAAATATGTGATTTCAACAAAATCAGGATCTCCTAGAAATTGTAAACTAGTATTGTGGGATCGCCCAATGACATAATCAAACATGAACTTGATGGTCCTCTTTACATAGCTGGAAGAATAAATGAAAACCCTAATAATGTGATATTAATTATTCTTGTCTATGTAGAGAACGTGATCACTAAAAAATTCCAATTTGTGCATGAACTTTACCAAGATACATATTGTGTGCACTATAAATCTGCAAACAACTCAAACCTCAAACACATATTAGCAATGGGTTAGTTCAAGCCATGCACATCTACAAGTGCTCCTATGAAATATTACATCATTCCTTATAAGAAAACTAATTGAAAACATGAAAGAAGCATGATCTATACCTATTCCATAGTGGATTGGTGTCACTTGTGCAAAGTGACCCTTTCCCAATCCTTGCCAATCTCAATGATAGTTGCCTTGAAGATGGAGTGAAATGGACAAAATTAGCTCTCAATTGAAGAGAGTAACTTTGCATGAAGGTTGTGGATGGATTGTTGAAGAATAAGCCATCTATTTATAGAATCTCAAAAGCTAAGTGTGAACAAAAGAGAGCAATGCAAGATAAATATTTGGCACATAAGAAAGAGCCACTTGTCACCTTGTGATTGGTTGAGGAATGTGCAAGTTTTGGTCAATGTGCCAATAAATGAGATTGGTTGGCTTTTTCAAATTCAAATTTGGCTTGTTGGAGGGAGAAAAAGAGACTTAAATGCCTAGTGGGGGACATGTAAGAGGGGAGTTATTGCCATGTTGGAAGGGATAAGTCAACTTTTTTTTCAAATCCAAACTTGAGGAATATTCCCCAAAGATGCCTTGTTGAGGGAAAATGAGGAATTTATAAATGAATTAATTGATTTATTTGTGCAAGTGGGAAAAGCTAGAGGATGTGATGGGTAATTGGATTAGATTTAATCAGGATTAGATTAATTAAGATGATGTTAGATGCTATTGACCCATCTGACTTTAATATTTGGATTTATTTAAATAAAAAAGGAATATGAATTTGAGATTTAATTAAATAAAGTTTGGTTTATTTAATTAAAAGGATGATGCAAGATAAAGGTTAATTAATTTAAAGGGGATGAATCTAGGAGATGATTTATGAAAGATGGAATGTTAGGATGTGATTAAAATTGATTTATTTAAAGGAGGTAATAGTAAAGTGAATTTATTTAATTGAAGGATGAAATGTTAGATTTAATTAAATGAATGTTATTTTATTAAACCGCTAGATTGAAATGCATGCATATTTTGTGTGTCTACATTTCACCCCTCTTTGAAGCAATGTACTTGTTGTGTTGGTTCAAAGAATAAACTTGCTACGATCAAAATTCAAATTTATTTTTTTGGATGTCCTAATGGAAAGAAGTACACTAGTACATTGCCCCCCTCGAGAGATCCAGTGAAAAGATTCGATTTGAGGGTCGATCTCACGATAAAGAGGTTCAAGATGGATGTATGGATGGTTACGATGATGATGCAAATGAGATGGTTTTAAGATGCTTAGAAAAACCAATCTATATTATCCTAAACAACTTAAAATGATGATGCAATGCATGTGAGATGGATGATACGATGATGCCTATATGATTATGCAATAGATGTTTTATGCAAATGTATGATTTTATGAAGTGCTTAGACTAATAGATCTATATTATGATGATGAACTAATATGGAAAACGATGATGGTTTGTGGATGTAGAATGGATGCGCTAGTGATGATGATTAACTATTCATGAGGTGATGTTAGTGTGGAAAAGAAGAAATCAGGTGATGACAAGAGGATCCAACAGGCCAACTTTATGAGAGATGATGCTGAGAAATGGATGATTTGCTTATCAAGAATTGGGATTTCAAAAGGGTCACTTACCTTATGTTTGATAACATGCCTAAGCATGATGCATCAAGGTATAAAGAACCAGGATGGTGTTGCACTTAGTGTGTTTGAATTTGACTCAAAAAATAGATAGGAGTATTCTTGTTCACATTTGACATACAGAAACCTTGCTAGGATGCACTTTAGAAGGTTTAAACATCTCAGACCAAAACATGGAAAGGTATAACCTATCAATGCAATAGTCAAAAAGCTTCGTAAAACACCCTCCATACATATCTAACAAAGCAAGTATTCAGAAAATTATATTACAAGAATGTCCAACAAGCACAGTAGAAAAAAGGTAATGATCATTGCCCCATTCATATCTCTCTAAATCTAGTTTTTTGGACATCATCGAGAGGTTGTTGGAATGAGTGCAAAGAGATAAGTCAAAAGATAAAGATAAATAAAAAACACAAGTTGATGTTATTCAATACCACTAACCAAAAGGAAATGTTTTTTAAGGATAAGAACCGAAACTATTGCCAAAAGATAATACCCATCCTAGGACATGTTAGTGGATGGCGGCATGCCATTTCATTTATCCAAAGCGTTCTTGCTGATAAATAATTCCCATTGTAAGAATGATACATCCTAAGACATGATGTTATCAAATGTTTGAAATGGGATTGACTGGATGATGGACTATCAACATGAAGAATTGACCAACTTGTTTACGTACTAACTTAAACCTGACACTTGACATTTTGAGTTTTCACTTTTCACCTGCTAGACTTGTTTCTAATTGTTTCACCAAAGGTTGATGATGGTGATCATTTATTATGAGTGATGTTATTTCAGGTGTAAGCGAAATGAGACAGATATTTTTTTTCAAATATTTGGATGTTTTTGGAGTTTTGCAATGTTTTGAGGCTGTTTTTGGTTATTTTTGAGATTTTCAAATGTTTTGGTTTTTTATTTTCAATTTTTTTGGGATTTTCTAAGATTTTGACCAAGAGACTAACCTAAGGACCTATCCTAGGGGCCTCAAGGGCTGATCAATAGATTAGCCTTTCCTACGTTATACGCAGAGACCACGTAGTTCGATTGACAACTTGACTGATTTACAAATGAAGATATACATGATGAAATGTCAGTTTATTATGACAGACTCCTAAAGGATTGACCTAAGTGTCTTGAGGGATGATCAAAGATCAACCTTTCCTACGTTCAAGGCTCAGAGACCCGTTGTTCGACAAGATGACTCTATTTTTGACTTTTTGACCTATTTTTGGATTTTGATATGTTTTGAATGTTTTTGGATTTTTGGTGATTTTTCAATGTTTTTGAATTTTTTGATTTTTTTATGTTTTTGGATTTTTGATTTTAGGACTTAAAGAATATAGATGAATTTGATCTGATAAGAACATGCCCCCAGTGTGATGCAATAGACTACTCTGATAAAGGAAGGACAAACTGACCTTGAGGATGGGCTGAGTAGTACTAGGAGGGATCATGATATGAACACAGGATCAAGCTATGGTGCGGATGTGGGTGGATGAGTGATGGATGAAGATTCAAATGCGATGGATGATGGAAACATAATGGATGGATGATGTAGAACAAGCTGTGAAGATCCTAGTAGATGGAAAGTGCTTATTTACACAAGGCTCCTGTTTGCCAGGTTTTCACCAAGGTACTTGTCCAAAGTGCACCGAAGTGGTTTTCACTATAGGACGATTTTTCTCTTTACTATTTTTAATCCTTTTTTTTTTGGATTGTTTTGGATTTTTGGATTTTTGGATTTTTTTGTTGTCACCAAGACGCCTGTTTGCCAAGTTTTTGCGAAACTACCAATTTTTTTAGGACATTTTCTAATTTTTTGAATTTTGGTTCTATACCTTGAAAGGTTAGGCATAAAACTTTTTGAGATGAGAGCTATTCATGGGATCTTGCAAAGGTTCCCCTTCGGGTGTTGATAACTGATATGACCCTAACTTATAACTTGCTATGATAACAAATGGTCCCAACCAATTGGGTTCAAATTTTCCTTTATTGTTGAGATTTGGGAGGTTCTTTTGATTCTCCTTTAGTACCAGTTCTTCGACTTAGAATGTTCTACTTTTTATTTTCTTGTTATAGCTCATCTTGAGTCTATTCTGATAGACTTGTAAATGATTTAAAGAATCTATATGCCACTCATCTAGTAGCTCCAACTCATTCAATCTTGATACTCGGTACTCTTCATCTATGATGAGGATTTGCAATGATATTCTTAGTGATGGAACCTCAATCTCAATGGGGAGTATTGCTTCTGATCTATAGACCAGGGAGAAGGGGGTGGAACCTATGGGTGTGCGGATGTTGGTTCGATAGGCCCAGAGGGCGGGATTGAGCTATAGATGCCAGTCACGATCTGCTTCATTGACTATTTTCTTGAGGATCTTTAAAATGGTTTTATTTGTGGCTTTTTCTTGGCCATTGCCTTGGGAATAGTATGGGGTGGAGAAGTGATGTTGGATTTTGATTTTTTCATACAAGTTGTGGACATCCTGATTCTTAAATGGTGTCCCATTATCTGAGATAATGGCTTGTGGGACACCACAGTGGCAAATGAGATAGTTCAAGATGAACTTTGATATCTGCTTCCTAGTTATATATGTCATAGGTATGGCTTCCAACCACTTGGTAAAGTACTCAGTGGCAGTTATGCTGAACTTATGGACATTAGATGAAGTTGGAGTGATTTTACCAATGAGATCGAGTCCCCACTATGAAAAGGGCGATGGCGTGACGATGGGATGAAGTTCTTGAGTTGGAGCATGGATGAGGTCCCCATGCGACTGACATTGTAGATACCTTCTGACATAGTCATGTACCTCTCTTTCCATTGTAGGCCAATAATACCCCATCCTCAGCAATTTCTTGGCTAGGGTCATTCCACTCGAGTGTGAACCACATATGTCGTTATGTACTTCGGTTAAAGCAGTCAATGCCTCCTCAACATTTAAATAGTGTAGTAATGTTCCTTCTATGCTCCTAGGATGACGAATTGGGATGCCTTTTTGACAAAGGTTCATTTTAAGGTTGAGGGTAAGTTAGCAGGTATGACGCCTATTTGTAGGTAGGTAAAAAAGTCATGGTACCAGGGATCACCGGGACCAATGATTTCACACATAAATTCTGATTTTGATACCTTGAATGTGGGCATGAGAAGCTGTTCTACCAAGAATTCATATTTTGGGACATTATGAGGGATGTACAGTAAGGATTTGATCATTGCCATGGCATCTTCTACTCTGTTGTTGGCTCTAGGTATCTACTCAAATGTGATCTCGATAAAGGATTCCTTTAGAGTCTCCACCAGTTTCTTGTATGGAGTGAGCTTATCATCCTTAGTCTGGTACTCACCATTCGCTTGGTTTATTATCATTTGAGAGTCTCTATATACTCTAAGGTCCATGATGTGCCACTGCATTGCTATTCTGAGACCTATGGTTAAAGCCTGACATTCGGCAATGTTATTAGTGTAGGGATTGCCAATTTATAGGACCTTGGTATGTAGTCCCCTTGTGGGGTGATAAAGAAGACATCGGCTCCTGATCCATGTTGCGTGTATGAGCCATCAAAGTAAAGTTTCCAGTAGTCAACTATGTTGAGATTAAAGATGGATTTGTTTGGAAATTCTAAGATGAGAGGATTCTTTGAATAGATTGGTGCTTCTGCAAGTTGATCTGCGATGACTTGGCCTTTAATTTTTTTTTGCTCCACATATTCAATGTCATACTCTGATAGTATCATGATCCATTTAGCCATTCTTCTAGTGAGCATTTCGTTTGATAGTAAGTACTTGAGGGGATCAATTTTGGTGATGAGTTTGAATTTGTGTGCCAACATGTAATGTCTAAATTTCTATGAAGCAAACACTACTGCTAAATATGCTTTATAAATGAATGAGTAATTTAACTCATGCCCAACCATTGTTCTACTGATATAATAGATGGCCCTTTTTGTTTGATTTTCATCATGTTGAGCTATAAGAGCTCCAAGGGCTACTATTGTTGTTGACACATAGAGAATTAATAGCTTTCTTGGGATTGGTGGCATTAGGACTAGTGGTGTAAGTAGATATTCTTTGATCTTATTGAAGTATTCTTCACACTTGTTATCCCATTTGTACACTAATCCCTTGTGAAGTAGGTGAGAATATAGATTCTATTTATCTGCCAGTTGTGCTATGAACCTTTAGATGGACTGAAGCCTGCCTTGGAGACCTCTTAATTGTTTCAATGTTTTGGGTTCCTCCATCTCAAGGATTGCTTTTACTTTTGTTGGATCTACCTCAGTACCTCTCATTGACACTATGTACCCTAGAAAATTTCTTAATTGTACACAAAAGACACACTTCTTTGGGTTTAATCTGACCTTGTATTCTTCTAGCCTATCAAAAATAGCACTTAAGGTTGCTATGTGATCCTTCCTCTTTCTTTATTTGGCTAGTATGTCATCAATATAATATTTGATAGTTTTATGGATCATGTCACGGAATATTAAGGTCATGGCTCTTTGGTATGTTGCTCCTGCATTCTTCAAGCCGAATGGCATCATATTCCAGTAGTAAGTCCCCCATGGACAAGTGAAGACCATTTTATGTTGGTCTTCTTTAGCAATCATTATCTAGTTATATCCTAAGAAACCGTCCATCAAGGAAAGCATTTATTGTCCTGCTGTCATGTCTACAATCATTTCAATGTTGGGCAATGGGAAATCATCTTTTGGACATGCTTTGTTTAAGTCCCTAAAATCTGTGTTGATTCTGATGCCCCGATCGGGTTCTAAGATGGGAACCAAGTTTGACACCCATTTTGGATAGTCTATTGGTCAAATGAATATTACATCCAATAGCCTTTTTAGTTTCATTTTGACTAGCAGGGTGATCTGAGGGTGCATTTTCCTGAGCTTTTGTCTAACGGGCTTTGCTTTAGAGTACACTGCTAGGTGATGAACTATAATTTATAGATCAAGCCCTGGTATGTTAGCATAGCTCCATGCAAAGTTAACTTGTCTCTCTCTCAAGAAGGCTGCTAGGAGTTCTTGTTCCTCTAATAGTAATGATTCTGCATAGAATGTGATGTGTGGGGTTTCCTATGTTCCTAGATTAACTGGATTGCACTTTTCTACTAGGACTACTGATTTTTCCTGATGAAGAGATCTGAAAGGAAGATTCAATCCCCCATCCTCAAGTGCCTCGGAGAGGTTTTCACCATTGGATGGATCCTTTCTTTTTACTTTTTTCATGTCAGAGAGTGCCATAGTGTGGTTTTCACTCAAGGACTTAGATATTATTCTTAATTTCTCACTTTTGCCACTGAGGGATTCAATAATTTCCCCATAATAGGCCTATGTATCTAGCTCAATGATGAATCCTTCTTTGTGATCCCCACATGGAATTTTATCCCGTAGTCCCATGAATTTTGAGAGCGCCTCATCATTTTTGAATGTGTCAAGAACTGGTGGTCCTCGTTGGTTATAATTGTTGAGTTGGGGGTAAACTAGGTGGATTTCATGATTTTGATGGTCTGACTCAAAGGATAAGGTTCTAATCATGAGAAGATTGGTATCCTTGAAGAGCCTAGGTAGGTTGGTTATGGGATCCTCATCATCACTACTATTACAGATGTCAGTTTTGTCAAATGTGAAGTTGTCTAAGACATGACCTATAGATACGGGTAAGTGAAGTTCGGTTGTGGATTGTTGAGGAGGATTATTGACCTTTCTAACTAGAGGAATTAAACCTCGTATGGTTATACTCAGATGGGTACATACGAGGCCAAGATTTCTCATTCGAGTCTCTGGAATGATAGGTATTGTAATCCCATTGTCATTTTCCCCAAGTCTTTGGTTTCTATCATAGCCCATTGCGAGCATCATTTGCAAACCTTTGCTTGTGTCATCCATTAGTAGATTAGCTTTTGGTCTACTATCTTGGTATAGAAGATGAGATGGGTCCTCCTCTATGACTTCTTGTCTGAGATCTACCCAACTTCTGAAGTTGGGATATTCTTTAGGGGATGTTTGAGATGTGGAGGCTTGATTTGATTGTAGACATCCTCGTGATATGGGAGATTGTGGTAACTCTCCTACCAAAAAAACATTTTTGGGAATCGTGTAGTTTTTGCAACCATTATCCTGGGTGTCTCTGTCGTAGAAGTGGAAACAAGAGTGGCTGGATCAATGTACGGTGTTGATGGCCCTTCATCATTTTTTAGGTACTCGAGGAATTTTGTAGTATTTTTCCTCAAGGTTCTTGCAATAGGATAATGGTTCAGGATCACCATGGATGGTGACGTCTTTTCCTTCATATGTGAATTTGACACATTGATGGAAAGTCGATGTTACCACTTGCATTGCATGGATCCATGGATGTCCTCGGAGAATGTATAAGGCAAGTTGAGGTCTAGGACCTGACAGGTGGTTTCCATGATAGCTAGCCCTACTTCAATAGGGATTCTGATTGTGCCTTGGGACACTCTTTCCTAATCATCATATGCTCTGATTGTAATACCTTTTCCTTTATCGATGAAGTCCTCTGAGATTTTTAACTGCTTAATGAGCTTGAGGGAACAAATATTCAAGCCTGCACCTCCATCCACCAAGACTTGCTTGACTTTACTTTTCTACACTAGGACCTCTAAATGGAGTGCATGGTTATGATATGGTTGAGCGGAAAAATATTGGTAAGAAAATGTAAGGAGATTCGGGTTAATGATGTTTCTGACCATAGCTTGGAATTGTTCTGTATCAGGATCTGTGGGGATGGTGGATGTAGCCAAAGCTTCCTCTAGGATTTTCTTGTGGGTGGATGATATTTTTAATAACTCCATGATGGAGATCTGTGTTGGCATTCTTTTTAGCTAATCAAGGACATTGTAACCATTGCGAACAGATCTAGGTGCAGGGACTCTGTTTGGCTAGGATGATCTTGCGATGGTAACTTTTTTGCCTCTTGTGGTGACTCCACAATCAGCTTGAGCTCCTTTGATAGTGATTACTGTGCAGTATTCATCTAGGGAGGTGATGATAGTTCCATACACATGATTCATGTTTATGAAGGTTCCTTTCCCTTTATCAATGTTATTGTTCCCTTTATTGTTATGGTTAGGCATTGGATTTGTGTATATTTTGAGGTTCTTGTCTCCTGTTGGTTATTCCACATTTATGATTCTTTGATCAATGAGGTCTTGGACTATGTTCTTTAACCTCATACAATTGTTAGTGGTGTGCCCTTTGATTTTGTGGAATTCACAGAGCTGATTTTCATTATACCAAGGAGGTTTAATGTCTGGTTCTTGGTAGTTCTTGTAGGTGGGAATCTTGATGAGGTTTTCGTTTATCAATTTCTTCATGATGACTTCGAATGGCTCCCCAAGAACGGTGTACTTTCACTTGATGGAATTCTTGTTTCCCTGGGGCGGTCCCCTTTGGTCATTGACATTATTGATTGCTTGATTGTTTGTTTGATGTGTTGTGTTCACATGATGATTGTTTTGATGATGGTTTTGGTTTTTTGTTGTGCTGCGGGTGTGTTCTATCGAGGGGCACTAATGACAACTTTGGCATCAACGACACCATCATTGGTAATATTTTTGTTTCTTTCCCATGTGTGAGGTTTGTCATTGTAATTGGTGGGTGGGCAATTATTCCTTTGTTTTGGACATGAATTTTATCCTCCAGGTTGTGTCATAAGGGCTTGTTCGATGCTGAGCTCCTTGGAAATCAACTAGTCGTATGTGGTGATCCCTTGAACCTTGAGATGGAATGCCAAGAGGCTGTCAAGGTTGGATATGATAGTGCACACTTGTTGTTCCTCGGGCATGGACCATTTTCTCTAATTGTCCTTGGATTGCCATTGTTGTAGGAATGAAGCAAATGATTCATTCTTACCTTGTTTCAGAGCTAAGAGTTTTGCTAGACTAACATCCATGGTGATATTGCATGCATAGTTTTTGATGAATGTGTCTATGATTTCTTGGAATGTTTTGATGCTTGTAGGTAGGTGAGAGAACCATTCCATGGCATGGCCTGCTAAACTCCTAGGAAATAGTTGCATCAGATAGGTATCATCATATGCAACTTCCATGCAATGAACCTTGAATTCCCTGATATGATCTTCAGGGTTTCCCATCCCACGATACTTATCAAATTTGGGGGTCTCAAATCCCTTCAAGAATGGTTTCATTACAAGGCTTCTGTTTAACAAATAAGGGCACAAGTTTCTAGGTGTTTTCATGGTTCACCCTAATTGAAGGTCAAGCACATGTTGCGAGAGCAACCTGATTTATGCTATCACATCATTTTGTGGATCAGGGGGTGGGATGAAAGTGTTGAGGTGGTTTGATTGTCGGTGGAATGGGTAAATTGGTTGGTGTGTTGATGGATGATGTTTGTATATTCTATTGAGCCAAGTATGCTTGTTGTTGTTCTTGTTGTTGTTGTGCTATTAGTGCCTATTGTTGAGCTTGCTATTGTGCTTGTTGTTGAGCTGCTAATTGTGCTACTTCCTGATTTTCTTGATATTGCTTTAGCGCTTGCTAATATGCTTGTTGTTATGCTGTATTTATTGTGCTTGATACTAGGCTTTGGCTTGAGCATGCACTTGTGAATTTTGTGCAGCTTATGCAGCTTGAGCGGCTTGTTGTTCTTGTTGCTGCAATAAGGCTTGGGCTTATGTAGCCTGTTGTGCTTGTTTTTCGCGATCTAGGCAGCTTGAGCATCTTACACTACTTGAGTGGCTTGTTGAGAAACTAATTGCGTGGCTTGTTGATCAACTAATTGTGTGGCTTGTTGTTTTTGTACTTGTAGAAATTCCTTTTGATAAGTAGTTTTTTGAGTGGCTTGCAGTACCATACTATATTGGCTTGATATATTGGAGCTTAGTGGTGGTGGAGGTGGAGGTGGATTCATAATGGTGTTCATTGTGGAGGTGAGAGGTGTTGTCATGTTGGTGATTGGGGTTTGATTGGTGGATGGTGTGATCGGTGTGGTTGGTCCTTGAGAGACCATGCTTTGAGATGTTAGAGGGGTGGTTGATGATGTTGTGATAGCTTGTGTAGTTGTCATCTATTGTTGTGATATCAATGACAAGTTTTGAGAGTTTGGTGTGATGCTTTGATTGGTGTTTGGAATGTTGGTTTGATTGATATTTGGTAAAGGAGGAAGCCCTAAGCCAAGAAGTGGTGTGGACGATGATGACAATGGCGGAAGTGGTGCAAATGTGAGAGATGTGATATCTTGAGGAAATGGTGTGGTGTCAAAAACTCCACCTAGTCCAAACATGTCACCCTCTCCTTGCAAGGTTGTGGGGAGAGAGGTTTGGGGTGTTGTGCGGAATGATGATGATGATGGATCATTTGGATCATGAAAGGTGACAAGGACATATGTATGTAATGAATTTAGGGGTATGGTTTGTCCAAAGATGGTGTTTGTGTCCAAATCCTAATTGTTTATGAGAGGATGCCTTTGCAATGCATTGAGAAATGCACTTCCTTTGTTAACAATGGGATGCATTGGAGCAATGGATGATGTGATTTGTAGGATTTTTTGAGTGATGCTTTGAAATGAGGGGAGAGATGAAATGGGGATGGTAGATGAGATTGGAGGCATGAATCCAAAAGATGGTTCCACAATAGTGCTCACATTGAAATTGGAGGGGATTTTAGCCCCTTGCTTTGCTAATTTGAGCATGTATAGTGAGGGATTGATTCTCATCATGATGTTCATAATCTTATGGTTCTCTATATTTTGAATTATTTTACTGATTTCCTCATGTGACATTCCGAAGGGATTATTGGTGAGATCCTCCATTTGGATACCTTCCTCTTTATGGTCTTGCGAAAGCAGAGGAAGGTTAACCGTGAGACTACCAAACCCAATGGGATTCATTTTGGGAGCGGTTTGACTTAAGTCACTCGAAATAGATGTTTCTTTTTGTACCATAAAATAGGGATCAATCTTCAAGAATGAGGAAGGTGAATTCTCTAATTCTTTGGATTGATCTAACTTTAGGTACAAAAGAGAAATTTTAGGATGATCAAATAATGGTAATGATATGGATGTAAGATGGATGTTTGATGGATGATTGGAACTATTGAGAGAATCTTGAATGGTATGTTAAACTTTTAGGACTTGATTTGGGATTGATTTGTTTCAGATTCAGCTTTTGGTGGACTCATAAACTCTAAGAGGTTGGATGTTGTCCTAGAGTTAAATCATTCACAAGATGATAATTTTTCTAGGTGTGAGAAGAAGGATTCATCTAAACACTCCTATCCAAACAAGATGATATTGATGATGAACTCCTAAATCCCAAGATGTTGGATGTTATCAAGGGATGAATATTTTCACAAGTTTTGATAATTTGGTCAAATAAATGGAGAAGGATGCATCTACACACATTCAATCAAACAAGGTGATTTTGGATTGATTTTAAATACTTTGCCAAAAGTTTAACATGAAGGATTTTTCAAAGATTTTTGAAGTGTTGTTGATGAGATGATTTTGGTTTTGATGTTTAAAGATGGATGAAGGTTTTATTTTGATCCTAGGATGTACCTAAAAGGACACTTGTTTACTAGACCTCAGTTTTGATGATCAAGATTTTCTCTAAACAAGATGTTCAAACTCTCTAAAAAGATTTGGGTTTTGATAGTAATAGAATGATTTCAAACCAGGATTTTTTCTTGAAGCATTTCTGTAAAAGTTAAAAAGTATTCTTCATTTGAATTCATATAGCGTTGAGAGACGCATTTGATGGGCTTTCAAACTAAGGGCTTTTACCTTTGGTTTCTTGATCTTGATCTTGCATGAAATCACTGGAGACACATGTGTGGGGTCCAATTGTTTTTAGTCTTTGCTTAATGACTTTGTTTTATCACAAACACTTCTTGATTAGGTTTTCAAACTAGATGTCCAATGTCTCAACTTCTTCTCATTTCACAAGGTATATTATGCAAAACTTTGATGAAATTAAGGAAATGGTTACCTATTTTTTAACTTTACTAGGAAAATTGAGATGTAAATCCAAGTGTTTAGAAACCTCTAAGGATGAAATCCCAAGGGTAAGCAATAACACATGAATCTGGTTAGTTGTATTTTCCTCCTAAAGGGTTTGAAATTTTGATGATGATGTGAAATGTTTGTTTCGAAATGTTTTCAAACAAGGAAAACATTTTATAATCAAGAACAAGCAGAATCCTATGGATATGAAAGACAATATTTGTTGAGTCCCCACTTGGACAAGTCCAGCTATTCTTATCTTTAGCGAATGGTTAGATGCTTGACCCCACTGGCTCCCCTCCATGACACTCACTTATATGG
This sequence comes from Sequoia sempervirens, assembly GCA_007258455.2. Classification (NCBI taxonomy): domain Eukaryota; kingdom Viridiplantae; phylum Streptophyta; class Pinopsida; order Cupressales; family Cupressaceae; genus Sequoia; species Sequoia sempervirens. Next base: position 174,491,089 of record VDFB02105785.1, read on the forward strand.
GGAAGCCAAGCATTAAAACCCATGAAACTCCCATGGCATGCTTTCAATTTCTACTAAAGACCATAAAAGAGTGGGGCGGCTTCAGAACAACTGTTCTTGCACCAACAAATAGATCAAGGATTTTGGAAATTATAAGACAAGGGTTAAAATTCGAACTTTCCATTCATAGGAGTTGAACCATCATGGCGAGAGACCATTGCTTCCCTTCTCGTTGGAGTCAACCACATGATATTGTCATTTATTCCAATACCCACATTTATATCCCGGCTGGAAATACTCTTGGCTTTAGAGTGTTACCGATTGAGTCACTCCCTTGGGTGAGTACTTTTTCCCCAAGGTAGGCCCTCTAAGATAGAAAAAAATGAGTAAACATATTCATAGTTCGATCAACCTTCATTTAGAAACAAAGGGAGAACACATGCAATAGGTTTACTCACACTCACAAAGTGTTTTTTTCAATTTTTAAACCCAAAATGAAGTGTCAAGGTGATTACTTTATCTCAACCTAAGATTACAAAAAAGGCCTTTTGATTCTTAAGATCGTTGTAAAGCATGAGAGAAGCACATATGTCCTTTTCGATGATGTTAGTTTAAGTAAGCAATCACAAAAACAAAATTGCACATGTTCATTTTAAGTCCACAAAGCAATGATTTTGGTTCATTTTAAAGCACCAAAATGAGATATGAAAGTTGCTTCATTCACTTGTTACCCTCAAATGAAATCTAATCAATTTTCCTAAAGTTCATTTTAATCCCTTTGCAATGAAAATTGAAAGCTTTTGAAATGTTTGTTTTAAAGTACAAAACCAAATGAGTTAGCCTAAACTAGAAAATTAAGGAATAAGACAGAATCTCCAAGCATTAAAAAACGCTTTTGAGTTTCAAGTTTGATGCTCAATTTATCTCCAAGTTCCTTTGAAGATCTCTTGCAAGCTCATTGTGTAAGAAAATGCTCCTCACTTTTCCTTTACACCTTCCTCGTTTTCCTATTAAACAAAAGACACTCATGTGAGGATCAAAATATCAAATTCATTTTGATTATTAACTTCAAATAATAACATTATCTCAAATGAAAGGAAAAAGTTTTGGATGATTATGATAGTAAAAGGAGGATTTATAAGTGAATCATGCTTTGATATTGATTTCATTGAAAAGATATCACACTTGTTAGACCCATTCTCTCCTTATCATAATCCATATTACTAAAGGTATTGAGCCAATAAATCAACCACAAAGAATAAATATTTTAAAAGCATCATCATAATCTCAAATGTTGACTATCTCAAAGTAATCAAAAGAATGTGATAAACTTTGAAAGCCCATAAATTGTATCAACCATAAAGAATTCATCTTTCAAAAGCATCATCACAAGTTCAAATTTTATCTATTCAACATGACCATAATGATGAAATTTGATAGATTAAATTTGATAGCTATCTCAAAATCATCATCACAACTATTGAGTATTTAGAGATTAAATTTGATAGTTTTCAGGATAGTATACATGAGGCAAATTTTCAAATACCTAAACAACACATTTATGTTATAGAGCATATGTCAAATAGTACTAAGGTTAGTTTCTACTAATTTGCAGACCTTATTGAAAATAGCGTGTCCCTTAGTAGAAACATTACATTGACCATTATTAAATCTGCACTCATAAAAATGTGCACACCTTATAGGGGAAAGAGCAAAGTTTGCAATTTTTTTGAAAATTGTAAATATAATAAAAGGTATTTAATATCGATGTTTTAAAACTACCAACCAAGTTTATATTGATAGCATGCATATCCCAGTGGTACGACCCCTACCAATAAACTATAGTATGTACTTTTATACATTGAACATCTTAAAATCAAACCACCAGCTAAAATACCACAATAATGAATCAGTCCAAATTCTTAAATCAATTTTCTATGGCCATATGTGAAATCTAGCATTTAATAAATTATCAATCATGTCAAACATTCATGCAACTAGGTTGACATACTTACTTTACTTTCACTAATAGATTGATCCTTGTGAATGACCATTGAAATGACTGAACAAATGTAAATGAATAAGGAACATTTATAGCTATAAGATCAACATGCATTGCATTTATAAGATGGGTGTAGCAGAGGATGTGAATAGCATTTAGAATATCAAGAAGATATTCTAATGAATACCATAAATTACCCTTATAAGATCGAACGAAATTATAAGAAATAATGCGCGGGTGAAGGAAAGGAGCCTAAGTTTCTTAAAGACGTTTTCTTAACTACAATCAACTACCAATCAATCAAATAGGCAACAACCACCTTGAAGATATAAAATGATATTAAGCAATTTTAAACAAACACGTAGATGAGTGAGAAGGCAGGACCATATATGCCACACATGGAAGATGACGAGGGTTAGGTGGAGGCTGGGAGGTAGACCAGTTTTCCAAACAAAAGCCTATGAGTGTTTTAGGGCTTGGGTGAGTGCTAACTTGTGTTGTTTACGGTTGTTTTTTGTCACATTTTTTAATGGAGTTTTGTTCCTACATCAACTATGGACATGACTAACATGGCATAGAACACTAAGCAGGTCTTGGTTTTCTTCTCGCTTTGATAGAATTGAAGTAGAGATCATCTTAAAGCAGAGATCAGTACAAAGACATAGTGAGAATGCATCCCCAAGGCAGATATCATCTTAAAAAAAAGATTAAATGCATCTTAATCCAGGCACTGCCCAAAGCACAAGTATAGTGAACAAAAAATGAACATACCCCAATCAAGCACACCATCATAGGTCAAGTACTTTGGATTGACAATCAATTTAACTAACCATTAGGTGCTAAATTTATCAAGACATAGTCTGCATATTTTTCATCTATTTATCAAGAATAAAGGAATGTTAGAATCAAAGGAAAACCGCTTTAAGTTATATTCAAAACCTGTAAGCAAAGTGTTAAAAATATGTAGAAAAAATGTTAAAAACTTGCAACAAGGGCCCTCCTTCTAGAGCCATTTATGTGCTCTATAAATCTACAAAAACCTAAAACCTCAAACACATATTAGCAATGGGTTAGTTCAAGCCATGCACATCTACAAGTGCTCCTATCAAATAATACATCATGCCTTATAAGAAAACTAATTGAAAACATGAAAGAAGCATGATCTATACCTATTCCATAGTGGATTGGTGTCACGTGTGCAAAGTGACCCTTTCCCAATCCTTTCCAAGCTCAATGATAGATGCCCTGAAGATGGAGTGAAATGGAAAAAAATAGCTCTCAATTGAAGAGAGTAACTTTTCATGAAGGTTGTGGATGGATTGTTGAAGAATAAGCCTTCTATTTATAGATTCTCAAATACTAAGAGTGCCCAAAAGAGAGAAATGTGGAATAAATATTTGGCCAATAAGAAAGAGCCACTTGTCACCTTGTGAGTGGTTGAGGAATGTGCAAGTTTTGGTCAATGTGCCAATAAATGAGATTGGTTGGCTTTTTCAAATTCAAATTTGGCTTGTTGGAGGGAGAAAAAATGACTTAAATGCCTAGTGGGGGACATGTAAGAGGGGAGTTATTGCCATGTTGGAAGGGACAAGTCAACTTGTTTTCGAATTCAAACTTGAAGAATATTACCCAAAGATGCCTTGTTGAGGGAAAATGAGGAATTTATAAATGAATTAATTGATTTATTTGTGCAAGTGTGAAAAGCTAGAGGATGTGATGGGTGATTGGATTAGATTTAATCAGGATTAGATTAATTAATATGGTGTTAGATGCTTTTGACCCATTTACTTAAATGCTTGGATTTATTTAAATAAAAAAGGAGGAATATGAATTTGAGATTTAATTAAATAAAGTTTGGTTTATTTATTAAAAGGATGATGCAAGATAAATGTTAATTAATTTGAAGGAGATGAATCTAGGAGATTATTTATGAAAGATGGAATGTTAGGATGTGATTAAAATTGATTTATTTAAATGATGTAATAGTAAAGTGAATTTATTTAATTGAAGGATGAAATGTTAGATTTAATTAAATTAAGGTTATTTAATTAAACTGGTGGATTGAAATGCATGCATATTTTGCATGTCTAAATTTTTCCCCTCTTTGAAGCAATGTACTTGCTACATTGGTTCAAATAATAAACTTGATGTGATCAAAATTCAAAATTTTCTAATTTTTTTTTTATTCCCAGCAGAGAGAAGTACACTAGTACATTTCCCTCTCGAGAGATCAAGTGAAAAGATTCGATTTGAGGGTCGATCTCGTGATAAAGAGGTTCAAGATGGACGTATGGATGGTTACGATGATGATGCAAATGAGATGGTTTTAAGATGCTTAGAAAAACCAATCTATATTATCCTAAACAACTTAAAATGATGATGCAATGCATGTGAGATGGATGATGTGATGATGTCTATATGATTATGCAATAGATGTTTCATGCAAATGTATGATTTTATGAGATGCTTAGACTAACAGATCTATATTATGATGATGGACTGATATGGAAAATGACGATGGTTTGTGGATGTAGGATGGATGCACTGGTGATGATGATTAACTATTCATGAGGTGATCTTAGTGTGGAAAAGAAGAAATCAGGTGATGAAAAGAGGATCTAACAATCCAACTTTATGAGAGATGATGGTGAGAAATGGATGATTTTCTTATCAAGAATTGGGATTTTAAAAGTGTTACTTACCTTATGTTTGATAACACACCTAAGCACGATGCATCAAGGTATAAAGATCCAGGATGGCATTGCACTTAGTGTGATGGACTTTGAATTGACAAATAGATAGGAGTATTCTTGTTCACACCTGACATACAGAAACCTTGCTAGGATGCACTTTAGAAGTCTTAAACATCTCAAACCAGAACACGGAAATGTATAACCTATCAATGCAATAGTTAACAAGCTTCCCAAAACACCCTCCATACATATCTAACAAAGCAAGTATTTTCCAAATTATATTACAATAATTTCCAACAAGCACAACAGACAAAAGATAATGATCATTTCCCCATTCCTATCTCTCTAAATCCAGTTTTTTGGACATCATTGAGAGGTTTTTGGAATAAGTGCAAAGAGATAAGTCAAAAGATAAAGATAAAGTAAACAAACAAGCTGATGTTCTTCAATACCACTAACAAAAAGAAAAAAAAATTTAAGGCTAAGAACCGAAACTATTGCCAAAAGATAATGCCCATTGTAGGAAGGATACATCCTAGGACATGTTAGTGGATGGTGACACATCATTTCGTTTATCCAAAGTGTTATTTCTGATAAATAATGCCCATTGTAAGAACAATATATCCTAAGACATGATGTTATCAGGTGTTTGAAATGGGATTGATTGGATGATGGACTATCGGCACGAAGAATTGACCAACTTGTTTACGTACTGACTTAAACTTGAGACTTGACTTTTTGAGTTTTCACTTTTCACCTACTAGACTTGTTCTTGATTGTTTCACCAAAGGTTGAGGATGACGATCCTTTATTATGAGTGATGTTATTACGGGTGTAAGTGAAATGAGACAGATGGATTTTTCAAATATTTGGATGTTTTTGGAGTTTTGCAATGTTTTGAGGCTGTTTTTGGTATTTTTTGAGATTTTCAAATGTTTTTATTTTTTATTTTCAAATGTTTTGGAATTTTTTGAGATTTTGACCAAGAGACTAACCTAAGGACCTATGCTAGGGGCCTCTACGACTGATCAATAGATTTCCCTTTCCTACGTTATACATGCAAAGACCATGTAGTTCGACTAATGACTTGACCGATTTACAGATGAAGATATACATGATGAAATGTCAGTTTATTATGACAGACTCCTAAAGGACTGACCTAAGTGTCTTGGGGGATGATCAAAGATGAACCTTGCCTACGTTCAAGGCTTAGAGACCCGTAGTTTGACAAGATGACTCTGTTTTTGACTTTTTGACTTTTTGACCTATTTTTGATTTTGATATGTTTTGAATGTTTTTGGATTTTTTTGGTGATTTTTTGATGTTTTTGGATTTTCTAATTTTTTAATGTTTTTTGATTTTCTAATTTTAGGACTTCAAGAATATACACAAATCTAATCTGATAAGAACATGCCCCCAGCGTGATGCAATAGACTACTCTGATAAAGGCAGGACAAACTGACCTTAAGGATGGGCCGAGTAGTACTAGGAGGGATCATGATACGAACACAGGATCAAGCCATTGTGCAGATGCAGGTGGATGAGTGATGGATGAAGATTTGAATGCGATGGATGATGGAAACGTAATGGATGGATGATGCATAACAAGCCGTGAAGATCCTGGTGGATGGAAAGTGCTTATTTACCCAAGGCACCTGTTTGTTAGGTTTTCACCAAGGTACTTGTCCAAAGTGCCACCAAAGTGATTTTCTCTTTATCGTATTTTCTATCTCATGGCTTTCCTAATTGTTTGTGAAGGTGAAAAAAAAAGAAGGGATTTGATTGAGGCAAACCCCTATAACAACTCAACATTTTTCTCTCTTGGCTATGTGTAGGTACATGTTCATGTGGAGCTTGCTAGAAAACTAGGTTCTTCGTAAGTTAATATTCATTACTTTCATCTTTTCCACCTTCTACAACACTTATCTAATTACTTTATTTGTTCTATTCATTATCATTCCAGCTAATATTTTAAGCTTCAATCACTACGTAGTATGTTTTTTATCCCTCTCATTGTACTTTAAACTTTCTCACTATATGGATGCTACTGCCCCAGAGAGACACTAGCACGTCACACTATTGTCCCTAATCTACATGGTTGTCCTTAGGAAGAGAGCTCTCTAAGGTACAATTCAAGTCCCAAGAATCTACTTTCTTGGACCCATCAAATCTCTTGAGTTAGTAGAGTGACAATAGCACTTGAGAGTGCTCTTTGTTCTCTATCCTTGACCTAAAATGCTTATCCAACATGAAGTAGACTAGGGTATCCCTCTGCTCTTGGATTTCTATGACCTAGAACCTTGGTGTGGTTGGTCCCCCTCTTCTACATTTTGGTGTACTAGACATCAACAACATCTATCTTTTTTTGTGTCAAGAACTTTTCACGTGCACTTGACAACTAAATTAAACTTGGGTGTTTCTAGGTTTTATGAGAATCCCAACCCAATCTATGACCTCCAAGTATATTGTTAGGAGAAGTCTGTGACACTTACCAATGGAAAAGACCAAGGGCACTTTTGGGTTTACTATTGGTTTTTCTAGAGGTTTTACATACAAGATGGGTTTCATTGATGAGACAACTCATGTACCCACTCCTCCAACATCCCCTATAGCTTCCTCTATGGATGAGGATGATGCTATTCATATTCCTATAGAAAATATTTTGGTGCTAGAAAGGAGGTTGTTAGACCTCATGAATCATTGTGAGAAAGCACTAAATATGGCAAGAGTTGCTAGGCTTGCTAGCAAGGTGAGATACATGTTAGGTAAGGATTGGATAGGTATAGAGTTCTTATGCAACCTCATTGATCTAATCAAAGCTCATACATCCATTTGTATAGCACTAGATCGAGTAACACCCGAGGGGAGGTGATTGATACCTATGAAAGACAAATAGGTGTCTCAATGCTTGCCACATCTATATGCATGGATGGAATAGGCCCATCGATCAATGTTTCCTATGCTACTGAGAAGCCCCACACTATCAAGGTGAGTACAATACCCATTGGTTTCAGCTTCACCCCTCCTACTACCATTAGCGATGAGGGTTATGGTGGAAAGAGTGGTGGTCGCTTTGATATAGGTGGTGGCATTGGTGGTAGAAGCTCTAGTGAAGGCCGTTGTGGTGGCTTTGGTAGTGGAGATAGCTTTGACAAAGGTCACACTAGTGGTGGTAGCTTTGGCAGTGGATTTGAAGGTGGTTCTAGTGGTGACATTTCTGGGGGAAGTTCCACTTGACCTTTGTCATCTATGGACCCTATTATTAATTCTCTTCTTTAGAACATGGGCTAAATACAAAGCCAGTTGGCGAATCTATCTCAAACCTCCTCCCAGCTCATCTTTCATCCCTTCTCTCGACACAACCCTTTGTCAATAATAATTTTGAGTACTCCTTTCCCACAGGGAATGGAGATTCCTATGTTTGAAAAGGATGGTGGCAAAGGGGATGCATAGATGCATGTTTGAACCTTTAATTCCATGTGCACATATTTCTTTCATCATGACACTTTAATGGAAAAACACCTCCCCCGATCTCTCAAGGATACAACACTTGAGTGGTACTATTCCTTGCTTGATAATTGTATATTCTCATTTGATCAACTTGTCAATTAGTTTCTCCACCAATTCTAGGCTAACATATGTCTAAAGATGACCTCAGAACTCGTCTGATGTAAGCAAGGAGGACATGAGAAGATAACTGACTTCATAATGCAATAACAAGCACTCTTTTCACAAATTTCATACCCATTTCCCAACTCGGATCTGCAAAAGGTATTCATAGGTAGCCTACAACAAGCCTAGTAGGATAAATCCACCTTAATAAAATGCCCTTCCTTTGCACATCTATGTGTTGTGTTGCAAGACTACCAACAAATAGTGGTTTAGTTCAGGGGATCGTCCTCGTGCTCCCATTCTAAAGGAAATTTAATTGTCTATTTCAGGGAAAGGAAAAGCTATTGCAAATGTATTTTTCATGACTAATGATCACGACCTTAGACACAATGGAAAGTTTATGAAATTAGTTGAATCTTATTCTTCTATTTTACAAAATCTATTGAAGGATAAGATCATAACTTTGGAAAATCCCCAACCTTTGAGGGAGGCTTATTCGGATTGGTATGATTGGAATGTTTTTTCCAGTACCATTATGTTAATGAGAATGATACTAATTTTTTCATGTGCCTACTTCATAAGATAGAGAATAGCATCGATGATGGTACCATCCTCCTTGATGGGAAAAAGAAAAATACAAATAAGTTGGTAGCCACTAGTACAAAAACAACAATATGTGACTAATAAAACTACTAAAAATGGCTTATAGATGACTAAACATGGTCACATGACCAATAGTATTTTATTTCCAATCATTTATAACATGACCAAATTGATGACAACCATTTTTAGTCGTTCGGTTGATCAATTTGGTCATTAATTTAGTCGTCTAATTGATCAATTTTTTCATTGATTTAATCATCTGATTGATTGACTTGGTCATTGATTTAATTGTTTGATTGATCCATTTGATCATTGATGTAGTCACTTATTTGATTGATTTGGTAGTCTATTTATTCATTACTTAAGTCATTGATTTTTTTAAATTGGTCACTTATTTAGTCATTTCTATTCACTAGTATATTTTTCATTAATTTAGTCATTAATTTTAATCATCATTTTGATCAATTTGGTAGTTTATTTAATTGGTTTTTGTTCACTGATTTCTATCAAATGGTAGGTATATTGATACATTGTTTATTATCTACATAAGATCATTATTTTTAGTCATATTTATTCAATGATTTTTGTCATTTGGTAGTATCTTTAGTTAGGGTATGTGCAGGATCATGATGGGCCAAAAAGTGGCAATATTATGGGTATTTGTAGGGTATGTGGTTGATGATTTTTCTCTTATCAAAATTGATGAAACGAAAAGGGTTTTTAGAGGAGATTCTCATCTTTCCACCAATATAAATTCTTCTTTAATTTTAATTTAATAAATAATTATTATTTATTTTCTATTAGAATTACGACTAAAGTCCTAATCGATAGGATGATTTGAAAAATATCTATAACTTTCAAACGGCATCACATTTTTTGAATTTGAAACATGCTTCACATACTATAGGATTTAAAAAAGAAAAATTAAATTTCATGAAGTTTTGACCAAGTTAAGGTGGTCAGACATACGAGTTTTTATATTTCTTAAAAGTTGTAATAAAAAATTCATAATTAATTATTTACTTGGAAAAAATTACAAAAAAATATGCATCACATCCAAACATGAGTCCTCTACTTATATATAAAATCTTATAAAAATATTATCATTTTATATGGTTAGGGTGGTCACACCTACTTCTTATTTTTTCTTTGAAATTTAAGTACCCTGCATTGAAATTTTAAATTTTCACCAAATAGATTTTATTTATTTTTAAATGAACCTAGTAGTTTAGAAACTACATTCAATTTTCTACAAATTCTATTCTTACATATTTTTGAAATAATATAGATAACTTATTCAAATTTTTACGTCAAGTTGCCTAACACTGATTTTTTTGAATTTTTTGCCACTTAAGGGCCTATTTTTTCCATGATGATCCTGCACATACCCATTAGTTGGTAGTTTATTCAGTTGTTTTTGTTCACTAATTTCTACCTATAAATGTTGGAAAAGATACAATGCTTTAATTGAGGTTTAAACATATAAAAACATAAAAAAACATAATCAATCATTCATTTGCACATAATGAAATGGCTATTAAGAAGGAAAAATACTAAAATTTTATTGAGAAAACATGTTCTTACAATAGAAACAAGGAAAAAATGTTTCTTTTCTTTGAAAAATGTACTATTACAAAGTGTGTTTCTCAGTGCTATGACCAGGAAAACTAAGTTACATTGCCTTTTTTTTGCTTATGCAAGATATTACAATTTTGATGACAACTCTATGTTGTAACTTATTTACAACTGCACATACATGTATGTTGCACTCTCTCCAACTTTTCCTTTTCACTACACTTCTTTATTTGCTTTGTATTTACTTTTTCTTCTACACCGCTATTTTCTTTGTCTATTGGTTACACAACATATCCCCTCTTCTACAATGCACCAGTTTGAATGAGTGGAACCCAAACAGAAAGAGAAAAACACAATCAAGGGTTTTTACATTACAGGTGCAATAAGATATAACAGTCACTATTCTACTCATAGAATGTACACCCAGATCATATTTTCTAGCTTTCTTTGGGTTCGACTTCTTTAGGCTCAGTACATTCTCTATCTATAACTTCACTCTCCATAGTTTGTTGCTGCTAACCCTTCTTTTTCTCTTCTACACTTATAACTAACACTCGATGATTATTTTCAAATATTTTAGTGGCCACCATGTGAAGGTCCCTTCTTTCTCTTTTAGATGTATAGCTCCATCTATTTTGTCTAGATGAGGAATGGGTATGTTACTTGAGACTTGTAAAATACTTGCATTTGCATCTCTCGTTCCTTTCAATTTGACTCCATGTACAATAGATAGTGAGTGAATCTGACCAATGCCCACAGTAGCACCATTATATGGATCCAACACATCAAATTTATCCCCTTCTTGAAGTTTATCAATAAATGTATGCAAAAACAAAAAAAATACAAATTATAATTAGATATAAAACAAACATTATATTGTTTTTGATAGCTATATGTAATGCCTTATGTCTTGGAACAAATCAATTTTTGTATGTGATTTTATAAAACACTTTATTGCAACTAAGCTCTAAGCTTCCATATGTAAGTTACATGTTCTCCCTTATTTCCATAATCTATGTATAATAGCTAATTACACTTCACTACTATTCTAACTAGCTTCTCTCAAATACGTAATGATTAACCTTATTTGCATAATAAAAAAAACCATTACTTACTTGAATAGAAATGAAAATTATGGTGGATATTATCAACACAATTTCAATTCAATAAAATTTGCAACTTTGAAACCCTACCTTGGTGGTTTTCTCACAAATCCTTCAATTCTCTTAGTAGTATTCTAAATAGGGTTTTTTCACCATAACTTCTAGAGAAGACTCCAAACCCAAAATTGGAACACCATTACAGATACCCTTTATGGTCCTTTGAAACATATGATTTTTTAGATATGACTACTTTGGAACAAAACATTCAAAAATTGACTGCTACGCTGCAATTAGGCTTTATTAGGCTTGTTTTACAAAGCAACAATAAGGATTTCAATCTTCAAACTACAAACCTTCACTCCAAGAATTCCATCATGTCACATGGGGCCTGTATATGAAAATTTTATCAACTGGAACAATCACCAAATCACCTTTCAAAAAATCCCTAAGTCTACCTAATCACCTAAGCCTAATACATAGAGATATTAGGCTAAGGTTGCATCAAACTTGGCCCTAACTCCATTCCATGCACATGAAAACACAAAAAACCTTAAAATCATCCTATCTACCTCCATTCCATCGATTAACAAATTTTTTCACTTGTGGAATGGCCTCTAATTCATCTTCCTTCCCTCAAACCGTCACAAACTAGGGTTTCTTGGCTGTTTACAAAAAAGGCTCTAACTCCTTTCAATCTTAATAAAAATTGATGAGATCAAAATAACATAGTATCTAATTCACCTCTTCATCAATTCCAATGTAATTAAGATCATTTGCAAGTTGTACGAGGCTGTACTAACTTTTGTAGCAGCAAAAACACAAAAGAAAACACATAAAATAGAGTATTATTTATTGTTTTATATCCAAAATCAACACCAGAAGTTTTCTGCAACCACTACATGGAATATTTAAACATTTCCCACCAAAAAAAACTATTGGCTAACTACCATTTGAATCTCGAATGGTTCAACTTCCACAAAAGACCAAAAATGCAAAAGTTGCTTGAGCAACTTTGAAACTTTTTGCAAAACTTGACAGCCAAACCCAAAACTGAACCCACATGAATCAAAACATGAAACATGGTCTTAGTACACCTTATTACAAATAGAAAACATGGCTCAAGTACAAAACTTAACATTTTACCCTTATTTATATCATAAAGACTAGGTGCCCCTGCACCAAATAGTACTTGAATAGTACTTCCTTGTATGTGGTTTCATAGCACTCACCTCAAGTTCATCATGACTACCACTATGAATATAATGTGCATGCTCTTCAATTTCATCGTCATAACCACTATCAACGTCATTACAAACATTAATTTGTGTACATCTTTGCAGGGAGTTCTATTGATGGGGCCTTTTTCTTTTTGTCCTTTCATATAATTACTCTACGTCATGTGGTTTAATCATCATGAAAAAATTAATATAATTCAAGTAAAGAATGTAAAAGCTATAATTTTTTGTCCAAAACAAAATTTTAACCATGAAGAATGCAAAAAACATTGGGATGTAGATAATTGACAACTATTATATGAATTACCTCATCTTCAGGACAACTAAGATGACTATGCTACACATTCTTGTCCACTTCATCACTATCAATATTGGAAGCTCTGTTGACACCATGAAGGAATTTTTATTTTCCTATTCCTTTGGCAAAATTTCTTTGCATGTGGTTTAACCATTGTACAAAAAATATACAAAGCATTCAATAGTCAAGTAAAAAATGCAAGCTATAAATTTTTCCAAAAGAACACTTTTTAAATCACTCCAACAATAAAGAAATTGGGTTGGATTCTCCTATGCTCAAAATTCAATAATATACATATTAAGAGGCATTTGTATATATAACTACCAAACAAGAAGAAATAATATCAATATAGCCTCTTACATCATCTGAATCCATGGATTTATGCTCATTCCATGCAAAACTATAGGGTGAATAGATTGAACCAGCTGTGTAACTTGTTGACTGAGACTGAATATGCAATTCATTACCTTTTGGTACCATAGTTCATTTGAGTTGACATGATCTATAGGGGCTCCTACTAGGCATTGAACAAATGGATATCAAATCTCTATTGACGAACTAGATTTCAACTTCATCCCACTCTTAGATTTACTAGCATTTAGTGCTGCCATATACATCACAATATCTTTTGCATCTGCTTCTCTATTATTGTTTTCCACCTAAAATACAATGCCAGTTTCAGCATATAGTCAGTCAATAAAAAATTGAAATAAATAACACAATACAAATTGAACCAAAAATCCATACACTTACTACACTTTTTTCCATTTTGGCATGCAACTCGCTTCGGCCAAATGTATATCCATCCCTAACATTATCTCTTGCTCTTTTTCCTATGTTACTCTTTGTCAAATATTATTTAGAATGCATACTTTCTCTCAGTGCCTCCCATTCTTTGGGAGATAGACTGGAGTCAAACCTGTCCTTTCCCAACATGATTATTTTTCTGCAACTCTATCTATAATTGGTCATCAAAATTATCATCTTAAGTTGCTTGTAATATTTTCTATAGATTTGTCCACCAGTAGTCTCAAAATAATTTTCCATAGCTCGTGGATCTTGCTCTATAAAATTTTATTTGTAAATATCCAAATGGGCACCACATCTTACACCCAACTCGGTGGCCCACTTTGCAGCATTTGGCCCAATGGGCTCACCATCTCTTGATACCTAAAGAAAGAATAAATTATTTCCTTTGAATTTTCTTTCTTTTGCATTCCTCTCTGTAGATTTGTAAAAAATTTGAATCAATCTTTGTCTTTTGAAAAAAGAATCCACATCTTCTATCAAATTACCACTACCAATATTTATGGTTGATCCACTAGTTCCATCAAAATTTCTAGATGCAACAGGTGCACTCTGAGGCACAAAAGATGCAAGTGGTCTCTCTTCGGGTCTTTCATTAACTAAAACTTCATTAGAACTCCTTGGCGACATTAGGTGTGGCATGAGTACGTAGACCAGTACCGTTCTTTGTAGATTCCACATCATTAAATGCATCCTTTAATGTTGAAAAAAGCATATACAGACCTGTTGTTCCTTTTCCCTAATTTTTTTCAATAATCTCTTAGACTTAGTCCTAAGAGATCATCACAATGTTGCACATCACCATGTGCTATATCAAGCTACACATCACCATGTGCTATATCAGGCTGCACATCACCATGTGATATATCAAGTTGCACATCACCATGTGCTATATCATGTTGCACATCACCATGTGTTATATTAGGTTACACATCACCATGTGCTATACCAGGCTACACATCATCACAACTATCATTTTCACCAATTGCATTTTTTGAATCACAAAAGTGTCAGCTTCTATGAGATGGTGGCACTATATCTTTTCTTTCCTTTTGTTTTTTCTCCACATTTTCTTTGTAGTCTTTTTTTTACCTATAAAACAAAAAAAATATCATATTATATCTTATATACATAAAGCTCTTTCCTATAAAATTTCATTAAAAATTATTAAACAAATAATATACTACTTAGTTGATTTACAACTTTCCTTTTCAAACCAAGACTTAAAAAATATTCATTATTCTTGGCCACTTTTTTAGTACACGCGCGCTCATATTCTATCACTGGAATTTCAGCATTATGATCACTATCATATAATTTGTGCCTTATAGTCCTTGTCTTCATTTCTTGAAGCCCAAATAAATGATAATGTATAAATCAACAACTTGAATCAGTAAAAATTTATTGAGTTCATAAGTTGATAACTGTTGACTTTCCAATATGTTGATAACTACAAGTGGAAACTTAAAATAGAATTTAGTTTACAAATTAAAAATAACTTGTATTCAAGAATCGAGAAGATGTTTAAAATTATAGGTATCAAACAAACTTTCCTTGGGGATATATTCATAAGAGAAGAACTTATAAAAACATAACACAAGCAAGATGAAGGAAAAATATGGTCTAGTTCATCATGAGGTGTGTTAGAACCTTAAAAAATTTCCTAGTTCCATCATCACAATTAACCTTGAGCTCCATGACTTGAGCCTTGACCCTTATATTCCTTTTTAATTTTTATTGAACATATAATTTTTTTAACTCTAACTGACACTGAAAGACCTATACAAAGCCAAAAATTCATATATACTTAAGCAAAAACATGTCCTGCTAAAAACATTCCAAATCCCTCAATAGTCTATTACCATTATCCCTCAGTAGTAATCTAAACCCTTAGTCGTCTAGTAGTGTGTAACAGACAACATGAAGATATTTACTACCATACCATAGAAGTATTCTGATGAGGACGTGGTTAGGAGGTATGAGAGAATTTAAATACATCATAAACCACCATACCACGAGAAGGAAAAATGAAGGGTTCGGTATAGCGGGGAATAACCTACCATCCCACGAGGAAGATCATAAAGACATGTGGTAGGGTGGTATGAACCACTATATCATGAAAGGATGTGATGAAGCATGTGGTATGGTAGTAAGCCATATGTGACCATTAATGCAAACTGTAGTACTGCAAGTTGAAAAAGCCAAACTTGTGGTATAGAGGTAAGGATCCTACCACTCAACAATGAAATGCAAAGAAGCATGTGGTATAGTGGTTTATACCCATCTATCCCATGATAGTTATATAAAGTGGTGGTGATAAAGTAGTATTGAATGCATGAATCACATCAACCATCTGATCTTGTAAAATCAATGGTGCATGTTCAAACTCAAACTACAAGAAAAATATTTAGTGTAAGAATGATATTAATGTTGACATGATTGGGCTCAGAAGCCATTAAAAAAAGATTTCAACATTCTCTTGGCACTCATTTACAAAAATTATCTTGCGGGGAGTTGGGAGTTCAAGGATGTTAAGCTCTACAACCATCAAAACCCATGTAAGTGCACAAAACTCTTGTGAATTAAGTTTTACAAGTACAATATTGTTTGGAATTATGCATTTCAAAAGTATAGGAAAAGTAAGATAAAACATGAATTAAGTTTTATGAGTACAAGATTGTTTGGAAATTTGCATTTCAAAAGTATAGAAGAAGTAAGACAATTAAACATCATGTTGCCCAACAAGAAAGAACCTAAAAATAAAAAGGACATCATGCTAGCCAAGAAGAAAGAACCTGAAACTAAAAAGGAATAATCTAAGGTTAAAAAGAGGTCCTTACAACAATCTATCCTAGATATACTCCTTGAATCAATTGAGAGAGGATTTAAGAATGTTTCTAATGATGTGTCTCACATTTGTAGAGATGCCCTTATCCCTATCTCTAGGTGGGAACTGTTCTAGTACTTTTATAACAAAAGGGAGGACAAAATTTTAGTGTCAAATCCATGGGCATTAGATTTGGCAAAGTTAATTGTCCCATATGTTTTTATAGATGTATATTTTATTAAAGTATTGGCTAAGAGTTATCATCCTACTACTAGGTCTGTGAGATTACCAAATGTTTCACCATTACTTGTGTTGACTAAAGCAACCATCATTGAATGTTTTGACCTAAACAAACAAGCCCTGACAAAAAATGATTTGCAAAGAATTAAAGAAGAATATACTAGATTGAGGAGAACCCATATTAGAAGTGATGAAGTCCCCATTTACATGAAACGGGGTGTGAACAACATGGTGATTCCTATATCCCCTTCTGCTACTGAACCATTTGATGTCTCAAATTTCTAATTATATTTCAAGAAAACCTACTTTTCTCTCTGTCAAGTACTTGGGATAGATGTAGAAGATCCAATGCCAGTTATTTTAATGATGATGACTATGAGATCCAAAACCCTAAGATGAACATTGAATATGATTTTACCTCATATCTTGAGAAAGCATTGCATGAAGGATTTTTGCAAG
>VDFB02105785.1:174508621-174620470 GCA_007258455.2 Sequoia sempervirens
CTAAATTTTCAATAATCTGTACAAAACAGACAATATGGTCGATCCAAACAATAAAACAAACCTTGTTTTGTACGCTACTTTTAAGAAATTTTGTGATCTTAAAGATAAATTATATTTTTCAATGTTGTTGATCATTTTCATTGACACATAGGATTGATAAAACTATTAGCTCTTTCTAATATTAGCTTTTAGTGAATTGTGCATTGTTAATATTCATACTATGAACTTAGGTCAATAATGATTAGCAACATGTCTAGATATAGTTATCAAATTGAAAAAACGACAACTGTGGTGATTAACTATCTTGAAAATAGAGTATATTCTTTAGATTATGAAATGTTGCATTCAACATCTACCAACAAATTGCACACAAACATTATGCACTAGTGAACACACATTCAAATTATTCTTTCCAAATAATCATCTCATATGATTCTATACATAAAGTATAAATAGACACACTAGAAAAACTCAAGTGGTAAAAAAGTTAATCCCTTGTAGATGACTTCCACAATACCAATTAAGAAGTAAGCACCATGAATATAGTAGATCTTTAACAAACATAAGAATAATTTTATCCTAAAGTATTAAAGAAAATGGTAGAATATAAATGATGAATTACATGAGAATACATCCAACCAATGTAAGACCAAGTAATTCCTAATTATTTTCTTAAGATTTATGAACATATCTCTAATTATTTATACTATTATTTTAAATGTAATATTGATTAAAAATATTTTATTTCCTTTTCTATAAGATGTATGTCTACAAGAAAGATAAAATATACATAAAAACCATCATCAATAACATAGACTATTTATGATTTAAAGAAAATAAGGAATTCATCATTCTAATAGTGCAATTCACACATCCTTGTCTTTTTTCATTTATTTTTGTGTCTATGTTGATAGAATGTCTTAATACATTCACATATTGACAAATGACATAATCCCATGTTAAGTGACGCTCCTTCTTTCATACTATTCTTTAATTACATATATTCTTAGACATTCAAGTATTAATAAAATAAAATTTGACATACTCACCTAAATTAAGTATCCATGACATTTATTAATTAAGTTATTTTCATTTCTATGAGGTGAAACTCACATTCACAAATCTAAACTATGATTTTTAAATATGTCATTTAAAATAGTGGTTGATTGGTACCCATTATTTTTCCACCTTAGAAGATGGAAATAAATTTACACAATTTATAATTATATCTTTTATTTAAAATAATTAAATTACTTGAATTCACGTTAGATTTTAGTAAATCAATATTTCAAATGGCACATTATATTCCATCATTAATATAGGAGAAAATAGATAATAAGATTGTAGAACTAATTATTTAAAAGAGGTAAATAAAAAATATTATAAACCAAAAATATAGAAGAAACATAACATTAGAAAATAAAATGATTGGTCAGAAAATAAAAAGTGAGAACACACCAAAATAAAATGACTAAAAAAATAAATTAAAGAATCAAATTTTAAAAGAACCAAAAATATAGTATAATCAATAATAAATTTATAATTTATAACAATAGTAAAACAATAGTAATCATTATATTAATAACGAAAAAAAAACTACATATTAATGGTGTCAATAGTAATGTTATATATTTTCAATATAAAATAATTAAATTGATATAATCAATATTATAAGTAATAAAATCAATACTTTCTTAAGATAATTAATTGTTTGCAATTATATATATGCATTTAAAATATATATAAATTCTAAATTATTGTATTTGATTAAGTATTATTTTATTTTATTCCTAAATTATTATTTTGTATATATAAACACCAAAATTATAATGTAAACAATATTTTAATTAATTTAATTAAAAAATATTAAAAATATTGATAAAGGGCATAATCTTATAAAAAGTTTTATTTCTTCTATATTATAATTCATTTACTAAATACGCTTTCTAACATATTTATTTCTCATTTTTTTAGATGTAAAATATTCAACTAAATTATGTATTGATGATGTCTAATTTATAGTCATTTTCTACCCTTTTCTTTCTATCTTAGTAAATCTAAAAACAATTTTATGCAATTTATTGTTATATATTTATTTTTAAAACTATTTAGTTACATTCATTTATCATATAGAGATATTATGTTCTCACAAAAAATATTAATGTGTTCAACTATTTTTAGAAAACAATTATGTGAACTTTTGTCAATCAATATTTCAATCACACTTTATAATCTATCATTAAAAATAAATAGAATTTGAAAATTATATTATAAAGATAATTATTTATATGAAAAAGTCAAGAAGAATTTAAAGTAAAAATAAGAAGAAATAAAAATATTTAAAATATAAAGAGGAAAGAAGTGAATGAATGGACATAGGTCCAATAGAAAATAGGAATAAAGTTTACAATTAAATAGAAATCAAAGGAAAGAAAAAATTAATATAATTAAAAATAAAAATAAATTTATATAATAATAATGAACTCATTAGTGATGAAAATGAATAGTTACAAGAAAAAAAATAGTGTTATATAATATATTATTATAATTATTAAATTTAAATTAATATTGAATTTAATAGTAATAAAAATTAATTATAATTACATATTAATATAAAAATTTAATAATATATCAATATAATCAATAATAACTATATATTGATAATGAATTTTTTAAAAAGAGGGTAAAAATATATTGAATCAGAAAAGCATTACAAAGGGGAAGAAAACTCCCAACAAGAGCATCACAAAAGCACCAAATTATGAAACACCTAAGAAGCACCTCATGTCTTCCATAACCAAATTTTCAAGAACCAGAGCCAAATCTTCAGGGAGGTTGTCCCAATCCGCCACATTCCAAGTCCCCATTTGCTCAGAAGCCCACCTAGCCAAGCCATCAGCCACCTTATTCCACTCCCGAGGGACATGACAGTAAACAACGGAGTCTAAGGTAGTGCCCAAAGCAATAATTTGCTTGGCCACCACCGCCAACCGCCAATTCACATCCTCAAACCGCCTCTTATTTAAAAGGTCAATAACAATCTGAGAGTCAGATTCACAAACAATCCTTCTCCATCCCAGAGCACAAGCCCGTTCCAAGGCCAGGAGAATGGCAGTGGCCTCCATGAGATTATTAGTATGCTGACCTCTATAAATAGAGAAAAAAAACAACACCACCCCTGAGCCATCTCTGCCAATGCCACCAACACCAGCATGCCCAGGATTTCCTCTAGAAGAGCCATCAGTATTAATTTTCAACTCCCCCAGAGCAGGGGGACACCAGTGGCCAGCCCAACTAACCTTCTCCCTCCCACGCCCATGGCGAACAGACCTCACAATTCCTTTCCCCCCTAGGGATAGCCCCAAAGCACTAACAACTCCAAAATCACCAGGATCCACAGGAACAGACAAATCACACTTAGCTGCCAAAGTTTCCTGAAGACCCCCCAAAATTCTCAACCAAAGCTGACCAATTAGCAACTTTCTATCCAAAAAAATCCTTCGGTTGCGTTCCAACCAAATATGCCAAATTATCAGACTAGGGCCAATAACCCAAGCAATTAAAAGAAAAGAAGTCTTAACCGAAGGAGACCCTTGACTTTCCCAAAATTCCTTCAAAGAGAACACATGTCTACACGGCATACGCCACAGATTCCACCAAAAGTGCCAAATGGCTTTTGCAAAGGAGCACTGAAAGAAAAGGTGAGAAATACACTCTTCATGACCAGCACACATAACACACATAGAAGGTCCCTGGAAACCACGCTTGCAGAGATTCTCCCAGGTAAGACATTTTCCTTGCACCACTAACCAAGAGAAGAAATTGCACTTAGGCCATGCAAACTTATTCCAAACCTTCTTCCACCATGAGATCTCGGTACTCCCAAACATCTGCTTATCAAGGACTGCATAACCTGAAGCCATATAGAATCTTCCTTTTGGATCAGAGTCCCAAGCTAACACATCACACCCAGAGAGGGAACTACAAGCCCGGCTAGACAAAATCCCAGCAAGCTCCTGACAGTCCTCAATAGTGCCATCAGGAGGCCATTCCCCTGGGTCCTTCCACCTAAAAAAAAAAAGCCTGTCGTAGAGTTTGATGAGTTTTAAAATCAGCCACATGAAAAAAACCAGCCTCAGTGAAGAGCTAACACACATTTTGCAAATGAGGATGTGAGGCCAAAATGGGAGGATATCCATCCCAAGAATCATGCCAGAAAAGAGCCTCCTTACCCTCCTTACAAATCTAGAACAACCCCTGTTTGACCAACTTGGCACCCCTTTTAAGAGTGCACCAAATCATAGAACCCTTCCCTTCAAGGCTAAAGCGAGCCACATCAGCACTCTCAACCTCACCAAGATACTTTGAGGTAAGGATTTTTTCCCACAACTGATTTTGTTGAGAGCACCACCGTCAATACAGTTTCGCAGCAAGAGCTTGCCCATTCAAGTCTGTCCTATGAAGCCCCAATCCGCCTTCCTGCTTCAGTCGACAGATGACATCCCATTTAACCAAGCTCCACTTTCTATGCAGGAGGTTGCCAGTCCAAAGGAATTGCCTAGACAATTTTTCAAAATATTTGACAAAACTAGAAGGAGCAGAGAGAACAAAGCATCTGTATAAAGGGAGGGCTTGAACTATAGACTTAAGCAGAGTCACTCTACCAGCAGAAGAGAGCCACCTATTAGTCCAATGCCTGACCAGATTCTGAAACTTATCCATAATCCCCTTCCAAAACATTTTAGGAAGCAAGCGAACCACGAGCGGGATGCCAAGGTAAACAAAAGGAAGAGTACCAATCTGGAAATGGAGAATACTAGCGATCCTCCTTTGAATAATCTTAGGAGTATTAAAGAAGTAAATAAAGGACTTCCCTTCATTGATGCGTTGGCCTGAAGTAGCCAAATAACAATCTAGAGTGCTATGCCACCTGACAGCTTCCTCAACCTTGGCACGACCCATGAGAGCAATATCATCCACAAACTGCAGATGAGACTAGGAGGGAATGTTATTTCCCCAACTCCACCCCTGAATCAAGCCACACTCCACGCGAGATCTTATAAACCTCCCAAGGCCTTCTACAAGCAAAATAAACAAATAGGGAGACAGGGGATCTCCTTGTCTGAGCCCCCTAGAAGCCTTGAACAACTCAGAGGGTTCACCATTAACCAACACAGAGAAGGATGATGAAGTGACACAGCTCCTGACCCACTCAATCCAGTCACCAGCAAAACCAAATGCCTCTAGGAGCTTGAACAAGAAGGCCCATTTAACACGATCATAAGCTTTAGCCATGTCCAACTTGATGAACATGGCTTTCTCTTTAGAGCTCGCCATAGAATGTATGGTCTCGGCTGCAATAATTACACCGTCCAAAATTTGTCTTCCAGCCACAAAACCCCCTTGTTCTTCAGAGATTAGTCTGTCTAACCAAGGTTTCAGCCGCTCAGCAATCAGCTTTGTAATAATTTTATACACCACACTGCACAAAGCAATGGGCCTAAAATTATCCAAAGCATTAGCCCCCACCTTCTTTGGTATGAGGGTTAAAAAACTAGCATTCATAGATCTCAACATTTGTTTGTTCAAGAGAGATTCTTGAACAACCGCCAGAAGGTCCAATTTAATCACTTCCCAAAACTCTTGGAAGAATTCAGCTGGAAACCCATCAGGCCCTAGGGCTTTTCCTCTTTTCATCTGAAAAACAACTGCTTCAAGCTCAAATAAAAGGATAGGACTGAGCAAAGATTCATTCATTTCTCTAGTAACCAAAGGCGGTATGCTACCCAGGATCAAAGTTTCATCCTCCTCCACCAGAGGGGAGTCCTCAGACAACAACGCAGAGAAGAAACGAATCGACTCATCAGAAATAGAAGCAGTAGATGAAAAAATCTCTCCATTCTCTAACACTAAAGAGGAGATAACATTACCTTGCTTTCTATCCTTCACGGAGTTGTGAAAGAAGGCAGTATTCCTGTCTCCATCCTAGAGCCACTCAATTCTAGATTTATGTTTCCAAAAAATCTCCTTTAAGTTCCATTCTTCCACATCCTTCACTGCAGCAGCTTCAAGCAAACCAAGCTCCTCAGTGAATCCTTGGTCCCAAATCTGCCGAGTAATTAAATCTAACTGAGCTTGAGCATTTTTCTTTTCTTGAAAGAGATTACCAAAGTGCTGCCTATTCCAACGCTTCAACTTATACTTCACAAACTGGAGCTACTTCGAGAAGGAGTACATAGCAGTCCCATGTGACGGCTTCCCAGAACACCACCATCCAAGAACTAAGTCATGAAGAGAATCATCCCTGAGCCACATAAGCTGAAATTTAAAAGACTGGTTCATACCTTGTCTGGGTAAAGCAGCAGTAAGTTTGATTGGCCAATGATCAGATCCCCTACCCTCCAAAATCTCAGAGCTAGTCACCCACCTATCCCCCATCCAAAAACTGGAAACCAGGAATCTATCTAATCTTTCAGAGATAGCTGCTTCCCCACATCTTCTATTACTCCAGGTAAATACCCCATTACCTGGCTTGATGTCAACCAGGTTCAAGAGTGCAATATTATCCTTCAGGAGAGTTGAAGCAGAATCAAGGCGATCAATACCACCCCTCTTCTCTTCTAAAGAGGTGACGACATTAAGATCCCCAGCCAAAATCCAAGGAAGGTATGGATCCAAAGACCTAACATATCGCACATGATCCCACAGCAAGACCTTACCCTGAAAGTCAGTTGGAGCATACAAGTTCGAGAAGAGAACTCTCTCCCCAGACTCAAGATGAGAAGCAATACAAGAAATTGAACCTCTATAAGAGAGCCACCTAATAGGTCTAACTCTACGAGGGTCCCACAAACATGCCACCCCACCAGAATTACCAGACACCCCAACACATTGACACTGACCACGACCCCAAATCTTAGGAACCACAGCCAACATATTATCAATAGACAACTTAGTTTCCTGTAAGAAAACCACATCAGGAGAATGAGACCAAATCAAATCTTGAATAGCCTTTTGTCTAGCGATGCTATTCATACCCCGCACATTCCAAGAAAGCACAATCATCGAGAAGGCTAGGAGAAGTGGGTATCAATAGTCTTCACTGAACCTGACTCTACCAACGTCTCACCAGTTAGCTTGACTTTTTCCTGGTCCTTCTTTCTACCCACCTTAAGAGGTTTCTCAAGAGCCCCTTTCTTGAAATTTTTTTGATGCAGACCTAAACCCGGGGAGTGAGTCTTATGTTTACCTAGGTCAAAAGCATCATACATCTTAGAGAGAACTCCACCAATGTCTACAGGTCCACCAGATGCCTCCAACACCAAATCAGTCGTAGTCGAAGCAGGGATTGGAGAAGATTCAGCCATAGCTATTGGAGCATCCTGTACTCCAATCTGAGTCAAACTTGGAGGCCCAGAAGATTGGACTCCAGGCACCTCCTCAGCTAAAGAATTCACTAATCTCTGTAGAACTTCTTGGAAACCCTCCTCTTGGACTAAATCTTCAAGTGCCTCAAACCTATTGAGAGTCTCTTCCTCTTGCCTATCATTAAATGATCTCTTTTGGCCTCGATTGCGATTCCGAGTCTTAACTGGGATAAATCCCTCCTTATCAGCCCCCCCACTCTACATGGGAGCTTTACCCTTATCTGCATTCGAAGAGGGCTGAGAAGAAGCATTTCTTGTACCAAAAGTACCTGAAGCATGGGGACACCTCCGTTGGAGATGCCCATATTCATGACATACACGACACCTGAAAGGTAGCATCTCGTAGTCTAACGGTTGAGTCCAGGAGCAGGATCCAATAGTCATATCAATAGAATTGGGTAGCGGCTTACTCAAATCAATTTCAACACAAACCCTAGCATAAGAAAAAATTCTCTTATTCAAAGTTTGTTGAGAAGGACCAATAGGTCTTCCTAGCAACAACGCAATTGACTGCAGTATATCACTTCTCCAACATTCTAGTGGCAGCTGAGGAAGACGAACCCAAACTGGAACTCTAGAGGGTAATTCTTCTACCGAGTTAAAACTGGCATGCCAGGGTTTGATGAAAAGACCCACCTGATTATAGAAGTACAGACCACCTTCGAAAGCCCTGTTTCGATCTGAAACACATGAGAAATATACCATAAAGAAGTTATTTGTAGCCATTAGAATATCAAAGTCTCCTTCCAGATTCCATGTCTTATAGATCCAATTATCAAGAAAGGCGAGAGAAACCCTCATCCCCAAGAACTTACAGATCAAAACATGGTTGCAATAGTATTCGATATCGTCAGCTACTGATTTTGATTGAATGACTAGAACTGGATGTTCTTGAGTCCTCTCCAAACATCCATTCACCTTTTGCAATTTAAGGGCACCATTTCGAACTCCACCCGATCCAAAAGAATGCTAAGAAGGAATTCTGGCATTCACCCTAGCCGAAGCAGAATCAAGACCCGCCATATCCAGAGGCACATGAGCAGCCATTTAAAACAAAAATAAGAGGGGCTCCCATAGCCCCAGCACACCAGGCCAAAACTAGAGCAGGAGCCCAGGATGGGCGCACTAACACCAAAGACAGCAGCACAAAAGAAGAAAAATGCCCCTCCCCAAGCATGCACCAAGCACAGACCAAGGGAAGCAAAGAAAAAAGAGAAAGAGTCCCGATTGGAACCCACAGAAGTTGCGCCCAACACAGCACCAGAGGAAAAACGTGCAGCACCCACAGACAGAAAGAAGGAAAGCTGAAAAAGAAACTTGGTCCCCTTGACCCCCCGATCAAAACAAACCCCACGCACAGAAAAGCGAACGCAAGCTAGGCTGATGCCCTAGCTCACCTGCACACACACACGCCGCCATCCGTGCCTCCAACACTTAATTTCGCAAGATCAATCTACTCGCATTCATTCTTAATGTGTTATTGTCCTATTGATAATGAATTCAATAGTATTGAGAAAGAATAATAATAGTATATTAATAATAACAAATGTAATATTATGTATTGTATTATTCAAGTGATTAATTGATAGAATCAATATTATACTTAATATAAGTAATTAACTTAAGTATTTAATATATATAAACATAATATTAACTTTAAATTAATTTTATTTACTAAAAATAGTAATATAAATATAAAAATATTGATTATACAACTATTAGTTATTAAAAGAATAACAACATTAGATATATTATTTTTAGAGAGTAAGGCAGAAAGAAGGTCAAGAAATGAAGAGGGGTCGAGAAGAGGAAGAAAGGTAGAAAGATTAAGAGGATGAAACATTATAAGACTAGAGTTAAATAAGAAAATTGATATTGATTGGTTAGAAAGAAGACAATGATACTATTACATAATTAAATATGTTTAAAAAATTGATTGTATTTTTAATTAAAAAAGTAGGGTTAGAGCCCTAATCCCATACAATATTATGAAACAGGCCTTATGGCTAGTGGATCAAACCCCAAAGAAATAAGAACTATATATTAAGGCTCCTAACTAGAAGTTCAAACCATAACTAGGCCTACTAACCACCAAAAAAAATATAAACAAAAATAACCCATCAACAATAGTGACCCAAAAGATTGACTATACTACTCAGGCTACAAAAGGGACTTGAAACCCTTATAGAAAGGTTGTGATGGGAGCTAAAACCAAAACCCCTAGGACTACAACCAAAGATGATACAAGGACAAACAACAACCAAACTTCAACTAGGAAATAACACATCAAAGATGAATCCAAAGCTAGAAAGAAACAAACACTAGCCAAAAGTTAGGTTTGATCATAACAATTACTTCTTGAACACCAAATTTGATCTTTATCCCTTCCTCTATAGGGAAAAGTAGGTCCATAATGGAAAAAAGGAAGCAAAAATTCCCAAAAAACAAATCCATTGAAATAATATTCACTCAAATTCTCTTAATTTCTCCACTTCCACAAGGGAAACTGAATCACTTGATGTGGAACCACAAACCCATGTTCCTTCAACACTACTAGTGAACTTGAGATCCACCTCAATAGAATAAAAATCTAATTCAATAGGAGTATTAGAAGGAACAACTTCATCATTAATCCATTTGCATTCAACACTACCTAAGACAACTAACCCTCAACTAACAAGCTACTCAAAAAACTAATTTATGAGCCATAAAAACAACAATCTAAATGAAGTGGAACAACCACAACAATTCTCTAAACACTTCACATCTATAGGAGAAGAAAAGAGAAGACCAATCAAAGGGAAACATGATTCCCATTCCACAAGAGCCACATCTCACTAGCAAACCTGAGCTCCACCTCAATAGGAGAAAACTCCACCTTTGTATGAGTTGCCAAAGACAAAGCCAACAAGATGAAGAAAATCCCTCCAACACACCTGCAAAAAAAATCCACCCCAATGGGAGAACCAAAATGTGAAGGTAGCAAGAGCTAAATTCCACAACAAAAGGGATAGACTCATCTCCCTTAAGCTCCACAAGCATCTAGTTTTTCAAGAAAGGAATTGAGAACAACCCAACCATAAACAAAAAAATAGAAACATGAGTAGCCTCCACTCCATTGTTTGTCCTTAGTAGGAATATAGCATACTTCCAAATCCAACTCCAAAGGAATAATACCATTTTCAACAACCAAATATCAAACTGTATGACACTATAGTCATTGCAATCCACATGTGGTTCAAGCTATCCTTCAAGGCCAAACAAATAGAAGAAAACCCAAATACCTTAGAAGCTTCGACCACCATGTCAAGGAACCTGAAAAACTAGAACATTAGAGAATCTAAAACAAGGTGGGATATCACTCCCTTGAACACATTCGAAAAGGAGGCAAAGTAGTTGACCTCCTCCATAAGCCACCCCCAATGGTAGAAAGTCACAGACACCAAATAAAAAGATAACCACTGTAAAAAAGGAATCATAACTCCTAAAGAGTTCAATAAAAATCCCTTTAAGGTTTAGGGAATTTGGGACTTTGTTATAGCCATAGAGAGAATTGTAGCTAACATTAAAGATAAAAAAACACTCCACCACTTCCATGAGCACTACCTCCATCTCAATAAGAAGGGTTTCCACCTCAAAATGAAAAGAAAAATATGAAAGAAGGAAGAGAGAAAGAATCCCATAAAGTAGGGCATAAAGAAAACCCATGAACATAGAGTACCTCTAGGACAAGAGGAGAAAACTTGCACAAAATCGAGATGATAGTTAAAGAGAATGAAAATTTACAGCAACAACTCCAAAGGAGAGATGCATCCACCAACCTGTTAAGATAGAGGATTAGGGTAAAAGGAAAAGTAGAGGATAAGAGGTCTCGAGTAGACTAGTAGACCAAAAGGACTACAAATAGCAAACTAGAACACACCAAATTTGAGCTTCAAAACAAAAACTCAAGCATCCCAAAGCACCTCTAGACAACCCACTAGCATCCACATAGACCAAAAAGGTAGGAAAATATGGTAGCACCACATGAGACCCATCCCTCATGCATACAAGAGCAATCATGAATAATTGTAGGAAATAATAACAAGCCTAAAAATGGGGCATAAAGAAACAAGGTGGCTATATAGAAGGCATAGTAATCACTTCAACAAACTGGATAAAATAGGGGAAAAATCATAAAATCTACCCACAAGATCCTAATTGGTTAGAACTAAGCCACAAATCCTATTTAGACCACAAAACCACATCATTCTCATTTGCATCTGCATCACCATCACTATCTCCTTCAAATGATTTTGAAAAAATAGTTCCGATCTATTTCCCACCTAGCATCCCATCTCCTTCAAATGAAAATTCAATGTTAAAATGATAATATTTTTTATTAGATAAGAAAGGAAGGGCCTTGATCCCTTACAAAATGAAAAAATGAGCCAAACAACTCAGCAAAAAAAAAAGGCCAAACACAACCAACTAGAGAGAAATAGCAAGACAAGAACTACAAAACCAACCAGTAGCAAAGAAAGAGCTACTAGCAAAAGACTAGTCAAAAACAACATACAACAAGAAACTATTCAAGAAATAGAGCTTGAACCTAGCAAAGCCTCTAAGGGCATGTTAAATGAAATTGTGACCTCTTAGAAGAATGTTTCTTCTTTCAACTATTGTCTAATGAGAATCAAAAAGTGAAATTGAGAATTTTTTTATCAAAAAGGGTAGACTCCCCTCGAGAGTAGCAGACAAGAGGAATAGTTTATATTTCAAGTGGAGCATCAGAAACCAAGCCCGAAGCAACAAGATTTACAACATCATTTTCCAATATAGGGGCCTTAGGGGAGGCAACACAAACACCATTAGGAATAGCCAATATCTAGATCCCACACAACAATATGCACAAGAAAAGCAACCACCACATCCAAATCAGGTGGAACATAATGAACCTACATTGAAGGAGCAACAACTGCCTCAACACTCTTATTACACTTCGTAGAAGGAGAAGGTGGCTTAGAATCATCATCAGAAGACTCTAAGTCAATAGTATGGAAAACTATTAAGTGTTCATGGAGTGAGTTCTTCTAGCAAGTAGAGGAAGAAACAAGGCAGGAGCCTCTCGAATAGTCACAAGCAAAGAGACCAACATTGAAATGTCTACAGTGAAAAGGAAGAACCTTGTAATCCACAATCTGAGACCAAGACCAAGCATTAATCTGCAACACAACCTTACTAGGTAAAGCCTTCGACAAATCAACCTCCACTAGAATCCTAGCAAAGGAGGTATGAGTAAAATTCTCAGAGGCCTTATCCACTTTCAAAATTCTATCAATAGCATTTCCAATGCCCTTATAGGCAGAGGGACACTATAACTGTAAGGGAAAATAGGGAAATCTTACTCAAACATGCACCACATCTAAAGGTTTCTTCAAAGGGTTAAAAGAATGAACCCAAGGCCTTATGGAGAGGGGATACGAATTCTAAACCCACAAATCATGATCTAAAATAACATATCTATCCTCAGGAGAACTGAAACCCACAACAAAAAACTCCTTGTAGAATGGTAAATCTCCATCGAACCAACAACCAAAGGAGACTAATGGTTGGTGATCCAAAGGTGCAAATATGGAAGAGAAGGCCACAAATGGAAAAATCTGCAAATAAGAGTAGTCTTGGAATAAAAATCTATATTATCAACAACTTCCTTACCAAGAGAAATAATAGGACAAACCACTGCACATCACAGTGGATGCACAACACCCTGCCTAGGTCTATTATACTTGACAACATCCATAAAAGGCATAGGGTAGACATTCTCCCCCACATGAGAAAGGGGAAACCCCAAAAACACCGGCAACAGTGCCAACTATAGGAGCCTTTGAAGCAGCAACCCACACCACACAAGGGTCTCAAGACACACCCACAATAGTAGATGAGGCATCCACCATACCAACCTATAACACACTAACCCATAGAAAGGTCAACGACTAAATTGCACCCTAGTGGAGACGAAGGCAACACCTCAAGTAGCAATTATTCAAAATTACATTTGGATAGGAGGGGGTGCAAACGTCATAATAGGCCACTTCATTGTATATTGAAGCTATAGATTGTTGAAGAAGATGTATTAAAAAGAAAAAGAAAAAAATTATTGATTATTTCAAAGGAAATAATCAATAATTAATTAATGATAATGTTTGTTAGAAAGAAAGAAAAATTAACTTTAGTAATAATGAAGATAAATTATCGATTATTAAATCTAATAATTAAATTAATAAAGAAATTGATAAAATTAATTATAAATATTAATTAATATAGATATATTAAATATATTTATTTAATTATTATCTTTTTATTTACTTTAAAATTATATAATATTTATAATATTTTGATCATTTTTATTTTTATTAAATAGAATTTAGTAATGTAATATATATTGAAAGAATAACATATTAACTAGTTTAAAAAGAAAAACAGTGATAGAATGAAAAAGAAACCAATACAAGGGAGCTATGAAAGATAAAATATAAAGGAAGCAAGGAATCAGAAAAGCATAGAGAAGAAATAAAAGAAGTATGTTATTAAAGAAAAAATATTAATATATAATAAAAAGGAAAGAAGAATTAAGGGGGAGAATTAATATAGACAAAAGAGGAAAGGAGGAAAGGTAGAAGAAAGAAAATAATGTGTGGTGAACGATGAGCAGGAACTACAAGAAATGTAAAAGTGAAAATAGGAGGGGCTAAGAGGAGACAAAAGGAAAACACGAGAATAAGGAGGGCTAGAGTGAAGACTAAAACAAACGGGAGAGGGTGTGCACGAGGGAGAGGTAGGGTAGATGATCATGGAAGGAAGCTAGACAGTAAAAGAATGGACCAGTGGAATAGAGGAGAAGGAACGTAAACAAAAATGGTGGGGGAGGCAGGCAAGAAAGAAGACGAATTACAGAGCAGAGAGACAAGGCTAATGAGGAATTTAGGAGAATGACATAAGGAGGGTGAGTGTTTGAAAGATTATAAAGAATGAAAAGGACGATTTTATGTAGGACCAAAAGTTGGCAGAGCTTATATCACTAATGAGTTCCTAGTTGAAATAGCATGAACTCAATATCGACATCTTATACATGTGCATTTGTAGAGTACTAGATGAAGCTTCTATAATAAACAGGTTGTGATATCAAAACACTCTTTTTGAATAGCTAAGATGACGAGCTTTCTAAACGATATGATGTTTAGATTATTTTTTATTTAATAAAAAATTTATGGTGATTTCTCCATTAAAAAGCAAGTTCTAATGACTCTTTATTTGAATTAGAAATTGCTCTTTAGATACTAACAATTGAGAACTCTCCTTAATGCTGATTTCCCTTAGAGAAATATGAAGCTGTGACAGTAGCTATGACAATTTCGTTAGAAGTATAATGTGTAAAAGAAACGTGAACAGCAGGGGTATCTGTCTACAGTAAAGTTTGAAATACACCTGTTTACTGAAACACCGAAGTGAGTGAGTATTGATTATTCAGATATTATGATGCATAAGGAAATTGTACAGTTAAGAAGGAAGAGAAGCAAAAAGTTCATGAGAAGATTTCTAAGAAAGGATGAGAGTTGCTCACAGTATTGTACAACCTCATTATTAAAGGTGTGGACCAATTATATGAGATATTGTTCAGAGCAATCTTCCACGCCCTAAGATTTTTTTGGTACATCTTCCCTTCTTTTAGTGATTCCAGAACTCAGCTCCCTAGAAGTCTTGGTATTTTCTTGGTATCACGGGTAGTAAGAAGCGTCTTCTTAACACATATGTGACGATGATTAATATATAGAGCACATAGATGAATATACGTAGACGTAGAGAGGCCACCATAATTATAATAATCGAACAACTAAAATTATTTATTGGATGAATCTTATTATTTTGAAACAAGACAAAAATGCGCTTGTTCGTAGCGAGATGGTGAAATGGCCGAGGGAAAGTACTTTGCTTTTCACGGTTTTACAATAATCCTTTCCTAACGCGTTGTGTCTCGTTTGTGTAAGTCATGATTCATGAGATATTTCTATGATCATAAAATCAATAATTTAAAAAATACAAGAAACAAAACAATCTGCAAAGATAATTTTTCATCAAGATGATTTTTGTCATATTAAAACAGCGATGTTCTATGGTTGAAAACAACGTATATGGTGGCTTTAACGACAATGATACATTTCTTTATTGGAAATAATTTTAAAAATAATCTAAAAGGGAAATAAATACTTCTTAGGATGTGTTGGCATTTTCAATTGTTTGAAATTTTAGAGGATGTATGTGTAATTTTAATTTGGAAAATATAGGTTGATTTAAATCAAGATGATAGGAATTATGATTAGATATTTATGATTGTTAAAAGGAAATATGTGAGATTTACAATTCTTTGATTCACTTCTATAATTAAAATTATATTTAGGAAAATCAATTTTAACATCAAACAATTCTGAACTGCTATGCACTCATCCATATTGTCAAAACATTTGCCAATAAATTTGAAAGCAGATTCATTAATAGATTCCTTTGAATTGTTTGCAATTGTACATTCATATTAATTCCTCTTAGAGATCTAAGCAATAACATACCCTCTATTAGGTAGCTAACATACTTCACACTAGGCAATGAATCAACATATGTTAAAATGTGATAATAAGCATTACAAATAATCATAATAATTAATGTTTTGTATTAGAAGCATCATTAAATTAAAAATATTTCATCCTTGAAACCTTAAAATTTTCAGCAATGTAAATGGATAAACTATATGCTTGTTGGAGACTTATAGAGTATATCTCAGTTTGTGGGACTAGGTTAAAACTATTTTTAGAGAGGAAAAATTATTTTGGGACATTTGATTAAAGGATTGGGTTTGATTGAACACCTTATATTTGAAGGCACACATTAGCATGACCTTCAATAGAAGGTGCATGTTAGCATGACCTTTAATAGAAGGAACAACATTCAATGAAATGTACCCTTCAATGAAATTTGCTCACTAACTTAAAAAAATAAGGTCAACACCCTAGTGGCATCATTTTCTAATTTTACATCAATCTTGAGAAAAAAAGCTTCCATTTGAAAAGCATGGTATGAAATATGATTACAATTTGTACATTAAGACTTCTTCTAGAATAGAATCAAGTTGTCTA
Organism: Sequoia sempervirens; assembly: GCA_007258455.2. Taxonomy (NCBI): domain Eukaryota; kingdom Viridiplantae; phylum Streptophyta; class Pinopsida; order Cupressales; family Cupressaceae; genus Sequoia; species Sequoia sempervirens. The sequence goes on from VDFB02105785.1 coordinate 174,525,216, forward strand.
ATGTCATTACCATTTACATAAAAACTAAAACATAATCAACATATATTTTCAAAATTTTAAAAATATTAATTGTTTAAAAAATAAAATAAGAGTGTAATATATTTACTACAGTTTTGAAATTAAAAAAAATAAAAATAATTACAAAATAATAAATTATGGTATTTTCAAAATTAAAAAAAAAAGACATACATAAATTAAAAAAACTCATCAAGTAAAAATAATATAAATAATATAATAAAGTAAAATAATCTAAAATAAAACTTAGATTTATGTTTTGACGTATAAAATGATTTCAAAATAAAATGAAAGCTTTTAATAAAATAGCTCACAATGATATCTCTTGATTTTTTAAGATATTTATAATAGAATTTATTTACAAATAGAATAAAATAATTATAGATGTATTTTAGATATATGTATTTAAGATATCTCTACCATTATAAAAGATATATAAGAAGACAAGGTGATTCACTATATGACCTTGATTACTAAACTAAATGACATAGAATGAAGTTGGAAGGACTTCAATGAGATGGTCATTCTACACTATTGGGAAGGAAAATTGTAGAAGAGCTCCACAATTGAAGTCTTAATTTCACAAAACATAAAATATATTATTTGGAGCAGGATGAGATTAGGTATATATATTGTCAATATAGGTTATTAGATCCTCATCGTCTCCATTATGAACAGTTCCTGGTTTGCTCACCTATGTTGGGGGCTGAATTTCCTTCCAAACGAAGGAATAGCACTTGACAAATAAATTCCAATGAGGCACAGGCTTTAGTTATTTGGAATGGAAGGCGAATTGAGATGCCAGCTCTATGAAGGAGTAAAACAAATAATGAACTGTTTGTTGCTTCATGCATGTTGGATATGGCTATGTTACAAACTTGATTGGTCTAAAGCTCTTCAAATAGACTTGTTAGATCTCTTTCATAACTGGCCATACCATCAAATTAAATTTATGTGGGAGTTTCTATGAAATAAGTCCATCAATATAGTTTAACATCTTTGTAAAGAAAACAACAGGATTTGTTTTTAATAAAACTAGAAAATTGTGAAGGAGATAACTTAAAAAATTTGAATTTCAGATGAGTGAATATATTTCTACCAAACTTATATCATGTAATGCTAAGAATGGATCATTTACGCAATGGGACGATCGATAGACATTGCTCAAACTCCCTCATAGTTTTTCTTCAAAAGAGCCTTCCAACTAATCTAAAGAAAAGAGGTGCTAAGTGGCTAGGTTCATTCAGTGATGAACTAAAGTTTATTTTTATGAAACCTCAAGAGATAAACCAGGGATCTTGAGTGCACGTTATCAAAAAATCCCTCCTGAAGCTAGTGATGAAGCTGAAAAAGAAGCTGAAAAAGAAGCATTATATTATGAAGGCCTCAAATTGTGCATGCAGAAGAATATCAGAAATTGAGATAGGAGGATATTCCCTAAACTGTATTGACATCACCTGTAACGGGAATGCTATTAGTTAGATTTTGAATAAGAAGCACGAGCACATCGATCCCATCTTGGACAATCTAAGTTAGTATTCCCTCAATCACTTCTTTTGGGAAGCGAATATGGCAAACGTACTGCTTAGCAAATCATATGATTGAAAAAGAAGAAGATTATCATCATTTCAGATTGCAAGGATTCATGGAGATATATTCATGAGATTACATAATCTATTGAATAGTATTGTACACTAGTAAACATTGCAAATAATGAGCTTTTCAAGCATTCCCGTTAGCATCACCATACTCATCTGTCGGCGCAAAGTGGGGGGGAACTTCCTCTCAAGATTTTTCAATCTTTTCTCGCAAAATCCCAATCTCGCGAATCCTAACAAAGGCTATATCAATTGTAGATGTACTGAGAAGCCGTTTAAATTATGGCCAGAAATCTTGCTGTAAGTGAATGAACGTGCGAGTGCAAAGATGGGGACCTATCGAAAGAGGTACATTGGGTCCCCACAACGAGAGGGATTAAGGGCCTTATCGGCTCCAGCCTATTCGAGAGCAGACGCATTCACGATGACTAGGGAAGATTTATTGTTAAACGTTATTGACATTCTAGGGCTTGAGATGTGGAGTAAGTTTACAGTGGCCAATTACTTTTAGAAATCCTTGCGTGGAGCCAAAGTCGAAGCAATTTCAACTATTTATAGGAGTGTAATCATGGAGGAATTTGGAGGTGTTTTTAATCTGAATCAATGCAAGAAAACGGCTAGCTTTAGGATTGGTTCTGGCTTCTTCGAACAATGTTTATCTTTATTTAGGATAAAAGTGGGATCACTTTATTATACATGTTTCCAGGGTTCAACTTCTATCCTTAATAAAGATAAATAAATATAACCAAAACAACGAATTTAGCCATAACTAAATTAACAAATATCATAGGGGATGGTAAACTTCTAATTGATTTTACTACTCGAATGGATATGTATAACACCAAGCTTCATTCTCTCGCACTACTATCTAAGAAACGAATGTATCTGGTGTAGAAAATCCCAATAGATCATGGGCCCATCTCTTTAACAATCCATGGAAAACCCAATCCTACCAAGATAACGCAACCATGCTCACGCCAAAAAAAAATCTGCAATCTAGCAGGAGGCGTACACGAGGAACCTATCGGTGGGTTGTCAATCATCCATCTGGATGAAATAAGAATGTCATTGCTTTGGAAGGGCTTGACATGCACAGTGTCTATCTTTGTTATGTACAATTCTGCAAATCTTTTACTTCATTAAGGCCAATCGTGAAGATGAAATAATTTTATTCTTACAGATGTCCATAAGTAATTTTCTGTTCCTAAATAGTAATTTTATTATTACATTCCACGTTGATTAATGGATCATAGTGCAGCTTGTAAATCGGAATTCAAAATGTTCGACAAATAAAGACTAGTAGTACCGGGCGTAGATGAGACTGAACTGAATTCCAAATACAAAAACTAAGACAAGAAAAGAAAACACTAAAAAGTGGTAAATGGCCCGTGCCATGGCTCCTCTGTTTTTCTTTTTATAAATGCGCGCCAAGAATATGCCTTCTCCCACTTGGAATCATGGATTGCCGAGGAAGCTGCTTACGACGTGTCATGGCTTATCGTTAACTAGATTGCTAACAAGGGAGTCCAATCCTTCCAAATTAAGTTCTCAATGATGTCGTACACGACAGACGACTTGGTCGACAGACCAAGAAAAAACACTTCGTAGCTCTCGCTAATTTTAAAAAGCTGTCTCTACTACGCCAGCCTAAGAACAATCTATAAAGTTGTCTTGTTACAACACCGGAATATTTTTTTAAAAACTTTCCTAACGTGTAGTGCTTTGCTATTTCTTCAGTTCACGATTCATCATCAATTATGATGGAAATAAACTTTAGAAAAATTAAAAGCATAGGAAAGATGTGTTTTTTTATTATTTCTAATCTATTAAAATGGTTATTGTAAAATATTTTTTAGTTTGATGGTTAATCATAAATTTTGGATAATTTATTTATATTTTTTTTAATATAAGGTGTGAAAGTGTTGGAGTGTGTTAAAGTAGTTATATTCTTAGATTAAAAATTATGTAAATGATTGCTTTTATTGATATTTTGTTTTTCTATTTGTTTAAAATTTGTAATGAATTTTTTTTTTTATTGGAAATAGTTTTTAAATAATTGAAAACAAAAATAAATATTTCTTATGTTTTTTTATTCTTTAAATTATTTTTTAATTTTTTTTTGAGAATGTAATTGTAATTTAAATTTTGGGAATAGAGATTAGTTCAAACTAACAAGGCAAGACATGTAATTAGACATTTATGACTACTTATTAGAAATAGGTGATAAGATTACTCTTAGACAAGTTGATGGATTCATAATCACTTGGGTCACTCTTGTAATCCATGTCAACACTAGAAAATCAACTTTAACATCAAATTGCAATGTGTTAGGCTCATTGAAAATTTTCATGCCTTCAACCATATTATTGACATATTCATTAATAATTGTAGTGTAGGAAAAAGTATTCACTTCTTCACACTTAATTTGGGAATAAATATTAATAAATTAACTTAATTATTCCCTTTTTAGTGTTGTTATATGTATTTTACATAATCACATTAATTTTATGGCCTTTTGATTAAAATGGATTTAATTATGCCTTATTTTTGGTGTTGTCAGGTGTACCGTTACAGTTTCACATTAATCTAGGGCTTTATTATTTAATTGAGGTTAATTTTCCTTAATTGACCCATTTAATTCAAATCCAAGCCTAATTAATTGTAATTTTTGAGGGATAAAACTTGAAATTCATAAATTCCATAGCATAGTGTTTAACATTGAGCAATGTGTGTCCTAGGTAAGTTACCTAGGACCCATTCACCATAGGGTGAATGGGTCCTCACTTTCACCTAGGACCTAACTTCAAATTATGTTTTTGGTGGTTTTTCAATGATTTCAAAAGTGTATTAAGATGTCGGCTTGTGATTTTTGAATTTTGAGAATTAATCTAGAAGATATGTATAAATATGAGGTCACTTCACTAAGTTTCATCCTAGAGAGTTCTTAAGCTAGAATATTTCAAGCAAGCTAAGAGTACATTCATAAGAGCATTGATAAAGCATTCAAGAGGATTTTCAAGGAATTCAGGGAAAAAATATTGAAGATTATTACAGCAATCAAATTCCATTGTCATGTCAAAGATTTATTTCATCATGCATGGTGTTTCAGCTAATATGGTGATGTAGAGTTCAAGATCTATTCTAGCATATGAAAGACATTATTTCAAGATAAATTTCGTGATCAAGATCCACATCCATTAAAGCCAATTCATGCTAGTTGCACATTTGTATTCCAAGGTGCAAAGAAAGGTTTGGTGAGTTGTGACATTGCTTGTTCATTAATCATTCCTTCATGCTATTTTTTTTCATTTCAAGGTTTAATAACCAAAATGAGGTTTTACCAAGGAAAATCCCCATTCACCTAACAAACAACATTTTTTCTCTCTTTGATGTGTGATTGCAGATTTTAGGTGGAACATCCTTTGAAGAGTAAAATTGAAGAAAGTTGCAAAGTACAAGAAAATTTGTAATTTTACGGAAACTCTTCTATAGGATTTATTTTTGGCTATCCCATAGTGAAAATCGAGAATTTGGGAATGCAAACATAGCATAAGAGAACCCAAAAAGGATTTATTCAAAGGCCTAGCTAGGACCCATTTGCCATAGGGTGAATGTGTCCTCAGTGAGCATCAAAAAGTAACTTTTGGTGGCTAGTACACATTATTTTCCCCTTTCCAGATCTGCCTTTTAATTGTTGTTTCTATCAGTTTTGAGTATTGTCTTTCATTTTCATTTCATAACTTGTATTTTGGAGTTTGTTTGATGGTTTTCATCTTTCTCTCCAAAGTGCTATTTAAATCATACCCCTATCCTTGCATAAAAAGGAGAGATTTGCTGATTCATACCTTGATTTGACTCCCCTTTTTGGTTGTTACTCATCTCATTGTTAGGATCTCATTTCTTGAATGAAATAGTGGAAAATTGGGTTTTTTTTATCATTTTGGTGAACCCCCCTTTTATCATATCCCCATTTATTTTCATTTCATTGTGGTGAACTTGAGTTTGATCATTGCATTTTCTAATTTTAGAGTCCTCTTTAACCCTAGATTTATATTTTAAATTCATTTTCATCACTTTGTGTTATATTGACTCTCATTTAGGGTGTCTCATTTGAATTTAACTTTGCATTTCATTTAAGGGTTTTAGGATTGCATCTTTGCATTCTTTAAATCTAAAAAAATACAACAAAAATAATCATTTTTCATATCATTTACATAGCATTACATCATATTAATTTGAATTTAAAAATTGAAAGAAAACTACATATAAATTAGGTGTTCTAGGTAGTCATTTTGTCACATTTTGCATTTGCATTCAAAATTCATTTCACAAAAACTTAAAAATATAACTTGTCGTATCAGATCAAAATCTAGAAACCACTAAAATCAACTCAAAAATCTATAAAAACACTTTTTAAAACCATCACCTAGGACCTAGTCACCCTAGGGCGAATGAGTCCCTAATTAGAGTCATATTGTGATTTTCTATACATTAAAATATTCATTTCTATATTTATGTTTGTTGTTCTTAGATCTCTATTTATGTTTGTAGAATTTTTGTTTCTTTAGTTTGATCATATTTAGCTTCATTTGATAAATGTGCCATAGAAAAATGGATCTTGGACATTTTCATGGTCTTTTAGGCTTTTTCCTATGATGCTTGACCTATTTTGCTTTGATTTAATGTTGCAATGTAACTTATGCATTCACATTAGGTACTTAATATTCAAATAATGATGTCTTGTGAAAGTGTTGTAAAGTCTTGTAACAAGCTTTCATGCCTTTCTAGGCTTGTCATCACTATTTACACCTTTCTTATGCTTTATTTGGCTCCTTAATGCACTTATAGCCCTTAATTAAGTGTATTTTTGAATTCAAATGTGTACTAGTGTACTTTTCGTTGGGGCATCCAAAAAAATTAGATTTTTTTTGAAATTTGATCGCGATAAGATTATTCTTTGAACCAACGTAGCAAGTACATTGCTTAAAAGAGGGGCAAAATGTAGACACGTGAAACTGACATCACTCATACTTAATTTAATTCACATCCATACACTCATTAAATAAATCAAATTCACACTCATCCATTCATCAAGTTAAATCAAGTTCATTTAATTCAATCTCCTAAGGTCATTCACTTAAATTGAATAAATTAACTTTATTTAATTTAAGCCTATCATTATCCCCCTTGGCTAAATAAATCAAATATTTATTTAACTAAATCTTTATCACCTTTCATCTCCCTTTGATTTGATTTAAATCCCTAAATCTAAGTCAAATGGGTCAAAAACAACTTAAACATCATCTAAGCTAATCTAATCTTGATTAACCTAATCTAACCACCCATCACATCCTCTAGATTTTCCCACTTGCACCCATAAAGCATTTTAATTCATTTATATATTCATCATTTTCTTTCAACTTGGCATAAAAATGGAATATTCCCTCAAGTTTGAATATGAAGACAAGTTGACTTGTCCCTTCCAACATTGCAATAACTTCTCTCTTTCATGTCCCCCTCTCAACATTTAATTCACAATTTCAAATTTGAATCTCCCTCTCTTTGGCACATTGGCCAAAACTTGCACATTCCTCAACCTATCATAATGTGACAAGTGGCTTCATCTCATTGGCCAAATCATTATCCCACTTTGCTCTATTTTGAGCCCTCTTCCAATTTGAAAATCTATAAATGAAAGGCCTTATTCTTCATCAACCCATCTACAATCTCATGTGAAGTCACTCTCTTCACATTGAGAACTGATTATGTCCACCATCATTTGCAACATCAAGCTTGTTAAGGGTTGGGAAAGGGATACTTTTCACATCAAAGTAGCACCAATCCAATATGGGATAGATATACTTCATGTTTTCCTTTTTATACTTTTATTTATCTTATTATTTGATAGCATTTTTAAACATGTTAGATTATCTCATATGGATGTTGAAATTTTGCTTTGTTTTAACAACTAACCATGCTAATGTGTGTGTTAGACTATAAGCCATTTGCAAATTTTAGCATCCACAAGTTGATAAGTTGATTGATAGGCTATTGATATAAGGTTGATTGACATGTTTGAAAGTGATCAAGAGTTTGATTTTCCGTTTAACGGTTTGTTGCTTCGATTCTGATTTTGCGTTTGAAGTTTGCTTTTGCTAATTGTTGTGGTTTGTTTCTATTTATGTTGCCAAAGGATTAAGGTGACGATGATTTATTATGGATAATTGATTATTGCGGGTGATAGCGAAATGGGACAGATGGATTTTTTTTCAAATATTTGGATGTTTTTGACGTTTTTGGAATGTTTTGAGGCTATTTTTGGGGGTGTTTTGATTTTTGATTTTTCAAATGTTTTTTGATTTTGTGAGATTTTATGAATGTTTTTGGATTTTTTGTTTTTTAGATGTTTTTTAATTTTGATGTTTTTTCAATGTTTTTGGATTTTGATGTTTTTTGAATGTTTTTAGATTTTTGTGTCTCAAGGGGTGATCAAAGATTAGCCTTTCCTACGTTTAAGATCAAAGATGATGTAGTTTGGATTCCATGTTTTTGATGTTTTTCTAACTTTTTAAGTTTTTTTAGATTTTTCGCATGATTTTGACGATTTGGATATGGATATGTGTGATGATATAGTGCTCTATTTGGGGATTTTGCTGAAAACCAAGCTAAGGCTGACTAATTGAATTGATGAATTGATGATGATGATAACATTGTTGAGGATACACGACAATGCAAGGATTTGATTGATCTAGATTGATGATGATAATATTGTTGAGGATACACAACAATGAAAGGATAGTGTTAAGCAACACAAGGATATCCTGAGATGATGATTTTTATTTTATTTTATTGGATTTGATTGATCATGATTGATGAAGCTTGGTTTGAAACAAAAGATGTTTTGATGGTTTGATTTGACATTTGAAGTGCAAATTAGATGCAACTGATAGTGATTACTTGGATTGATGTTAGACAAAAGATGAAGACTGATAAGGAATGTCTTCTCATCAAAATATGCCATGGGCTAGTGATTCAGATTTTGGATCACAAATGCTTGACCGATTTGATTTGATGTTTTCCCATGTTCAAATCGCCACATAAGTTAGAGGATTTGATAATGCTCCATGGTTCAGATAAGAATGGGTAGGATAGGATCAATGAAAATGACCCATGTCAAGATGTTTACCATAAGCAAGCGTAAAGTGTGCACCAAACTTTGTCAAGATGGATGTAGATGGATGAAAAATGGATTAGATAAATTGTTTATGGATGAATGGATTTATTATGGCTAAGATGGATGGAAAGTTGGATTTATTATGGATGGGATGAGATGCTTTCATCTGAACTGGTGCACGTAGATGCTCAATTTTACTCATGACACCTATTTGCTAGGTTTTCATCATGGTCTTTCCCAAAGCACCATCGTAGTGGTTTTCACTAGAGGACAATTTTTTCTCTTTACTATTTTCAATCCTTTTTCTAATTTTTTTGGATTTTCATATTTTTTTATTTTTTTTATTTTTCTGACAGATTTTAGGCTCATGATAAAGCACAAGGTGTTGCTAATGTAGATGCCCCTTTCATAATGTGCCATTGATATCCTTCTTGAAGAAGTTTCTTTGGTAAGATATGTGCACTTGAATACAAATTTGGAGATTCCTGATCTACTTCATCGATACTAGAGTTGACTTTGTCTTTGTGTGCTTATCGCGATAGAGCGCCTTCTAAATCCTTATGATGAAGGGTCATTGCCAATACATGGTCAATGTGAGAATTGGATATCATGCATGGAGGCATGGATGGAGTGTGTCTAGGGATAAGAGATGGATTGGTTGACAACTTGAAATCTTTGACTCTCCAAACTTGGGAAGATGAGCAATGATGGGTGGATATGAAAGTGTGCATGGAATTAGGACCAATTGCTTGATATACCTTATACATTGCTTGAGAATCCTACTTTTGCTTATGTGATGGATACTTTTCCCTTTTATATTTTGTCCCATAGTTTCTTTGACTGATGGAGTTTGATAGGGATGATCTTTCTTTGTTTTTTTTGGTATCCATTTGTATTTGATTTGTCCATTATGCTTCTTAGCTTCTTTTTCTTTGATAACATTCTTCGTACTCTGATTCAAATATTTCTTTCAAATTTGGTCCCAATTCATGGATGGGGTAATAGGTGGATGAAGATTCATGATGTGGCTGGTTGTAGTATTGACACTAGTTTTATCATAAGGACTCTTCGTGCTCCCTATGTTTCCATTTGCTTGAGACATAGATGCCCCCAGTATTGTGGAAGTAGTACCTTTGTTCTTTGATTCTTCCTGTCCTAAGATGTCTTGTTTGATAAGCGTTCTCTAATAGATAGCCATTGTAGATGACATTAGTTCAATTTGCTACTCTGCTAACTCTAGAATATCATGTTCTATTTGACATGTTTCCTTGAGTGGATAATGTTAGATATCTTCATACATGATGTTTTCAATCTATATTTTGGATATATCTGGTCCTGGTGCTGACAACTTTGTTTGACTATAGGAATCAATAACCTAATCTTTTTGTGTAATAATATTAGGAGCAAAGGAATCCTATTCTGAATAAAGATCATCTATGTGTCCATCCATAGAAAGCATCTCATGGATAGATGGAGGAGTATGTGGATCTTGCATAGATAGGAGAGTGTCCATTAGATCATTGTAGTATCTTGGGGATACAAATTCTTGATTTTGAATAATTTTGAAGTTGCTTTCAACATGCTTTGGATCAAGTTCTTGACATGGGTCAGTTTCAAAGGATGGATTGCTTACAAAGGGTTCTTGGATGTACTCATTAGACATGGTAAGTGGTTCAATATCCTCAAGTGTTGAGTTCAAGGTTCCTTCAATATCTGTAACCATGAGGTCAAAGGGGGTCAAAATGTCTTGGAAAAGACCATTGCTAGACTTTGGTGAAAGATGTTGATCATGTTTTGGAATGAATTCTTGAGATATGTCATCTAACTCATAAGGCGATGTAGAGACATTTTCAACATGATCATAGGTGAATAGATCGTGCATTATGTCAATAAGATCATATAATCCTAACACTCCTTGAAATAGATCACTAAAAAGTGGCTCTTGGTGTATGGTGAGTTGATCATCAGGTGGGGTAAAAATTTCTTCAATGTGATCCTTAATTGAGATATATTGAACATTGTTTTCAACAATTGTGGCAAAGAGATTGTGAATGTCTTCAACCATAGGGTCAAGTGATGTTGGCATTTCTTGAATTGGATCATTGTTGGGTATTGTTGGTGGATTTTGATCATGATTGAAAGGTGATTCTTGATGTACATTAATTTGATCTTCGAATGAGATAGGAACATCTTCAATGTGCTCTTTGATGGATAGATCTTGATCAATGCTTTCAAAAATTGTGGTGGGGAGATTTTCAATGCTATCACCAGTCATTGAATTTTCATCATTATCCCCAATAGTTATCATTTTTCATGTTTGTGCTTATGTTTTTTGGGTAGCTTGAGATGATTGTTGCACTTGTTGATCTTGTGTTGCTTTTTGTGTGGCTAGATATTGTTGGATGGGCTTTTGGTAGGCCTAGTGAGCTTTTAGTGCATGTTATATTGTCTTGCTTAATTTGGTTTTGGTGGTATTTGTGGTGGATTTCGAATCATGTTGGATGTAGTGCCAAGTTGTTGAGATACGCTTGGAGTGATCATGGTAGTGAGGGGTTGAGATATGATGGGTGTGATAGGGGTGGATGGAGTGATCAAGGTGATAGGAATGGTCGGATTGACCAAGGTGATAGGTCCTTGGGAGACCATATTTTGATTTGTCAGGATTGATGTTGTCATTTGATTAGATACCATCTATTGGTGCGATGTCAATGGTATATCAAAAGGAGTTGATGTGATGGCTTGATTGGTGTTAGGTGGATTGATTTGGATGGAGTGATTGGTGCTAGGTAAAGGGAGAAGCCCTAAACCACATAATGATGTTGATATGGGTAATGGTGATGGAGATGTCTCTTGGTGCAATGACTCTTGAAACTATTTTGGTAAGTGTAGCAATTTGATCTCGCCAAATTTGATCTTGATTTCGATCTTGAGTCCCTTGATATAAATGATTTGGTTTTTGTTCAAGAATATTTGAGATGAGATGCATACTTGTGGTTTTTGAATGTGATCATGGACAAATTTATTTTGAACAATGTTTTGATTTTGGATGATGTCCAGATTTGGCATGATAGGATGAAATTGAATATTGTTGGTATTGGGAATCACATTGTCTTGATTTAGGTAACTTTGGTTTTGCATGGTGTTACCTAGACTTGGATTAATACATGGATTTGTTAAAATCTTTTTTGGACTTTGAACAACATTTTTATGATTCGCAAACATATTTATCCCAAAGTTTTTTGGATTCATGTTTGGTAAAGTTGTACTTGGTGCATTCACATTTGGCATGTTCAGATTTGATGAGATGATGGTGTTCGTTTGAAGATTTATGCATTGATTGTTTAGTGGATAGACTTGTAATTTTGGACTTGGATTTAAATCTACTATTGGGAAAGGTGTTCCAAACTTTTATTTGGGAATACTCACATTTGTTGTACTATTGAAATTTGTAGAAGGTAATGATCCCATGTACGGTTTGTATAGATGTGAGTGTTGATAATCAATCAACATTGAAAGGCTTTGATAGCTTAGTTGTCTTGGAGTAATCATGATGTATGGATCAAGTTTATATTCCATGTTCCTCATGTTTTTACCTTTATAAAAGTGATCTCTAGGGTGTTTAGGACCAATGATGAGATGAACGATGAAAGAGGTGAATGATATGGGTGTTGAATGTTTAGGGACTTCAGATTAATGCTAGACTTAGGGTTTGATTTTCATTGGTTTGATTTGGATAATGAACGTGTAAACCTTAAGATGTTAGATGTTATCCTAGGATGAACTTGTTCAAAGGATTTCTAATTCAATTAAATGTATGAGAAAGGATGCATTCCCATACACCTAATTAAATAAGGTGATTTTGATTTTGAAGATTTACCCAAGTCTAGAATGATGTTTCCAAAGCTCTAAAGTTGTTTAGTGAGATGGGTTTTGATAAATGTTTGGGATGGGTGAAATATTTGATTTGATCCTAAATGAACCTAGGACGGACTTGTTTCTGAGACAAAGATAGTGAAGAACATGCATTTCTCTAAAATTAATTCAAAATCAAAAGATTAATGTTTGCATGAAAACCATACGACCAAAAGATGCCAAGCACATATGTGGGTTCCAATTGATTTAATCTTTGCTTAACGGATTATTTTTACCAAAAACACACTCTTGGTTAGATTTTCAACTGAATGTCTAATGTCCTAATTTTCTTTCATCCCACAAAATGCATTATGCAAAAATCAAGGAAATCAAGGAAAAAGTTTCCTAATGTTGACCTTAGTAGGAGCAAATCTAGATGAAATCCAAATGTTTAGAAGCTTCTAAGGATAAAATCCCAAGGGCAAGCAATAGCATGTGAATTCATTCAAGGATATTTGCTTCTCCTAAAGGGTTTGAGATTTGATGCTCATGTTGAATGTTGGTTTTCCAATGTTTTCGATCAAAGCATTGTGTTTTCAAACTGACTCACAAGCAATATAACATCCTAGCTCAATTGCTACATTTTTCTTAGTGGGCTCTCCTCATGCCCTTTGTAGTAGAAGAGATGATTTTATATGCAACCAAGGAAAAAATATAAAGGTATGTTAAGAATGAAGTCTTAACCTATATATTTTAACCAAGATTGGACATGAAAAGTAACTTCTTGGAATCTAAGTTCCAATGCACCACTTTGATAAAAAATTTGGATGGATTGGTTGGTTACTACAAATAAGAGTTTTAGTTTGGACTTTCCGTTCGTGGAGATTGTCCCATATGAAAAGAGTCCCCTTTCGGATCCATCTTGTCGGAATCAACCGCATGATATTGGCATTTACTCTAATACCCACATTTATTTCCTGGTTGGAAATACTCTTGGCTTTAGAGTGTGATCGCTATGAAGCACATAAGCCTTTTTTAGATGAGATTATTTTGCAAAAAAGATTACAAAACACGAAAGAAACATGTTCATTTTAAGATCCAAAAAGAAATAATGACTTCATTTTAAGCACCAAAGGAAATGTGATAATTTTCTTTGTTCAATTTTAGCTTCAAGATCCAAATTTTAGTGAGTTTCTAAGGTTCAATTTTAATCAATTTTGAAAAAAATCAATCACTAAATACATTTAAACCTAAATTGATCTAGTTGGCCTAAAATAGAAAAAAAATGTAGTAATTGGATGCTCTAAGCGATTACAACAAGCACTAAAAAATCCTCTTTCAAGTCTCAAATCCAATGTCCACTTCTCCAGCTCAATTTTTCTTGTGATTTATCCATTATGATGCAAAGTACCTGTGAAATAAAAAATGGTTATAACATTAAAAATCAGATTTGAAGGAACCCCCTATGATTAAATATAGCAAGATAAGCATGATAGTAACTAGCTGGAAGCTTGTGAAGACTTTAAGTGATGATTTAATGCATTGATCGATATTAGTAAAATTCCCCTCAATAATGATATCATTCCAACAAAGAATTTATGCAATCTTGAAGTCTTCAAGTGAAAAATAAAAATACCGACTTTGGTTATTTAATGCACCAATCAATATTCAATGCATAAGGCACAAATAAGTAAAGCATAGCCTCCAATGCATGAACTATGTATTTTCTAATTTAATAATCCTCTGACCGCTGCCTTCAATATTTAATCAATAAAAGATCATAAATCCATCAGAAAAGATCAAATCAAATTTACGGACGCTTCTTATTTCTATACATACGCTACTTTCCTGTCAATAATGTCAAAAAGTTTGATTTTTTACACATTGCATTTAATATTCAATGTCAATTTACATCAACATTTGAATCCACAAATCTCATTGAACCAAGAAAAAGTCAATGCGGCTACAAATTAGAAAAAGCACATATTAAGTGTATCTTTTTGACTTCTTTGTGTCTTCACATAAATACTCAGCTCAAAAGACATGCAAAATATCCCATGGCATAAGGAATCTGAATATTTAGCATAAAAAATTTAGAAGTTTTAATGAACAACATTAAAGACATTGCATGTTTATCCAAAGTATGAACCAAAGCACAATAGTCATAAATAGCGAAATACATGATACAACATAGAGCTATGGGCTTAGAATGGATTTGGAATGATATCAAACAACAATATAAAGACTATAAACGATGACATTGATGGGAGAAGCAACCGTATTAAATGCTTTCATTTCTCCAAGTTGGCACACAACTACTTGACAGAGAAAATACTACTTTATTTGATTTCAAGTTGATTCATTGAATTCTCCAGAGACAAGGAACAAATCTGAACAAGATACGACAGGCACAAATAATTCAGATATTTGTCAAAAGGTAACATAATGTAGCCATGCCCAAACTTCTTTTCTTTTATTTTGAAAAAAATTTAGATCTAAATGCAATTCGTAGAGGAAAGAACTTTGAAAAAAATATTTTATTTTCAAGCAAATGCACTTGGTAGGCGCAAAACATAATTCCATACCCTATGCTAGCATCGTCGCAAATCAATTGATACTTTAAGCCAATGTACTGGGAGAATACTCTGTTGCAACAAAGAAAGTTGCAGGGGATACTCTAGAGATTTTACTAGAGGGATTGTGCAAGTGGCTTGATCAATGGACTTTTACAATAGAAATTGAATCATATAGTGCCTCCCTTGTGTGCGTCACAAGCTAGAAAGGTACCCCCAAATCTCAATCAACTCATATAAAGCATTCACATCTCTACATTCTAAATACACAATACCAAAGCAATGATTCACATTCCTATCATTCCTATGTAGGCCACCGTTGGGTTTAGGTCAAGCCACAACGTGGGATTCTCATGGTCACCCTCAGAGATATGCTTAAGGTAAGTCAAGCATGCAATACGACACTACTATAATGTCAACGAGACATTCCCACCTAATGCATGTCTGTGTAAAGTGTAGTGAAGCTGTGGAGTAAGCATACAAGAATGTGATTGGGAGGCCAGTTGGAGGGAGAGAAGGTCATTTCAAGGAGATATAAGGCCAACCTTCAGTTTCCTGTTGGGCATATCTCTAGGTTTCTTAAGGAAAGTAAATGTGTTGGGCATGTGGGTGTGGGCACCCCTATTTAGTACATTTCAATCCCGAGTCTAAGGGCATAGATCTAGTGGAAGAAGCTGCACAAGAAAATAACTGTTAAAGCTCTTTTTAAAAAAAATAAAAAATACTTTCTATTATCTCCCTGCATCATTTTTTCTAAAGCTTCATTAACATAGAAGAAAATAACTGCTTAATTCTAGCCATGATTTTTCCTGGATGAATGCATGGAATGATAGGACTTTACATGCAAACCGAATGTAAACAAATGAAAAATAGTTGTTTGATCATACAGTTAAGTACTAAGTAGGAAAGCAAAACCACAAAACCAATGCTTTCATTTAACGACAAAAACAAATTTGTTTTATAACAAAACACAACAAAAAATCATCTGGTCAGGTACAAATTCCTAAAACACAAAACAAAAACTCATTGAAACCATGGCCAGTGACTTACCTGAGAATAAATGGGAAAACTTAAATGGGCTGAATTTGCAGATGAAATACTACGAAAGCTACCATTTTATTCACAAAATAAACTAATATTAGAGATTTAGTCCTCCTTCTAGTGCCATAATGTGGATGCTAAAATCTGCAAATGGCTTATAATCTAACACACACATTAGCATGGTTAGTTGATGAAAAAAAGAAAAATTTCAACATCCATATGAGATAATCTAACATGTTTTAAAATGCTATCAAATAATAAGATAAATAAAAGCATACAAAGAAAAACATGAAGTATATCTATCCCATATTGGTTTTGTGCCACTTTGATGTGAAAAGTAGCCCTTTCCCAACCCTTGACAAGCTTGATGTTGCAAATGATGGTGGACAAAATCAGTTCTCAATGTGAAGAGAGTGAATTTGCATGAGATTGTAGATGGGTTGATGAAGAATGAGGCCTTTCATTTATAGATTTTCAAGTTGGAAGAGAGCTCAAAATAGAGAAATGTGGGATAATGATTTGGCCAATGAGATGAAGCCACTTGTCACATTATGATAGGTTGAGGAATGTGCAAGTTTTGGCCAATGTGCCAAAGAGGGGGAGATTCAAATTTGAAATTGTGAATTAAATGTTGAGAGGGGGACATGAAAGAGAGAAGTTATTGCAATGTTGGAAGGGACAAGTCAACTTGTCTTCATATTCAAACTTGAGGGAATATTCCATATTTATGCCAAGTTGAAAGAAAATGATGAATTTATAAATGAATTAAAATGCTTTATTGGTGCAAGTGGGAAAAGCTAGAGGATGTGATGGGTGGTTAGATTAGGTTAATCAAGATTAGATTAGCTTAGATGATTTTTAAGATGTTTTTGACCCATTTGACTTAGATTTAGGGATTTAAATCAAATTGAAGGGAAATGAAAGGTGATAAAGATGTAGTTAAATAAATATTTGATTTATTTAGCTATGGGGGATAATGATAGGCTTAAATTAAATAGAGTTAATTTATTCAATTTAAGTGAATGACCTTAGGAGATTGAATTAAATGACCCTGATTTAACCTGATGAATGGATGAGTGTGAATTTGATTTATTTAATGAGTGGATGAATGTGAATTTAATTAAGTATGAGTGATGTCAGTTTCATATGTCTACAAAACCTGACAAAAAACATTAAAAGAAAATTAATTCTCGACACCCACTTGCAAGCCTAGAGTGGGACCCATTTTCCATGGGTGGTGAATGAGTCCATCTTGACACAAAATTCAAAATAATTCAAAATTTATTTTGGGTTTTTATTCATTAATACTTTATGTCAGATTGTGATGTTGTATTTGCAGGTAATTAGGGCATAAGTGTGTATAAATAAGTGTTTTTATATCCATTTTAACCCCTATTCACCCATTCATTCAAGTATTCCTCCTTACATTCAATCCCATTCATCCACTTAAGCATCAAAGCATCTTTCAATCAAGCAATTATCAAGCATCTTGGAGTAGCCATTGACACATCTTCAAAGTTCACCAACAAGGATTTGGTGAGTTTAGGACACTTGCATGTTGTTTATTCATCATTCCTTCTTCATTTCATTTCATTTCTTTATCAAGGGTTTGATTACCAAAGTGGGATTCGACCAAGGAAAATCCCTATACTCTAACCCTTAACCATTTTCCCCTTATTTGTATGTGTGTTTGCAAGTGTTGTAGGTATATTTTTCAAAGAAATAGGTGTTGAAGAGTGGCCAACAAGTCATCAAAGTGATTCAAGTCAACTAAACCCTAATTCAAGCTTGGAGACAACATTCAACCCATTTTCTACAGATTTGACTCTATCAACCTACCAAGAAGACAAGTGCAAATCTCGACCCACAAGCTTGAATCTTGAATTTGTAGAATTTTGGAGGAGGATTGATTTTCCATCAGTGGTGAATGAGTCCCATTTTTAGGATGAAAAGTTGATTTTGTCATAATTCAATTCCTGACAGCCAAAAACTAGTTTCAAGTCATTTTACCAATAGGAGGAGTGATTCGCCATCAATGGCATATGAGTCCCACTGGTCATCAACAGTGAATTTTGCAAGATTCCAAAATCATCATTCAAGTTCCACGTGCACTTTGTTCAGTCTCATTCAGTTTTGTTTGCAATTATTTATGGTTTTAGTTCATTTATGCATATCACACTGTGTTTTCAAACTTTACACATTTCATTAGTTTTGCATTCATAATCAATCAATTTTATCAATTAGCTACATTTAGTCACAATTACATCATACATAACTTAGTTTGAGTGAACCACCTTAGTTTTTGGGGTCTCTCTCTCTGTCTAGGTGAAAAACCCTAAGAGTGCAAGAGAAGTTCATAGAACCACAAAAATTCATGGTTCAATAAACTCAGTGCATTGCATGATTTAAAAATTATATTTAGAAGACATTATTTTTCAATTTTTGGCATAGTGTAATAAGAAAACATGCACTTTTTAGAATCTAAAAATTGCATTTACATATTGCATCCTAGGTCAATGCATTGCATTTTACCCTCTTTCTATTTTGGGTTGACATTGAGTTTTGTGAATCTTGTATAAGCTTTACAACTTGGTGTATTATTATTAATATTGTTATGAGACATAGTTCAAGACTCATGTCATCATGTGATATAGCATTCGCCATGGATCTTGGGTTTTGCAACTCTTTCACTAATAGTTTTGATAATCAACCCTTATGGATCATAATGCGCATACCTTATTTCCAATGACTTTCTTACCAACCAATGTGCATGATATTGTTTATATCTCACAAAAAAGCATAAGAATATTGGATAGAGGCCTAGAAAAGTTACAAGACTTTGCACATACTGAAAATATGGATAATAGTATCATTCCTACTTTAGAGAATCCATGAAAAATGCTTGAAAGTGAACGCGAAATATAAATTCTCTATAGCCTTAGTTACATCCTTAAAGGAACCTTCAACTAACAAGAGAATGATAATATACATACCTTAGTAAAATTTATTGAATTTAAACCTCGTAAGAGACAAATTAAATGCCCCTTGACATTGCTTTCTCACAAAATGGGGTGACCCCACAATACTAGTTTACAATTTTTGGCCAAACTAGACACTGAACTAATTTTTTCTAACTAAATCTTCACTTTTAGGCATCTATAGCAGCTAAATGATGAGGAATTTGAAGATGATGCAGAATAGTGATTTGTGAAATTTATTTTGTCGATTTAAAAAAAAAAAATCATTTTTTTTGGAATTACATTGCACTTCTTTTCCCATCTCCTTCAAAAACTTTTTTTTTTCAGTAAACACCATTTTTAAGGAGTAATGCTCACTATATACAACATCGAATTTTTTTCCATGAAGGATAAAATTCTAAAGTTTTTGAATTTATATTTTTAAATATGATATCTAGTTCTTTCATTTAGTTTCATAGTGTTTAATTGAATATTTTTTTCTTAATCAAGTTTCAAAGTCAAACCAATTACAATTCAGACATAGACAAACTATATACAACATAACTTTTTTTGTATGTATCAAATTTTTAATTTTTTTTGTTGGATCAAGGACTTCAATATCTAGTGCACTAATTTTTTCAAAAAAAAATTATAATCTGCTACATTTCCACATGTGCAAAAACATAGAGCTTGATTTTTGGTGAAAAACCTACATTCACAAGAAACAAAAAATAAATATAATAATTAAATTAAATTTATTTAAAATTATACTTTTTGGGAAGCTTATAATAAGGACTACATACTAATAAAAAATAACTTTTAAATGAATTCATTTGATTCCTTACAAGGTAAATCAAAAGTGGTTTTTATTAGCATTTTGATAGGTATAAAGGAGACTCCATTATAGGTATGGTCCAAAACTAGCAGGGTTCTATCTAAGGGGATTTGATCTAAGGTGGTTCAATAAAACCCTCTTCAATTGGAATCCTTTAAATGAAACTTTTAAAGGCTTAAAGTTCATTATATTTTCTAAAAATATGTGATTTCAACAAAATCAGGATCTCCCAAAAATTGTAAACTAGTATTGTGGGATCACCCAATGACATAATCAAACATGAACTTGATAGTCCTCTTTACATAGCTGGAAGAATAAATGAAAACCATACTAATGGGATATTAATTATTCTCATCTATGTAGAGAAAGTGATCACTGAAAAATTCCAATTTGTGCATGAACTTTACCAAGATACATATTGTGTGCACTATAAATCTGCAAACAACTCAAACCTCAAACACATATTAGCAATCGGTTAGTTCAAGCCATGCACATCTACAAGTGCTCCTATGAAATAATACATCATTCCTTATAAGCAAACTAATTGAAAACATGAAAGAAGCATGATCTATACCTATTCCCTAGTGGATTGGTGTCACTTGTGCAAAGTGACCCTTTCCCAATCCTTGCCAATCTCAATGATAGTTTCCTTGAAGATGGAGTGAAATGGACAAAATTAGCTCTCAATTGAAGAGAGTAACTTTGCATGAAGGTTGTGGATGGATTGTTGAAGAATAAGCCTTCTATTTATAGAATCTCAAAAGCTAAGTGTGCCCAAAAGAGAGCAATGCAAGATAAATATTTAGCACATAAGAAAGAGCCACTTGTCACCTTGTGATTGGTTGAGGAATGTGCAAGTTTTGGTCAATGTGCCAATAAATGAGATTGGTTGGCTTTTTAAAATTCAAATTTGGCTTGTTAGAGAAAGAAAAAGAGACTTAAATGCCTAGTGGGGGACATGTAAGAGGGGATTTATTGCCATGTTGGAAGGAACAAGCCAAATTGTTTTCAAATCCAAACTTGAGGAATATTCCCCAAAGATGCCTTGTTGAGGGAAAATGAGGAATTTATAAATGAATTAATTGATTTGTTTGTGCAAGTGGGAAAAGCTAGAAAATGTGATGGGTGATTGGATTAGATTTAATCAGGATTAGATTAATTAAGATGATGTTAGATGCTTTTGACCCATTTGACTTAAATACTTGGATTTATTTAAATAAAAAAGAAGGAATATGAATTTTAGATTTAATTAAATAAAGTTTGGTTTATTTAATTAAAAGGATGATGCAAGATAAAGGTTAATTAATTTAAAGGGGATGAATCTAGGAGATGATTTATAAAAGATGGAATGTTAGGATGTGATTAAAATTGATTTATTTAAATGAGGTAATAGTAAAGTGAATTTATTTAATTGAAGGATGAAATGTTAGATTTAATTAAATGAAGGTTATTTAATTAAACCGCTAGATTGAAATGCATGCATATTTTGTGTGTCTACATTTCACCCCACTTTGAAGCAATGTACTTGTTGTGTTGGTTCAAACAATAAACTTGCTATGATCAAAATTCAAATTTATTTTTTTGGATGTCCCAGTGGAAAGAAGTACACTAGTACACTGCCCCCTCGAGAGATTGAGCGAAAAGATTCGATTTGAGGTTCGATCTCATGATAAAGAGGTTCAAGATGGATGTATGGATGGTTACGATGATGATGCAAATGAGATGGTTTTAAGATGCTTAGAAAAAAAAATCTATATTATCCTAAACAACTTAAAATGATGATGCAATGCATTTGAGATGGATGATACGATGATGCCTATATGATTATGCAATAGATGTTTTATGCAAATGTATGATTTTATGAAATGCTTAGACTAACAGATCTATATTATGATGATGAACTGATATGAAAAATGATGATGGTTTGTGGATGTAGGATGGATGCACTAGTGATGATGATTAACTATTCATGAGGTGATGTTAGTGCGGAAAAGAAGAAATCAGGTGATAACAAGAGGATCCAACAGGCCAACTTTATGAGAGATGATGGTGAGAAATGGATGATTTGATTATCAAGAATTGGGATTTTAAAAGGGTCACTTACCTTATGTTTGATAACATGCCTAAGCATGATGCATCAAGGTATAAAGAACCAGGATGGTGTTGCACTTAGTGTGTTTGAATTTGACTCAACAAATAGATAGGAGTATTCTTGTTCACATTTGACATACAGAAACCTTGCTAGGATGCACTTTAGAAGGATTAAACATCTTAGACCAAAACATGGAAAGGTATAACCTATCAATGCAATATTCAACAAGCTTCGTAAAACACCCTCCATACATATCTAACAAAGCAAGTATTCGGCAAATTATATTACAAGAATGTCCAACAAGCAAAGTAGAAAAAAGATAATGATCATTGCCCCATTCATATCTCTCTAAATCCAATTTTTGGACGTCATAAAGAGGTTGTTGGAATGAGTACAAAGAGATAAGTCAAAAGATAAAAATAAAGAAAAAACAAAAGTTGATGTTATTCAATACCGCTAACCAAAAGGAAATGTGTTTTAAGGATAAGAACCGAAACTATTGCCAAAAGATAATACCCATCCTAGGACATGTTAGTGGATGGCAGCATGCCATTTCATTTATCCAAAGCATTCTTGTTGATAAATAATTCCCATTGTAAGAAGGATACATCCTAAGACACGATGTTATCAGATGTTTGAAATGGGATTGATTGGATGATGGACTATCAACACGAAGAATTGACCAACTTGTTTATGTACTGACTTAAACCTAACACTTGACATTTTGAGTTTTCACTTTTCACCTACTAGACTTGTTTCTAATTGTTTCACCAAAGGTTGATGATGATGATCATTTATTATGACTGATGTTATTGCAGGTGTAAACAAAATGAGACAAATATTTTTTTTCAAATATTTGGATGTTTTTGGAGTTTTTCAATGTTTTGAGGCTGTTTTTGGTATTTTTTGAGATTTTCAAATGTTTTGGTTTTTTATTTTCAATTTTTTTGGGATTTTCTAAGATTTTGACCAAGAGACTAACCTAAGGACCTATCCTAGGGGCCTCAAGGGCTGATCAATAGATTAGCCTTGCCTACGTTATACATGCAAAGACCACGTAGTTCGATTGACAACTTAACTGATTTACAAATGAAGATATACATGATGAAATGTCAGTTTATTATGACAGACTCCTAAAGGATTGACCTAAGTGTCTTGAGGGATGATCAAAGATCAACCTTTCCTATGTTCAAGGCTCAAAGACCCATTGTTCAACAAGATGACTTTATTTTTGACTTTTTGACCTATTTTTGGATTTTGATATGTTTTGAATGTTTTTGGATTTTTTTGGTGATTTTTCGATGTTTTTGAATTTTCTAACTTTTTATGTTTTTTGATTTTTTGATTTTAGGACTTACAGAATATAGATGAATTTGATCTGATAAGAACATGCCCCTACTGTGATGCAATAGACTACTTCGATAAGGGAAGGACAAACTAACCTTGAGGATGGGTTGAGTAGTACTAGGAGGGATCATGATATGAACACAGGATCAAGCTATGGTGCGGATGTGGGTGGATGAGTGATGGATGAAGATTCAAATGCAATGGATGATGGAAAGGTAATGGATGGATGATGTAGAACAAGCTGTGAAGATCCTAGTAGATGGAAAGTGCTTATTTACACAAGGCTCCTATTTGCCAGGTTTTCACCAAGGTACTTGTCCAAAGTGCCACCGAAGTGGTTTTCACTATAGGACGATTTTTCTCTTTACTATTTTTAATCCTTTTTTTTGGATTGTTTTGGATTTT
This sequence comes from Sequoia sempervirens, assembly GCA_007258455.2. Lineage (NCBI taxonomy): Eukaryota > Viridiplantae > Streptophyta > Pinopsida > Cupressales > Cupressaceae > Sequoia > Sequoia sempervirens. The sequence goes on from VDFB02105785.1 coordinate 174,549,105, forward strand.
TGGATTTTTGGATTTTTTTGTTGTCACCAAATGCCTGTTTGCCAAGTTTTTGCGAAACTACCAATTTTTTTAGGATATTTTCTAATTTTTTGAATTTTGGTTCTATACCTTGAAAGGTTAGGCATAATTTTTTTTGAGATGAGAGCTATTCATGGGATCTTGCAAAGGTTCCCCTTCGGGTGTTGATAAATGATATAACCCTGACTTATAACTTGCTATGATAACAAATGGTCCCAACCAATTGGGTTCAAATTTTCCTTTATTATTTAGATTTGGGAGGTTCTTTTGATTCTCCTTTAGTACCAGTTCTCTGACTTAGAATGTTCTACTTTTTATTTTCTTGTTATAGCTCCTCTTGAGTCTATTCTGATAGACTTGTAAATGATTTAAAGCATCTATATGCCACTCATCCAGTAGCTCCAGCTCATTCAATCTTGATACTTGGTACTCTTCATCTGTGATGAGTTTTTGCAATGATATTCTTAGTGACAGGACCTCAATCTCAATGGGGAGTACTGCTTCTGATCTATAGACTAGGGAGAAGGGGGTGGAACCTATGGGTGTGCAGATGTTGGTTTGGTAGGCCCAGAGGGTGGGATTGAGCTATAGATGCTAGTCACGATATGCATCATTGACTATTTTATTGAGGATCTTTAAAATGGTTTTATTTGTGGCTTTTGCTTGGCCATTTCCTTGGGGATAGTATGGGGTGGAGAAGTGATGTTGGATTTTGAGTTTTTCACACAAGTTGTGGACATCCTGATTCTTAAATGGTGTCCCATTATCTGAGATAATGGCTTGTGGGACACCATAGTGGCAAATGAGATAGTTCAAGATGAACTTTGATATCTGCTTCTTGGTTATATATGTCATGGGTATGGCTTCCACCCACTTAATAAAGTACTTAGTGGAAGTTATGATGAACTTATGGACATTAGATGAAGTTGGAGTGATTTTCCCAATGAGATCGAGTCCCCACTATGAAAAGGGCCATGGTGTGATGATGGGATGAAGTTCTTGAGTTGGAGCATGGATCAGGTCCCCATGCTACTAACATTGTAGACACCTTCTAACGTAGTCATGTACCTCTCTTTCCATTGTAGGCCAATAATACCCCATCCTCAGCAATTTCTTGCCTAGGGTCATTCCACTCGAGTGTGAACCACAAATGCCATTACATACTTCGGTTAAAGTGGTCAATGCCTCCTCAACATTTAAATAGTGTAGTAAGGTTCCTTCTATGCTCCTAGGATGATGAATTGGGATGTCTTTTTGACAAAGGTTCATTTTAAGGTTGAGGGTAAGTCAGTAGGTATGACGCCTATTCGTAGGTAGGTAAAAAATTCATGGTACCAGGGATCACCAGGACCAATGATTTCACACATAAATTTTGATTCTGGTACCTTGAATGTGGGCATGAGAAGCTACTCTACCAAGAATTCATATTTTGGGACATTATGAGGGATGTATAGTAAGGATTTGATTGTTGCCATGGCATCTGCTACTCTGTTGTTGGCTCTAGGTATCTGCTCAAATGTGATCTCAATAAAGGATTCCTTGAGAGTCTCCACCAGTTTCTTGTATGGAGTGAGCTTATCATCCTTAGTCTGGTACTCACCATTCACTTGGTTTATTATCATTTGAGAGTATCTATATACTCTAAGGGCCATGATGTGCCACTACATTGTTATTCTGAGACCTATGGTTAAAGCCTCGCATTCGGCAATGTTATTAGTGTAGGGAATGCCAATTTATAAGATCTTGGTATGTAGTCCCCTTGTGGGGTGATAAAGAAGACATCGGCTCCTTATCCATGTTGCAAGTATGAGCCATCAAAATAAAGTTTCCAGTAGTTAGCTATGTTGAGATTAAAGATGGATTTGTTTGGAAATTCTAAGATGAGAGGATTCTTTGAATAGATTGGTTCTTCTGCAAGTTGATCTGTGATGACTTGGCCTTTAAATTTTTTTTGCTCCACATATTCAATGTCATACTCTGGTAGTATCATGATCCATTTAGCCATTCTTCTAGTGAGCATTTCCTTTGATAGTAAGTACTTGAGGGGATCAATTTTGGTGATGAGTTTTACTTTGTGTGCCAACATGTAATGTCTAAATTTCTGTGAAGCAAACACTACTACTAAGCATGCTTTCTAAATGAATGAGTAAGTTAACTCATGCCCAACCATTTTTCTGCTGATATAATAGATGGCCCTTTTTGTTCAATTTTCATCATGTTGAGCTATAAGAGCTCCAAGGGCTACTATTGTTGTTGGCACATAGAGAATTAATAGCTTTCTTGGGATTGGTGGCATTAGGACTAGTGGTGTAAGTAGATATTCTTTGATCTTATTGAAGTATTCTTCACACTTGTTATCCCATTTGTACACTAATCCCTTGTGAAGTAGGTGAGAATATAGATTCTATTTATCTACCAGTTGTGCTATGAACCTTCAGATGGACTGAAGCCTGCCTTGGAGACCTCTCAATTTTTTCAATGTTTTGGGTTCCTCCATCTCAAGGATTGCTTTTACTTTTGCTGGATCTACCTCAGTACCTCTCATTGACACTATGTACCATAGAAAATTTCCTAATTATACACAAAAGACACACTTCTTTGGGTTTAATCTGACCTTGTCTTCTTCTAGCCTATCAAAAATAGCACTTAAGGTTGCTATGTGATCCTTCCTCTTTCTTTATTTGGCTAGTATGTCATCGACATAATCTTTGATAGTTTTATGGATCATGTCATGGAATATTAAGGTCATGGCTCTTTGGTATGTTGCTCCTACATTCTTCAAGCTGAATGGCATCATATTCCAGTAGTAAGTCCCCCATGGACAAGTGAAGACTGTTTTATGTTGGTCTTCTTTAGCAATCATTATCTAGTTATATCCTGAGAAATCATCCATCAAGGAAAGCATTTAGTGTCTTGCTATCATGTCTACAATCATTTCAATGTTGGGCAATGGGGAATCATCTTTTAGACATGCTTTGTTTAAGTGCCTAAAATCTGTGTTGATTCTGATGCCCCCATCGGGTTCTAAGATGGGAACCAGGTTTGACACCCATTTTGGATAGTCTATTGGTTGAATGAATATTACATCCAATAGCCTTTTTAGTTCCATTTTGACTAGCAGGGTGATCTGAGGGTGCATTTTCCTGAGCTTTTATCTAATGGGCTTTGCTTTAGAGTACACTGCTAGGTGATGAACTATAATTTATAGATCAAGCCCTGGTATGTTAGCATAGCTCCATGCAAAGTTAACTTGTCTCTCTCTCAAGAAGGCTGCTAGGAGTTCTTGTTCCTCTAATAGTAACGATTTTGCATAGAATGTGATATGCAGGGTTTCCTTTGTTCCTAGATTAACTAGATTGCACTTTTTTGCTAGGACTACTGATTTTTCCTGATGAAGAGCTCTAAAAGGAAGATTCAATCCCCCATCCTCAGGTGCCTTGGAGAGGTTTTCACCATTGGATGCATCCTTTCTTTTTACTTTTTTCATGTCAGAGAGTGCCATAGTGTGGTTTTCACTCAAGGACTTGGATATTATTCTTAATTTCTCACTTTTGTGACTGAGGGATTCAATCATTTCCCCATAAAAGGCCTATGTATCTAGCTCAATGATGAATCCTTCTTTGTGATCCCCACATGGAATTTTATCCCGTAGTCCCATGAATTTTGAGATCGCCTCATCATTTTTGAATGTGTCAAGAATTGGTGGTCCTCATTGGTTATAATTGTTGAGTTGGGGGTAAACTAGGTGGATTTCATGATTTTGATGGTTTGACTCAAAGGATAAGGTTCTAATCATGAGAAGATTGGTATCCTTGAAGAGCCTAGGTAGGTTGGTTATGGGATCCTCATCATCACTACTATTATAGATGTTAGTTTTGTCGAATGTGAAGTTGTCTAAGACGTGGCCTATAGATACAGGTAAGTGAATTTCGGCTATGGATTGCTAAGGAGGATTATTGACCTTTCTAACTAGAGGAATTCAACCTCGTATGGTTATACTCAGAGGGATACATCCGAGGCCAATATTTTTCATTCAAGTCTCTAGAATGATAGGTATTGTAAGCCCATTGTCATTTTTCCCAAGTCTTTGGTTTCTATCATAGCCCATTGCGAGCATCATTTGCAAACCTTTGCTTGTTTCATCCATTAGTAGATTAGCTTTTGGTCTACTATCTTGGTATAGGAGATGAGATGGGTCCTCCTCTATGACTTCTTGTCTAAGATCTACCCAACTTCTGAAGTTGGGATATTCTTTAGGGGATGTTTGAGATGTGGAGGCTTGATTTGATTGCAAACATCCTCGTGATATGGGAGATTGTGGTAACTCTCTTACCAAAAAATCATTTTTGGGAATCGTGTAGTTTCCACAACCATTATCTTGGGTGTCTCTGTCGTAGAAGTGGAAACAAGAGTGGTTGGATCAATGTACTGTGTTGATGGACCTTCATCATTTTTTAGGTACTCGAGGGATGTTGTAGTATTTTTCCTCAAGGTTCTTGTAGTAGGATAATGGTTTAGGATCACCATAGATGGTGACCTATTTTCCTTCATATGTGAATTTGACACATTGATGGAAAGTTGATGCTACCACTTCCACTGCATGGATCCATGGATGTCCTCAGAGAATGTATAAGGCAAGTCGAGGTCCAGGACCTGATAGGTGTTTTCCATGATAGCTAGCCCTACTTGAATAGGGATTTTGATTGTGCCTTGGGACACTCTTTCCTAATCATCATATGATCTAATTGTAATACCTTTTCCTTTATTGATGAAGTCCTCTGAGATTTTTAACTGCTTAATGAGCTTGAGGGAACAAATATTCAAGCCTGCACCTCCATCCACCAAGACTTTCTTGACTTTACTTTTTTGCACTAGGACCTCTAAATGGAGTGCATGGTTATGATATGGTTGAGCAAAAAAATATTGGTAAGAAAATGTAAGGAGATTCGAGGTAATGATGTTTCTAACCATAGCTTGGAATTGTTCTGTATCAAGATCTGCGAGGACGGTGGATGAAGCCAATGCTTCCTCTAGGATTTTCTTATGGGTGGATGATATTTTTAATAACTCCATGATGGAGATCTATGTTGGCATTCTTTTTAGCTGATCAAGGACATTGTAACCATTAGGAAGAGATCTAGGTGCAGGGACTCTATTTGGCTGGGATGATCTTGGGATGGTAACTTTTTTGCCTCTTGTGGTGACTCCATAATCGGCTTGAGCTCCTTTGATAGTGATTACTGTGTAGTATTCATCTAGGGAGGTGATGATAGTTTCATACACATGATTCATTTTTATGAAGGTTCCTTTCCCTTTATCAATGTTATTATTTCCTTTATTGTTATCGTTAGGCATTGGATTTGTGTATATTTTGAGGTTCTCATTTCTTGTTAGTTATTCCACATTTATGATTCTTTGATCAATGAGGTCTTGGACTATGCTATTTAACCTCATACAATTGTTAGTGGTGTGCCCTTTGATTTTGTGGAATTCACAAAGATGATTTTCATTATACCAAGGAGGTTTAATGTCTGGTTCTTGGTAGTTTTTGTAAGAGGGAATCTTGATGATGTTTTCATTTATCAATTTCTTCATGATGACTTTGAGTGGCTCCCCAAGAGTGGTGCACTTTCACTTCATGGAATTCTTGTTTCCCTGGGGCAGTCCCCTTTGGTCATTGACATTATTGATCGCTTGATTGTTTGTTTGATGTGTTGTGTTCACGTGATGATTGTTTTGATGATGGTTTTGGTTTTGTTGTTGTAGTGCGAGTGTGTTCTATCGAGGGGAACTGATGACAACTTTGGCATCAACGACACCATCATTGGTAATATTTTTGTTTCTTGCCCATGTGCAAGGTTTGTCATTGTAATTGGTGGGTGGGCGATTATTCTTTTGTTTTGGATATGAAGTTTATCCTCCAGGTTGTGTCATAAGGGCTCATTCAATGCCGAGCTCCTTGGAAATCAACTAGTCATATGTGGTGATCCCTTGAACCTTGAGATGGAATGCCAAGAGGCCATCAAGGTTGGATATGATTGTGCACACTTGTTGTTCCTCGGGCATGGACCATTTTCTCTAATTGGCCTTGGATTTCCATTGTTGTAGGAATGAAGCAAATGATTCATTCTTACCTTGTTTCAGAGCTAAGAGTTCTACTAGACTGACATCCATGGTGTTATTGCATGCATAGTTTTTGATGAAAGTGTCTATGATTTCTTGGAATGTTTTGATGCTTGTAGGTAGGTGAGAGAACCATTCCATGGCATGGCCAGCTAAACTCCTAGGAAATAGCTGCATCAGATAGGTATCATCATATGCAACTTCCATGCAATGAACCTTGAATTCCCTGATATGATCTTCAGGGTTTCCCATCCCATGGTACTTATCAAATTTGGGGATCTCAAACCCCTTCAGGAATGGTTTCATTACAAGGATTTTTTTGAACAAAAAAGGGCACAAGTTTCTAGGTGTTTTCATGGTTCACCCTGATTGAAGGTCAAGCATATGTTGTGAGAGCAACCTGATTTATGCTATCACATCATTTTGCGGATTAGGGGGTGGGATGAAAGTGTTTTGAGGTGGTTTGATTGTTAGTGGAATGGGTGAATTGGTTGGTGTGTTGATGGATGATGTTCATATATTCTATTGAGCCAAGTATGCTTTTTGTTGTTCCTGTTGTTGTTGTGCTATTATTTCCTATTGCTGAGCTTGCTATTGTGCTTGTTGTTGAGCTGCTAATTGGGCTACTTCCTGATTTTCTTGATATTGCTTTAGCGCTTGCTGATATGCTTGTTGTTACGCTGTGTGTTATTGTGCTTGATACTAGGCTTTGGCTTGAGTGTGCGCTCGTGCATTTTTTGCAGCTTATGCAACTTGTGTAGCTTGAGCGGCTTTTTGTTCTTGTTGCTGCAATAAGGCTTGGGCTTATGTAGCCTATTGCACTTGTGCAATCTGGGCAGCTTGAGCATCTTACACTACTTGAGTGGCTTGTTGAGAAACTAATTGCGTGGCTTTTTGTTTTTGTACTTGCAAAAATTCCTTTTGATAAGCGGTTTGTTGAGTGGCTTGCAACACCATACTATATTGGCTTGATATATTGGAGCTTAGTGGTGGTGGAGGTGGAGGTGGATTCATAATGGTGTTCATTATGGAGGTGAGTGGTGTTTTCATGTTGGTGATTGGGGTTTGATTGGTGGATGGTGTGATCGATGTGGTTGGTCCTTCAGAGACCATGCTTTGAGATGTTAGAGGGGTGGTTGATGATGTCGTGATTTCTTGTGTAGTTGTCATCTATTGTTGCGATATCAATGACAAGTTTTGAGAGTTTGGTGTGATGCTTTGATTGGTGTTTGGAATGTTGGTTTGATTGATATTTGGTAGAGGAATCCCTAAGCCAAGAAGTGGTGTGGACGATGATGACAATGGCAGAAGTGGTGCAAATGTGAGAGATGTGATATCTTGAGGAAATGGTGTGGTGTAAAAAATTCCACCTAGTCCAAACATGTCACCCTCTCCTTGCAAGGTTGTGGGGAGAGAGGTTTAGGGTGTTGTGCGGAATGATGATGATGATGGATCATTTGGATCATGAAAGGTGACAGGGACATATGTATGTAATGAATTTAGGGGTACGGTTTGTCCCAAGATGGTGTTTGTGTCCAAATACTAATTGTTTATGAGAGGATGCCTTTGCAATGCATTGAGAAATGCACTTCCATTGTTAACAATGGGATGCATTGGAGCAATGGATGATGTGATTTGCAGGATGTTTTGAGTGATGCTTTGAAATGAGGGGAGAGATGAAATGGGGATGGTAGATGAGATTGGAGGCATGAATCCAAAATATGGCTCCACAATAGTGCTCACATTGAAATTAGAGGGGAGTTTAGCCTCTTGCTTTGCTAATTCAAGCATGTATAGTGAGGGATTGATTCTCATCATGATGTTGATAATCTTATGGTTCTCTAGATTTTGAATTATTTTAGTGATTTCCTCATGTGACATTTTGAAGGGATTATTGGTGAGATCCTCCATTTGGATACCTTCCTCTTTATGGTCTTGCGAAAGCGGAGGAAGGTTAACCGTGAGACTTCCAAACCCAATGGGATTCTTTTCAGGAGCGGTTTGACTTAAGTCACTCGAAATAGATGTTTCTTTCTGCACCATAAAATAGGGATCAATCTTCAAGAATGAGGAAGGTGAATTCTCTAATTCTTTGGATTGATCTAACTTTAGGTACAAAAGAGAAATTTTAGGATGATCAAAGAATGGTAATGATATGGATGTAGGATGGATGTTTGATGGATGATTGGAACTATTGAGAGAATCTTGAATGGTATGTTAAACTATAAGACTTGATTTGGGATTGATTTGTTTCAGATTCATCTTTTGGTGGACTCATAAACTCTAAGAGGTTGGATGTTGTCCTAGAGTTAAATCATTCACAAGATGATAATTTGTCTAGGTGTGAGAAGATGGATTCATCTAAACACTCCTATCCAAACAAGATGATATTGATAATGAACTCCTAAATCCCAAGATGTTGGATGTTATCAAGGGATGAATTTTTTCACAAGTTTTGATAATTTGGTCAAATATGTGGAGAAGGATGCATCTACACACATTCAATCAAACAAGGTGATTTTGGATTGATTTTAAATACTTTTCCAAAAGTTTAACATGAAGGATTTTTCAAATATTTTTGAAGAGTTGTTGATGAGATGATTTTGGTTTTGATGTTTAAAGATGGATGAAGGTTTAGTTTCAATCCTAGGATGTACCTAAAAGGACACTTGTTTACTAGACCTAGGTTTTGATGATCAAGATTTTCTCTAAACAAGATGTTCAAACTCTCTAAAAAGATTTGGGTTTTGATAGTAATAGAATGAGTTCAAACTAGGATTGTTTCTTGAAGCATTTCTATAAAAGTTAAAAAGCAGTCTTCGTCTGAATTCGTATAGCATTGAGAGACGCTTCTCATGGGCTTTCAAACTAAGGGCTTTTACCTTTGGTTTCTTGATCTTGATCTTGCATGAAATCACTAGAGACACATGTGTGGGGTCCAATTGTTTTTAGTCTTTGCTTAATGACTTTGTTTTATCACAACCACTTCTTGATTAGGTTTTGAAACTAGATGTCCAATGTCTCAACTTCTCATTTCACAAGGTATATTATGCAAAACTTTGATGAAATTAAGGAAAGGGTTACCTATTTTTTAACTTTACTAGGAAAATTGAGATGTAAATCCAAGTGTTTAGAAACCTCTAAGGATGAAATCCCAAGGGTAAGCAATAACACATGAATCTAGTTAGTTGTATTTTCCTCCTAAAGGGTTTGAAATTTTGATGATGATGTGAAATGTTTGTTTTGAAATATTTTTGAACAAGGAAAACATTTTATAATCAAGAACAAGCAGAATCCTATGGATATGAAAGACAATATTTGTTGAGTCCCCACTTGGACAAGTCCAACTATTCTTATCTTTAGCGAATAGCTAGATGCTTGACCCCAGTAGCTCCCCTTCATGACACTCACTTATACAAGGAAGCCAAGCATTAAAACCCATGAAACTCCCATGGCATGCTTTCAATTTCTACTAAAGAGCATAAAAGTGTGGGGCGTCTTCAGAATGACTGTTCTTGCACCAACAAATAGATCAAGGATTTTGGAAATTCTAAAACAAGGGTTTTAATTTGAACTTTCCGTTCGTAGGAGTTGAACCATCATGGCGAGAGACCATTGCTTCCCTTCTCATTAGAGTCAACCATGTGATATTGGCATTTATTCCAATACCCACAGTTATATCCCAGCTGGAAATACTCTTGGCTTTAGAGTGTTACCAATTGAGTCACTCCCTTGGGTGAGTACTTTTTCCCCAAGGTAGCCCCTCTAAGATAGAAAAAAATAAGTAAACATATTCATAGTTCGATCAACCTTCATTTAGAAACAAAGGGAGAACACATGCAATAGGTTTACTCACACTCACAAAGTGTTTGGTTCAATTTTTAAACCCAAAAATGAAGTGTCGAGGTGATTACTTTATCTCAACCTAAGATTACAAAAAAGGCCTTTTGATTCTCAAGATCACTGTATAGCATGAGAGAAGCGCATATTTCCTTTTCGATGATGTTAGTTTAAGTAAGCAATCACAAAAACAAAATTGCACATGTTCATTTTAAGTCCACAAAGCAATGATTTTGGTTCGTTTTAAAGCACTAAAATGAGATATGAAAGTTGTTTCGTTCACTTGTTACCCTCAAATGAAATCTAATCAATTTTCCTAAAGTTCATTTTAATCCCTTTGCAATGAAAATTGAAAGCTTTTGAAATGTTTGTTTTAAAGTACAAAACCAAATGAGTTAGCCTAAACTAGAAAATTAAGGAATAAGATAGAATCTCCAAGCATTAAAAAATGCTTTTGAGTTTCAAGTTTGATGCTCAATTTATCTCCAAGTTCCTTTGAAGATCTCTTGCAAGCTCATTGTGTAACAAAATGCTCCTCGCTTTTCCTTTACACCTTCCTTGTTTTCCTATTAAACAAAAGACACTCATGTGAGGATCAAAATATCAAATTCATTTTGATTATTAACTTCAAATAATAACATGATCTCAAATGAAAGGAATTTTTTTTAGATGATTATGATAGTAAAAGGAGGATTTATAAGTGAATCATGCTTTGATATTGATTTCATTGAAAAGATATCACACTTGTTAGACCCATTCTCTCCTTATCATAATCCATATTACTAAAGGTATTGAGCCAATAAATCAACCACAAAGAATAAATCTTTTAAAAGCATCATCATAATCTCAAATGTTGACTATCTCAAAGTAATCAAAAGAATGTGATAAACTTTGAAAGCCCATAAATTGTATCAACCATAAAGAATTCATCTTTCAAAAGCATCATCACAAGTTCAAATTTTATCTATTCAAAATGACCATAATGATGAAATTTGATAGATTAAATTTGATAGCTATCTCAAAATCATCATCACAACTATTGAGTATTTAGAGATTAAATTTGATAGTTTTCAGGATAGTATACATGAGACAAATTTTCAAATACCTAAACAACACATTTATGTTATAGAGCATATGTCAAATAGTACTAAGGTTAGTTTCTACTAATTTGTAGCCCTTATTGAAAATAGCGTGTCCCTTAGTAGAAACATTACATTGACCATTATTAAATCTGCACTCATAAAAATGTGCACACCTTATAGGGGAAAGAGCAAAGTTTGCAATTTTTTTGAAAATTGTAAATATAATAAAAGGTATTTAATATCGATGTTTTAAAACTACCAACCAAGTTTATATTGATAGCATGCATAGCCAAATGGTACAACCCCTACCAATAAACTATAGTATGTACTTTTATACATTGAACAACTTAACATCAAACCACCAACTAAAATACCACAATAATGAATCAATCCAAATTCTTAAATCAATTTTCTATGGCCATATGTGAAATCTAGCATTTAATAAATTATCAATCATGTCAAACATTCATGCAACTAGGTTGACGTACTTACTTTTCTTTCACTAATAGATTGATCCCTGTGAATGACCATTGAAATGACTGAACAAATGTAAATGAATAAGGAACATTTATAGCTGTAAGATCAACATGCATTGCATTTATAAGATGGGTGTAGTAGAGGATGTGAATAGCATTTAGAATATCAAGAAGATATTCTAATGAATACCATAAATTACCCTTATAAGATCAAACGACCTTATAAGAAATAATGTGCGGGTGAAGGAAAGGAGCCTAAGTTTCTTAAAGACGTCTTCTTAACTGCAATCAACTACCAATCAATCAACCAAGAAACAACCACCTTGAATATATAAAATGATATTAAGCGATTTTAAACAAACACGTAGATGAGTGAGAAGGTGGGATCATATATGCCACACATGGAAGATGACAAGGGTTAGGTGGAGGCTGGGAGGTAGACTAGTTTCCCAAACAAAAGCCTATGAGTGCTCTAGGGCTTGGGTGAGTGCTAACTTGTGTTGTTTATGGTTTTTTTTGTCACATTTTTTAATGGATTTTTGTTCCTACATCAACTATGGACATGACTAACATGGCATAGAACACTAAGCAGGTCTTGGTTTTCTTCTCACTTTGAGAGAATTGAAGTGCAGAGATCATCTTAAACCAGAGATCAGTACAAAGACATAGTGAGAATGCGTCCCCGAGGTAGATATCATCTTAAACAAAAGATTAAATACATCTTAATCCAGGCACTACCCAAAGCACAAGTATAGCGAACAAAAAATGAACATACCCCAATCAAGCGCACCATCACAAGTCAAATACTTTGGATTGACAATCAATTTAACTAACCATCAGGTGCTAAATTTATCAAGACAGTCTGCATATTTTTCATCTATTTATCAATAATAAAAGAATGTTAGAATCAAAGGAAAACCACTTTAAGTCATATTCAAAACCTGTAAGCAAAGTTTTTAAAATATGTAGACAAAATGTTAAAAACTTGCAACAAGGGCCCTCCTTCTAGAGCCATTTGTGTGCTCTATAAATCTACAAAAACCTGAAACCTCAAACACATATTAGCAATGGGTTAGTTGAAGTCATGCACATCTACAAGTGATCCTATGAAATAATACATCATGCCTTATAAGAAAACTAATTGAAAACATGAAAGAAGCATGATCTATACCTATTCCATAGTGGATTGGTGTCACTTGTGCAAAGTGACCCTTTCCCAATCCTTTCCAAGCTCAATGATAGATGCCCTGAAGATGGATTGAAATGGAAAAAATTAACTCTCAATTGAAAAGAGTAACTTTGCATGAAGGTTGTGGATGGATTGTTGAAGAATAAGCCTTCTATTTATAGAATCTCAAATACTAAGAGTGCCCAAAAGAGAGCAATGTGGGATAAATATTTGGCCAATAAAAAGAGCCACTTGTCACCTTGTGAGTGGTTGAGGAATGTGCAAGTTTTGGTCAATGTGCCAATAAATGAGATTGGTTGGCTTTTTCAAATTCAAATTTGGCCTGTTGGAGGGAGAAAAAATGACTTAAATGCCTAGTGGGGGACATGTAAGAGGGGAGTTATTGCCATGTTGGAAGGGACAAGTCAACTTGTTTTCAAATTCAAACTTGAAGAATATTACCCAAAGATGCCTTGTTGAGGGAAAATGAGGAATTTATAAATGAATTAATTGATTTATTTGTGCAAGTGTGAAAAGCTAGAGGATGTGATGGGTGATTGGATTAGATTTAATCAGGATTAGATTAATTAAGATGGCGTTAGATGCTTTTGACCCATTTGACTTAAATGCTTGGATTTATTTAAAGAAAAAAGGAGGAATATGAATTTGAGATTTAATTAAATAAATTTTTGGTTTATTTAATTAAAAGGATGATGCAAGATAAAGGTTAATTAATTTGAAGGAGATGAATCTAGGAGATTATTTATGAAAGATGGAATGTTAGGATGTGATTAAAATTGATTTATTTAAATGATGTAATAGTAAAGTTAATTTATTTAATTGAAGGATGAAATGTTAGATTTAATTAAATTAAGGTTATTTAATTAAACTGGTGGATTGAAATGCATACATATTCTGCGTGTCTAAATTTTTCCCCTCTTTGAAGCAATGTACTTGCTATGTTGGTTCAAATAATAAACTTGATGTGATCAAAATTCAAAATTTTCTATTTTTTTTTAATTCCCAGCAGAGAGAAGTACACTAGTACATTTCCCCCTTGAGAGATCAAGTGAAAAGATTCGATTTGAGGGTCGATCTCGTGATAAAGAGGTTCAAGATGGACGTATGGATGGTTACGATGATGATGCAAATGAGATGGTTATAAGATGCCTAGAAAAACCAATCTATATTATCCTAAACAACTTAAAATGATGATGCAATGCATGTGAGATGGGTGATGTGATGATTCCTATATGATTATGCAATAGATGTTTCATGCAAATGTATGATTTTATGAGATGCTTAGACTAACAAATCTATATTATGACGATGGACTGATATGCAAAATGACGATGGTTTGTGGATGCAGGATAGATGCACTGGTGATGATGATTAACTATTCATGAGGTGATCTTAGTGTGGAAAAGAAGAAATCAGGTGATGAAAATAGGATCTAACAATCCAACTTTATGAGAGATGATGGTGAGAAATGGATGATTTTCTTATCAAGAATTGGGATTTTAAAAGTGTTACTTACCTTATGTTTGATAACACAGGTCTAAGCATCAAGGTATAAAGATCCAGGATGCCATTGCACTTAGTGTGATGGACTTTGAATTGACAAATAGATAGGAGTATTATTGTTCACACCTGACATACAGAAACCTTGCTAGGATGCACTTTAGAAGTCTTAAACATCTCAGACCAAAACACGGAAATGTATAACCTATCAATGCAATAGTCAACAAGCTTCCCAAAACACCCTCCATACATATCCAACAAAACAAGTATTCACAAAATTATATTACAAGAATTTCCAACAAGCACAACAGACAAAAGATAATGATCATTTCCCCATTCCTATCTCTCTAAATCAAGTTTTCTGGACATCATTGAGAGGATTTTGGAATAAGTGGGAAGAGATAAGTCAAAATATAAAGATAAAGTAAACAAACAAGCTGATTTTCTTCAATACCACTAACCAAAAGGAAATTTCTTTTAAGGCTAAGAACCGAAACTATTGCCAAAAGATAATGCCCATTGTAGGAAGGATACATCCTAGGACATGTTAGTGGATGGCGACACATCATTTCGTTTATCCAAAGTTTTCTTTCTGATAAATAATGCCCATTGTAAGAACAATATATCCTAAGACATGATGTTATCAAGTGTTTGAAATGGGATTGATTGGATGATGGACTATCGACACGAAGAATTGACCAACTTGTTTACGTACTGACTTAAACCTGAGACTTGACATTTTGAGTTTTCACTTTTCACCTATTAGACTTGTTCTTGATTGTTTCACCAAAAGTTGAGGATGACGATCCTTTATTATGATTGATGTTATTATGGGTGTAAGCGAAATGAGACAGATGGATTTTTTCAAATATTTTGATGTTTTTGGAGTTTTGCAATGTTTTGAGGCTATTTTTGGTATTTTTTGAGATTTTCAAATGTTTTGATTTTTTATTTTCGAATGTTTTGGATTTTTTTGAGATTTTGACCAAGATACTAACCTAAGGACCTATCATAGGGGCCTCTGAGACTAATCAAAAAAATTCCCTTTGCTACGTTATACACGCAAATACCATGTAGTTCGACTAATGACTTGACTGATTTATAGATGAAGATATACATGATGAAAAGTCAGTTTATTATGACAGACTCCTAAAGGACTAACCTAAGTATCTCAGGGGATGATCAAAGATGAACCTTACCTATGTTCAAGGCTTAGAGACCCGTAGTTTGACAAGACAACTCTGTTTTTGACTTTTTGACTTTTTGGCCTATTTTTGGATTTTGATATGTTTTCAATGTTTTTGGATTTTTTTGGTGATTTTTTGATGTTTTTGGATTTTCTAATTTTTTAATGTTTTTAGATTTTCTGATTTTAGGACTTCAAGAATATACCCAAATCTGATCTGATAAGAACATGCCCCTAGCGTGATGCAATAGACTACTTTGATAAAGGTAGGACAAACTGACCTTGAGGATTGGACGAGTAGTACTAGGAGGGATCATGATACGAACACAGGATCAAGCCATTGTGCGGATGCAGGTGGATGAGTGATGGATGAAGATTTGAATGCGATGGATGATGGAAATGTAATGGATGGATAATGCATAACAAGCCATGAAGATCCTGGTGGATGGAAAGTGCTTATTTACCCAAGGCACTTGTTTGTTAGGTTTTCACCAAGGTACTTGTTCAAAGTGCCATCGAAGTGATTTTCTCTTTATTGTATTTTCTATCTCATGGCTTTCCTGATTGTTTGTGGAGGTGAAAACAAAAAAGTAGGGATTTGATTGAGGCAAACCCCTATAACACCTCAACATTTTTCCTCTCTTGGCTATGTGAAAGTACATGTTCATGTGGAGCTTGCTAGAAAACTAGGTTCTTCGTAAGTTAATATTCATTACTTTCATCTTTTCCACCTTCTACAACACTTATCTAGTTACTTTATTTGTTCTATTCATTATCATTCCAACTAATATTTTAAGCTTCAATCACTAAGTAGTATGTTTTTTGTCCCTCTCATTGTACTTTAAACTTTCTCACTATATGGATGCTAGTGCCCCAGAGAGATACTAGCACGTCGTACTATTGTCCCTAATCTACATGGTTGTCCTTGGGAAGAGAGCTCTCTAAGGTACAATTCAAGTCCTAAAAATCTACTCACTTGGACCCATCAAATCTCTTAGGTTAGTAGAGTGACAATAGCACTTGAGAGTGCTCTTTGTTCTCTATCCTTGACCTAAAATGCTTATCCAACTTGAGGTAGACTAGGGTAGCCCTCTTCTCTTGGATTTCTATGACCTAGAGCCTTGGTGTGGTTGGTCCCCCTCTTCTACATTTTGGTGAACTAGACATCAACAACATCTATCTTTTTTTGTGTCAGGAACTTTTCACGTGCACTCAACAACTGAATTAGAATTGGGTGTTTCCAGGGTTTATGAGAATCCCAACCCAATCTACGACCTTCGAGTATGTTGTTAGGAGAAGTCTGTGACACTTACCAATGGAAAAGACCTAGGGAACTTTTGGGTTTACTATTGGTTTTTCTAGAGGTTTTACATACAAGATGGGTTTCATTGATGAGACAACTCATGTACCCACTCCTCCAACATCCCCTATAGCTTCCTCTATGGATGAGGATGATGGTATTCATATTCCTATAGAAAATATTTTGGCACTAGAAAGGAGGTTGTTAGACCTCATGAATCATTGTGAGAAAGCACTGAATATGGCAAGAGTTGCTAGGCTTGCTAGCAAGGTGAGATACATGTTAGGTAAGGATTGGATAGGTATAGAGTTCTTATGTAGCCTCATTGATCTAATCAAAGATCATGCATCCATTTGTATAGCACTAGATTGAGTAACACCTAAGGGGAGGTGATTGATACCTATGAAAGAAAAATAGGTGTCTCAATGCTTACCACATCTATATGCATGGCTGGAATAGGCCCATCAATCAATGTTTCCTATGTTGCTGAGAAACCCCACACTATCAAGGTGAGTACATTACCCCTTGGTTTCGGCTTCATCCCTCCTACTGCCACTAGTGATGAGGGCTCTGGTGGAAAGAGTGGTGGTGGCTTTGATATTGGTGGTGGCATTGGTGGTGGAAGCTCTAGCGAAGGCTGTGGTGGTTGCTTTGGTAGTGGAGATAGCTTCGACAAAGGTCACACTAGTGGTGGTAGCTTTGGCAATGGATTTGAAGGTGGTTCTAGTGGTGGCATTTCTGGGGGAAGTTCCACTTGACCTTTGTCAACTATGGACCCTATTATTAATTCTCTTCTTTAGAACATGCATTGAATACAAAGCCAGTTGGCGAATATATCTCAAACCTCCTCCTAGCTCATCTTTCATCCCTTCTCTTGACACAACCCTTTGTTAGTAATAATTTTGAGTACTCCTTTCCCACAGGGAATGGAGATTCCTATGTTTGAAAAGGATGGTGGTAAATGGGACACATAGATGCATGTTTGAACCTTTAATTCCATGTGCACATATTTCTTTCAACGTGACACTTTAGTGGAAAAACATCTCCCCCAATCTCTCAAGGATACAACAATCGAGTGGTACTATTCCTTGCTTGATAATTCTATATTCTCATTTTATCAACTTGTCAATTAGTTTCTCCACCAATTCTAGGCTAACATATGTCTAAAGATGACCTCGAAACTTGTCTGATGTAAGCAAGGAGGACACAAGAAGATAACTGACTTCATAATGCAATAACAAGCACTCTTTTCACAAATTTCATACCTATTTCCCAACTCGGATCTGCAAAAGGTATTCATAAGTAGCCTACAACAAGCCTAGTAGGATAAATCCACCTTAATGAAATGCCCTTCCTTTGCACATCTATGTGTTGTGTTGCAAGACTACCAACAAACAATGGTTTAGTTCAGGGGATCATCCTCGTGCTCCCATTCTAAAGGAAAATTTATTGTCTATTTCAGGGAAAGGAAAAGCAAAATACAAATAAGTTGGTAGCCACTAGTACAAAAACAATAATATGTGACTAAAAAAACTACTAAAAATGGCTTATAGGTGACTAAACATGGTCACATGACCAATAGTATTTTATTTCCAATCATTTATAACATGACCAAATTGATGACAACCATTTTTAGTCGTTCGGTTGATCAATTTGGTCATTAATTTAGTCATCTGATTGATCAATTTTTTCATTGATTTAGTCATCTGATTGATTGACTTGGTCATTGATTTAATCGTTTGACTGATCCATTTGGTCATTGATGTAGTCACTTATTTCATTGATTTGGTAGTCTATTTATTCATTACTTAAGTCATTGATTTTTTTAAATTGGTCAGTTATTTAGTCATTTATATTCACTAGTATATTTTTCATTAATTTAGTTATTAATTGATGTTAACTAGTCACTTATTTAGTTATTTTTATTCACTGATTTTGTCTACTGGTATTGTATTTAGTCATTAATTTTAATGATCATTTTGATCAATTTGGTAGTTTATTTAATTGGTTTATGTTCACTGATTTCTATCAAATGGTAGGTATATTGATACATTGTTTATTAACTACATAAGATCATTATATTTAGTCATATTTATTCAATGATTTTTGTCATTTGGTAGTATCTTTAGTTAGGGTATGTGCAGGATCATGATGGGCCAAAAAGTGGCAATATTATGGGTATTTGTAGGGTATGTGGCTGACAATTTTTCTCTTATAAAAATTGATGAAACGAAAATGGTTTTTAGAGGAGATTCTCAGCTTTCCACCAATATAAATTCTTCTTTAATTTTAATTTAATAAATAATTATTATTTATTTTCTATTAGAATTACGACTAAAGTCCTAATCGATAGGATGATTTGAAAAACATCTATAACTTTCAAATGGCATCACATTTTTTGAATTTGAAACATGCTTCACATACTATAGGATTTAGAAAAGAAAAATTAAATTTCATGAAGTTTTGACCAAGTTAAGGTGGTCAGACATAAGAGTTTTTATATTTCTTAAAAGTTGTAATAAAAAATTCATAATTAATTATTTACTTGGAAAAAAATTACAAAAAAATATGCATCACATCCAAACATGAGTCCTCTACTTATATATAAAATATTATAAAAAAATATTATCATTTTATTATGGTTAGGGTGGTCAGACAGACACCTACTTCTTTTTTCTTTGAAATTTAAGTACTCCTGCATTGAAATTTTAAATTTTCACCAAATAAATTTTATTTATTTTTAAATGAACCTAGTAGTTTAGAAACTACATTCAATTTTCTACAGATTGTATTCTTACATATTTTTGAAATAATATAGATAACTTATTCAAATTTTTACATCACGTTGCCTAACACTGATATTTCTAAATTTTTTGCCACTTAAGGGCCTATTTTTTCCATGATGATCCTACACATACCCATTAGTTGGTAGTTTATTTAGTTGTTTTGGTTCACTAATTTCTTCCTATAAGTGTTGGAAAAGATACAATGCTTTAATTAAGGTTTAAACATATAAAAACACAAAAAAACATAATCAATCATTCATTTGCACATAATGAAATGGCTATTAAGAAGGAAAAATACTAAAATTTTATTGAGAAAACATGTTCTTACAATAGATACAAGGAAAAAAATGTTTCTTTTCTTTGAAAAATGTACTATTACAAAGTGTGTTTCTCAGTGCTATGACCAGGAAAACTAAGTTACATTTCCTTTTTTTTGCTTATGCAAGATATTACAATTTTGATGACAATTCTATGTTGTAACTTATTTACAACTGCACATACATGTATGTTGCACTCTCTGCAACTTTTCCTTTTCACTACACCTCTTTATTTGCTCTGTATTTACTTTTCTTTCTACACCGCTATTTTCTATGTCTATTGGTTACACAACAACATATCTCCTCTTCTACAATGCACCAGTTTGAATGAGTGGAACCCAAACAAAAAGAGAAAAACATAATCAAGGGTTTTTACATTACAGGTGCAATAAGATATAACAGTCACTATTCTACTCATATAATGTACACCCAGATCATATTTTCTAGTTTTGTTTGGGTTCGACTTCTTTAGGCTCAATACATTCTCTATCTATAACTTCACTCTCCATAGTTAGTTGCTGTTAACCCTTCTTTTTCTCTTCTACACTTATAACTAACACTCGATGATTATTTTCAAATATTTTAGTGGCCACCATGTGAAGGTCCCTTCTTTCTCTTTTAGATGTATAGCTCCATCTATTTTGTCTAGATGAGGAATGGGTATGTTACTTGAGACTTGTAAAATACTTACATTTGCATGTCTCGTTCCTTTCAATTTGACTCCATGTACAATAGATAGTGAGTGAATCCTCCCAATGCCCACAGTAGCACCATTATATGGATCCAACACATCAACTGTATCCCCTTCTTGGAGTTTATCAATAAATGTCTACAAAAAAAAAAAAAAAATACAAATTATAATTAGATATAAAACAAACATTATATTGTTTTTGATAGCTATATGTAATGCCTTATGTCTTGGAACAAATAAATTTTTGTATGTGATTTTATAAAACACTTTATTACAACTAAGCTCTAATCTTCCATATGTAAGTTACATGTTCTCCCTTATTTCCATAATCTATGTATAATAGCTAATTACACTTCACTACTATTTTAACCAACTTCTCTCAAATAGGTAATGATTACCCTTATTTGCATAATAAAAAAAACCATTACTTACTTGAATAGAAATGAAAATTAGGGTGGATATTATCAACACAATTTCAATTCAATAAAATTTGCAACTTTGAAACCCTACCTTGGTGGTTTTCTCACAAATCCTTCAATTATCTTAGTAGTATTCCAAATAGGTTTTTTCACCATAACTTCTAGAGAAGACTTCAAACCCAAAATTGGAACACCATTGCAGATACCCTTTATGGCCCTTTCAAACATATGATTTTTTTAGATATGACTACTTTGGAACAAAACATTCAAAAATTGACTGCTACGCTGCAATTAGGCCTAATTAGGCTTGTTTGACAAAGCAACAACAAGGATTTCAATCTTCAAACTACAAAACTTCACTCCAATAATTCCATCACATCACATGGGGCCTGTATATGAAAATTTTATCAACTGGAACAATCACCAAATCACCTTTCAAAAAATCCCTAAGTCTACCTAATCACCTAAGCCTAATACATAGAGATATTAGGCTAAGGTTGCATCAAACTTGGCCCTAACTCCATTCCATGCACATGAAAACACCAAAAACCTTAAAATCATCCTATCTACCTCCATTCCATTGATTATTAAATTTTTTCACTTGTGGAATGGCCTCTAATTCATCTTCCTTCCCTCAAACCCTCACAAACTAGGGTTTCTTGGCTATTTACAAAAAAAGGCTCTAACTCCTTTCAATCTTAATCAAAATTGATGAGATCAAAATAAAATAGTATCTAATTCACCTCTTCATAAATTCTAATGTAATTTAGATCATTTACAGGCTGTACGAGGCTGTACTAACTTTTGTAGCAGCAAAAACACAAAAGAAAACACATAAAATAGAGTATTCTTTATTGTTTTATATCCAAAATCAACACCAGAAGTTTTCTTCAACCATTACATGGAATATTTAAACATTTTCCACAAAAAAAAAACTATTGTCTAACTACCATTTGAATCTCCAATGGTTCAACTTCCACAAAAGACCAAAAATGCAAAAGTTGCTTGAGCAACTTTGAAACTTTTGCTAAACTTGACATCCAAACCCAAAGCTGAACCCACATGAATCAAAACATGAAACATGGTCTTAGTACACCTTATTACAAACAAAAAACATGGCTCAAGTACAAAACTTAACATTTTACCCTTATTTATATCATGAAGACTAGGTGCCCTTGCACCAAATAGTACTTGAATAGTACTTCCTTGTATGTGGTTTCATAGCACTCACCTCAAGTTCACCATGACTACCACTATGAATATAATGTCCATGCTCTTCAATTTCATCATCATAACCACTATCAATTTCATTACAAACATTAATTTGTGTACATCTTTGCAGAGAGTTATATTCATGGGGCCTTTTTCTTTTTGTCCTTTCATATAATTGCTCTACGTCATGTGGTTTAATCATCATGAAAAAATTAATATAATTCAAGTAAAGAATGTAAAAGCTAAAAAATTTTGTCCAAAACAAAATTTTAAGCATGAATAATGAAAAAAACATTGGGATGTAGATAATTGACAACTATTATATGAATTACCTCAACTTTAGGACAACTAAGATGACTATGCTACACATTCTTGTCCACTTCATCACTATCAATATTGGAAGCTCTGTTGACACCATGAAGGAATTTTTGTTTTCCTATTCCTTTGGTAAAATTTCTTTGCATGTGGTTTGACCATTGTACAAAAAATATACAAAGCATTCAATAGTCAAGTAAAAAATGCAAGCTATAAATTTTTCCAAAAGAACACTTTTTAAATCACTCCAACAATAAAGAAATTGGGTTGGATTCTCCTATGCTCAAAATTCAGTAATATACATATTAAGAGGCATTTGTTTATAGAACTACCAAACAAGAAGAAATAATATCAATAGAGCCTCTTACATCATCTGAATCCATGGATTTATGCTCATTCCATGCAAAAACTATAGGGTTAATAGATTGAACCAGCTGTGTAACTTGTTCACTGAGACTGAATATGCAATTCATTACCTTTTGGTACCATAGTTCATTTGAGTTGACATGATCTATAGGGGCTCCTACTAGGCATTGAACAAATGGATATCAAATCTCTATTGACGAACTGTATTTCAACATCATCCCACTCTTAGATTTACTAGCATTTAGTGCTGCCATATACACCACAATATCTTTTGCATCTGCTTCTCTATTATTGTTTTCCACCTAAAATACAATGCCAGTTTCAGCATATAGTCAGTCAATAAAAAATTGAAATAAATAACACAATGCAAATTGAACCAAAAATCCATACACTTACTACACTTTTTTCCATTTTGGCATGCAACTCGCTTCAGCCAAATGTATATCCATCCCTAACATTATCTCTTGCTCTTTTTCCTATGTTACTCTTTGTCAAATATTCTTTAGAATGCATACTTTCTCTCAGTGCCTCCCACTCTTTGGGAGATAGACTGGAGTCAAACCTGTCCTTTCCCAACATGATTATTTTTCTGCAACTCTATCTATAATTGGTCATCAAAATTATCATCTTAAGTTTCTTGTAATATTTTCTAGAGATTTTTCCACCAGTAGTCTCAAAAGAATTTTCCATAGCTCATTGATCTTGCTCTATAAAATTTTATTTGTAAATATCGAAATGGGCACTACATCTTACACCCAACTCGGTGGCCCACTTTGCAGCATTTGGCCCAATGGGCTCAAAATCTCTTGATACCTCAAGAAAGAATAAATTACTTCCTTTGAATTTTCTTTCTTTTGCATTCCTCTATGTAGATTTGTACAAATCTTGAATCAATCTTTGTCTTTTGAAAAAAGAATCCACATCTTCTATTAAATTACCACTACCAATATTTATGGTTGATCCACTAGTTCCATCAAAATTTCTAGATGCAATAGGTGCACTCTGAGGCACAAAAGATGCAAGTGGTCTCTCTTCATGTCTCTCATTAACTAAAACTTCATTAGAACTCCTTGGCCACATTAGGTGTGGCATGAGTACGTAGATGAGTACCATTCTTTGTAGATTCCACATCATTAAATGCATCCTTTAATGTTGAAAAAATCATATACAGACCTATTGTTCCTTTTCCCTAATGTTTTTCAATAATCTCTTAGACTTAGTCCTAAGAGATCATCACAATGTTGCACATCACCATGTGCTATATCAAGCTACACATCACCATGTGCTATATCAGGCTGCACATCACCATGTGCTATATCATGTTGCACATCACCATGTGCTATATTAGGTTACACATCACCATGTGCTATACTAGGATACACATCATCACAACTATCATTTTCACCAATTGCATTTTTTGAATCACAAAAGTGTCAGCTTCTATGAGATGGTGGCACTATATCTTTTCTTTCCTTTTTTTTTTCTCCACATTTTCTTTGCAGTCATTTTTTGGCCTATAAAACAAAAAAAAATATCATATTATATCTTATATACATAAAGCTCTTTCCTGTAGACTACTTAGTTGATTTACAACTTTCCTTTTCAAACTAAGACTTAAAAAATATTCATTATTCTTGGCCACTTTTTTAGTACACGCGTGCTCATATTCTATCATTGGAATTTCAGCATTATGATCACTATCATATAATTTGTGCCTTATAGTCCTTGTCTTCATTTCTTGAAGCCCAAATAAATGATAATGTATAAATCAACAACTTGAATCAGTAAAAATTTATTGAGTTCATAAGTTGATAATTGTTGACTTTCCAATATGTTGATAACTACAAGTGGAAACTTAAAATAGAATTTAGTTTACAAATTAAAAATAACTTGTATTCAAGAATTGAGAAGATGTTTAAAATTATAGGTATCAAAAAAACTTTCCTTAGGGATATATTCATAAGAGAAGAACTTATAAAAACATAACACAAGCAAGATGAAGGAAAAATATGGTCTAGTTCATCATGAGGTGTGTTAGAACCTTAAAAAATTTCCTAGTTCCATCATCACAATTAACCTTGAGCTCCATGACTTGAGCCTTGACCCTTATATTCCTTTTTAATTTTTATTGAACATATAAATTTTTTAACTCTAACTGACACTGAAAGACCTATACAAAGCCAAAAATTCATCATATATACTTAAGCAAAAACATGTCCTGCTAAAAACATTCCAAATCCCTCAACAGTCTATTACCGTTATCCCTCAGTAGTAATCTAAACCCTTGGTGGTCTAGTAGTGTGTAACAGACAACATGAAGGTATTTACTACCATACCATAGAAGTATTATGATGAGGACATGGTTAGGAGGTATGAGAGAATTTAAATACATTATAAACCACCATACCACAAGAAGGAAAAATGAAGGGTGTGATATAGCGGGGAATAACCTACCATCCCATGAGGAAGATCATAAAGACATGCGGTAGGGTGGTATGAACCACTATATCATGAAAGGATGTGATGAAGCATGTGGTATGGTAGTAAGCCATATGTGACCATTAATGAAAACTATAGTACTACAAGTTAAACAAGCCAAGCTTGTGGTATAGAGGTAAGGATCCTACCACTCAACAATGAAATGCAAAAAAGCATGTGGTATAGTGGTTTATACCCATCTATCCCACAATAGTTATAGAAAGTGGTGGTGATAAAGTAGTATTGAATGCATGAATCACATCAACCATTTGATCTTGTAAAATCAATGGTGCATGTTCAAACTCAAACTACAAGAAAAATATTTAGTGTAAGAATGATATTAATGTTGACATGATTGGGCTCAGAAGCCATTAAAAAAAGAATTCAACATTCTCTTGGCACTCATTTACAAAAATTATCTTGTGGGGAGTTGGGAGTTCAAGTATGTTAAGTTCTGCAACCATCAAAACCCATGTAAGTGCACAAAACTCTTGTGAATTAAGTTTTACAAGTACAAGATTGTTTGGAATTATGCATTTCAAAAGTATAGGAAAAGTAAGATAAACCATGAATTAAGTTTTATGAGTACAAGACTGTTTGGAAATTTGCATTTCAAAAGAATAGGAATAAAGAACCTAAAAATAAAAATGACATCATGCTAGCCAAGAAGAAAGAACCTAAAACTAAAAAGGAATAATCTAAGGTTAAAAAGAGGTCCTTACAACAGTCTATCCTAGATATACTCCTTGAATCAATTGAGAGAGGATTTAAGAAAGTTTCTAATGATGTGTCTCACATTTGTAGAGATGCCCTTATCCCTATCTCCGGGTGGGAACTGTTCTAGCACTTTTATAACAAAAGGGAGGAAAAAATTTTAGTTTCAAATCCATGGGCATTAGATTTGGCCAAGTTAATTGTCCCAAATGTTTTTATAGATGTATATTTTATCAAAGTATTGGCTAAGAGTTATCATCCTGCTACTAGGTCTGTGAGATTACCAAATGTTTCACCATTACTTGTGTTGACTAAAGCAACCATCATTGAATGTTTTGACCTAAACAAACAAGCCCTGACAAAAAATGATTTGCAAAGAATTAAAGAAGAATATACTAGATTGAGGAGAACCCATATTAGAAGTGATGAAGTCCCCATTTACATGAAACGGGGTGTGAACAACATGGTGATTCCTATATCCCCTTCTGCTACTGAACCATTTGATGTCTCAAATTTCTAATTATATTTCAAGAAAACCTACTTTTCTCTCTGTCAAGTACTTGGGATAGATGTAGAAGATCCAATGCCAGTTATTTTAATGATGATGACTATGAGATCCAAAACCCTAAGATGAACATTGAATATGATTTTACCTCATATCTTGAGAAAGCATTGCATGAAGGATTTTTGCAAGTTAGGGAAAATAGATCCCCCATAACATTCAAGCAATATTCTTTGTTGTGCCACCTGATATTATACCAAAATAAAAATAGATGGAGCAAAAGGATGTGTTTGGGTTAGATTGATAAGCAAGGAAAATTTCTTCTAGTGCAACTGTGGTGTTATATATGGGATAACAGATGTAAGAATTAAAATTATGTGATATTCCATGATGACTTTATGTATAGAATTATGAGAGTTCTTGGCCACCAACCACCAAGACTACACACACTTGTGCTACAACTGTTAAGACCTTTGACTTTGAAACCTAGGCAAGGCCATACTCATAACTTTGAATATTGGTTTTTTCTACCAAATACCACAATAATCGTAATTTATGGATACTCACAGGCCCCACATATACTACCAAAGTTTATCACCCTTTGATTATCCCTTTTAGAGTTCATGTGGTAGATTCTATGAATGGAAAAGGATGTCAAGAATAAACAAAGGAAGGGTACATTTATATCCAATTTGACATGTGGGGAACTATCAGAGAGATCTGATACACTTGAAGAGTTGCAAAATAATCTAAAAACAAGGTACTCTTTAGAGTCTGGAAAGGAAAGAGCTTTTGACCCTGAGGGTTACATGAATTTTGTAAGACATACCATCCTTACCAAGGCTATGGTTACTCACCAAATTGATTATGAAGAAGATGTAATTACAAATTGTTTCACTCCTCAAGAGGCATATGAGAGGAGGATAAAATGAGAAATTATGAAAAGGATTGAGGAAGAAAGAAAGATGAAGCACATTGATTTCTTGGGATATTTCATAGGAAGAAAATACAATCAAGTGGATTGATATGATAAATGGTAAGTTTCATGAATTATTTAAGACTGTAGCAGATATGAGGAGACTTTCCATATTGTCTCTCAAAAGGCTGAGTGGTATTGTAAATAAAAAACTAACTCGGAATACTATTTCAATATGCCATGCTTCTCTAGGATCACCTCCTAAACATCCACCTTCTAAAAAACACAAGACACAAGAGATAGACCCACTTGTTTCCTATGAAATAAGTGAGGAGGTTGGAGATACAAAAGAAGTAGTTAATGTGTTAAGAAATTTCAAGGATGATGTTGAAGTGGACGAACCTATTATTGAAATTGAAGTCCACAGGCCTGAAGCTAGAGATGATATTTAGGTACAAGGATAAAGAGAAATGCATGAGGATGATAGGGTAGTTGCAAATATCAAGTTCTTGGAAGATGATGAATTTATCAAAACCTCTGAATTTAAAGACTTTTGGATTAATATGAAAATGAGAGAGTTTGAAGTGAGGGTTGAAATATATAAGGTGGGAGCTGAGGAATCCTGGCATGACCAAATAGTAGCCCAAAATTTTAATGAATTAAGGATTGATAATATTGATGTTAGCCCACAATAAGCTAAAGATATGATTTTGAAAAGTAATATACTTATTATTCCTGGTCTGGAATTAAAGATTTTTTTTTACTTGATCAAGTGAGAACACAGGAGGATCCAATTTTTATTGGTGAGTTTGATTGAGATGAAGAGGCAAGTGGAACAGGGTATAACCCTAAGATTTAAACCTTGGAATTTAGGCCAAACAAAAGAGTACACAAAAACCAAGGTTACTAGATGTTGTGCAGGAAATGAAAGGGATAGCTACAATAAAAACATTAAAGGATACATCTCCTCTAGAAGCTGCAACCATGACAATGCATTCATCTATGTTCACCCAAGCTATAGTTAAGGAGATGGGAGCTAGATTGGGGGAGTACAAAAAGGAAATTAAGTTTTTGAATTATGAAGTCAATAAATTGTTCATGGAAAGTGTGAAGTTGGAGGAACAATTCAAAGGGGGAAGGCCCCTCACAAAACAAGGAAATAATGTTATACTAGTGTCCTCCTACTCCACCAGTTGATATAGAAAGTGCTTCTAATGAACAAGTGAGCATTCTTAGCTAAGATATTGAAGAGTTAATGAAAACCAACAATGAGGGTAAGGAAGGAGTGAATAAGAAAATATGCAATGTTTTAGAGAAGGTCCTCAAGCATAGAATAAATCTAATTGTGGATAAGTTGGAAACTTTGTATGATCAGATGAAAAAACATCTACCCATATTTGATCCCCTTTTTGAGAACTAGTAGCCCATACACCACACATTGGTAACCTTGTGTAGAAGCTTATAGAGGAGTATTGAATCTCCTGTAGCATTAAAACCTATAGAGAAAATGGCTAAAATAGTTATAGATGAATTCCTATAAATATGAGAGGACCAAAATATCAAAATAGAATAGATTTATCTCATACTCTGAATTAGTCATTTGTGCAAAAAATATTGAAATATGATGACCACTTGAAGGACCTCAATGAATGGAAGAGTGAATTTGGCAAGATTTTTCCATAGTGCATCACTCGCATACAAAAGGATGGTGAGTTGAGTCTTGATACATTTGACTTAATCATGGATGGAGAAATAGCATTGGATGCTAGATATTATAAGTTTATCATGGATTGCAAG
Organism: Sequoia sempervirens; assembly: GCA_007258455.2. Taxonomy (NCBI): domain Eukaryota; kingdom Viridiplantae; phylum Streptophyta; class Pinopsida; order Cupressales; family Cupressaceae; genus Sequoia; species Sequoia sempervirens. The sequence continues at coordinate 174,578,332 of VDFB02105785.1, forward strand.
GTGTTAATAGATAGTCGATGGAATTTTCACCTTGCAAATATATTGAAAATTCAAGAATATAAATGGCCATATGATTATACAGTGTATGAGTGTGAGAAGAAGTATTTAGGTCCTCCCCTGAATAGTAGGCCTTGGGTTGTCATAGTGGAAGAACTGCACATTCAGATACACTAATATGGAGAAAGGACCTTGAATAGATCTTTAGTGATCACGGGTGCCTTGTGGAGATTAATGGACTATGACGAGTGTTATAGACTTCATTTGTTATCTACTTTCTTTGTTTTATGTTTTAAGAAAAGATAATGCTTATTTTATTTTATTCGAAGAGGCATGAATTTTGAAAAGATGCCATATTTTGTAATAGTCTGAACCTTGTTGCTTCTCTTATTAATGAGAAACCAAGAAAAAATTTTGATATCATAATCATTGGAATTTATAGAAACATATATGAGGAGACTTATGTTATATAGTAAATATCTATTTGAAGTAATCAATGGACAAGAAGATTTAATTTGGTGCTCAAATTTTGGTCTCAATTATTTGTTGATAATATTGTGTATCATTGAAATTTTTATGTATTTTGGGTTGGAATATAGGGGTATATTATGAATTGGTATCAATTATTTGTTCATAATCATCTTCATTGTTGATTAGATTGCATTGCACATCTTTCAAACTCAAAGCATTACTTCACATTGCATCACTAATAACTAGATGTTGATAGACATGTGGTATAGAAAATTGGACACTCTTGAGAAACTAAATTATTTCATGCCTAATTAGATCTACTTTTGAGTCCCTCTACATTATTCATCTTTCAAAACAATATTTATAGACTCCTAAGACCCATTTTTTTAATCTAGAGGTCCATTTCACTTGATAAATCACTTAAATATAGACAAACAACATTCAATTTATCCATATCCTGAAAGCCCACCTTCAAAAAGCACTGGTGGTACCCATTCACCACCTTGGGCTAGTGAGTCCCCTCTGGTGGGAACCATTCGCCAAGGGTGGCGAATGAGTCCCTTTTGAGGGAAAATTCAATTTTTAGCAGGAATTCAATTAATTCAATTTAATTTTTTGGTGAATGTCGGCCGCTTACGTCTAAATAATGAGAAACTTAGTTCTTGTTTCTTATAAATAATCATTTTAAGTCAATTTACATATCTATTTTTAGTCATTTTAACAAAATAAAATTCTAAAGTCAAGTTTTCTACAACAAGTTTCATTAGCAAAGTTGAAGTTTTAGGGAAGCAAACTAGGGTTTTTGTAGGTCTTGAGGCTCACTTTTTTTATCAAGATTCAACATTGAAAAGGGTTGATAATGGATGCCTATGGTGAATCATGGATAAATCTAGGTTGAGGAGATGCAACTAGCCATCAAATCACACCTAAAGACTTGTTTTCAAAGTGATTCCATCTTCCATTTCTTCTCTATCTTTAGATTAAGATTTACATTTCATTTACATTCAATTTGCATGTCATTTTATTTCCATTTTTTATGTGTTGTAGGATTTCTAGGGTTGAGGTCTTGCATCACTCAAATCACATTTGCATTTCTTATTCTAGCACAATAGAATAGGGTATTTGACATACTTCAAATTTCCTAGTCATTAACACACTTAAGGCTAGGGTTTTATGCACATTTTTCTCTATTTCAGTTTTAATTACCCATCTAGGGGTTTTACCAAGGAAAACCCCCCATTAGACAAATAATTTTAAGTTTCTTTGTAGGAATTTTTTGAGATCCTATTTCGGCTTTCCATCAGAAAGTGATGTACATGTGTCAAGGTGCAAAACATAGACTTGAAATTACAAAAATTTGAAAGTGGGCTGATTAACCATGCATGTTGAATGAGACCCTCCTAAGGTTAATTTTTGAGTTAGATGCAGATCAAGACACCTAGTTGGCAAAAAATAGTTTTTGGGCAAAAAAACCTTGACTTACGATTGATTCGCCCAAGGTGGTGAATGAGTCCTAGTCATCTCAAAAGAAATTCTCATATTTCTAGATTTTTTTCTATTAATTTTCAGCTTTACAGATGCACAAAATCTAAAAATTAGCTTTCTATTTAGTTAAATTTGCATTTTCATTCATCCTTTTAAGATTTTTGCAAACATCATTGTGTTTTCAAACATTACACATTTCTTAGGTTTTGCATTTGTAACCAGTCAATTAGTTCATTTAGTTGCATTTAGATCATTTCATTTAGTCTTAATCAGATTATACATTTCTAATTCGAGTGAACCACATTGATTTTTTGTGAGGTTTATCCTCTCCTTTTAGATGAAACATCCTAAGAGTGCAAGAGTAGCTTATAATTCTCATGTCCAGAAATCTATTGTTTATTTTGGTGAACCTGCATAGTGAACATCATATCATTATGATTTGTATTTATATTTGCATCCTAGGACCTAATTTCTTTGTCTTTTACATTATTTTTTCATCCTAGGGTTTCTTAAAGTTGCATTAGTGAAAGTATCATTTAAAGTGCATTATTGCATCTTATTTCCTTTAATTATTCCAAAAGTCTACACTTTCAATATTTATTTGCATTGTACAGACTTGAAAACATTCAAAAAGGTAAAAAAAAGATTACAAAAAACCTAAAAATACCTCCCTTGAAACTCATTCACCACCTTGGGCGAATCAATCCCACTACAGTTTTTCAATCAAATTTTCTAGAATTCAGTTTATTGCTTTACAATTTTTTGTTTTCTATAGTTTCTTTTCTATCATAGTTTAGTTATCTTCTATTTCATTAGCATAAGCATCATTTTCAATATTCATTCATATTTATTTTAGATCAGATTCATCGATACATAAAAACACAAAAATAGGAACATCGAAACAACCTTTCAAATAAATGATTCAAGTTAGAAACAACATCTTATCCAAGCCCCTTATTAATGATGATGTCCAAAAGTTAGATGAATTTCTTCAGGACTTCCTCTCACTCACCTCATCCTCTAATGATTCCAATGAGAAACCTAGACTATTTAACAATAACGTATCCCTCAAACCTTTTGGTTGTGATGACTTTGACTTGTTAGATGAAGCTCTTTAGGACTTCATATCACATAAGTCATCCACTAAGGTTTTTGTGACAAATCCACAATAACGAATGTTAACACGTTTAATGTTGGACAACTTAAACCAATTGATGATAACTTGCCCCTCAAACCTTTTAGTTATGATGATTTTTTATTTGTTAGATGAACCCCTTTAGGATTTCATCTCACTCAATTCATCCACTAAGGTTTGTTGTGAGAAATAAAAAACTAAGGATGTTAATATGATTCAACCTCAACTCATTCTTTACCCACCCTCGCATAAACTTCATCCTTCCAATAAACCTGAGTACACTCTTTACCTACCTAAAACCAATGTGTTGCAGCAATCAAGTAATATTACTGTTTCTCATACATATAATATCTAAAACAATCTACAACCACCACAACCAACCCAACCCTCTTTACCTTTACCTAATCCAACTATTGCTCCTTTCTTTCTCCCACACACAAAGGAGTATGATCTTGTTGAACAATTAAAGAATACTCCTGTAAATATTTCCCTTTGGAACTTACTTCATAACTCACCAAATTACAACACTATTCTTCAAACTACCTTAAAACAAATTGCAGTTCCTCCTGGTACAAATTTGAATGATGTGGCAGCTTTAATCCATAGAAGGAATCAAATTAATATAGACATTAATTTCCATCAACATGAGCTCCATCCTTTAGAGTTATGAAAACAAAATGAAGCCTGTAACATAATTTCTCAATTCAATTGCATAGGTATCAAAAGAACCCTTATTGATAATGGTTCTACCCTTAATGTTTGTAGTGTGAATCTCCTTGATATATTGTGTGTAGACAAGTGACAAATAATACCCAATTTTGTATCCATTCAAGGATTTGACAATAAAACAAAGAAACTGCTCAATATAATCACTTTACCTATTACGGTTGGAGTGGCTACTTTGCAAACTCCTATACATGTAATGCCTTATGATCTTTCATATAATCTTCTTTTTGGTAGACCATGGATTCATGAGATGAATGCAGTGCGTTCAACCCTTTATCATATCATGAAATATGTCTATAAAAATCACATTTATCAAGTTGAAATTGACCCTAAGCCTGAAAGCTACTTGCACCTTCAAAAATGAGCTACAAGTCCTCTAAAAACATTAATTCCAACATCTAATATAGACCCTCTTGAAATTGAACACAATAGTGAGGAATCAATATCTAAATTATTTGGTGATGATTTGGGACCCTTAGAATTCACAACTTCATTTATTGGAAAATACATAATCACAAAATAGATAGATGAGACACAAGAATAACCAACTGTCACGTCAACTCAAAATTATGAACAATCTTCTCAAACATCTATCTCTTCTACTTTCAAAGAAACTTCAACATACACAAAAAAAATTAATGAGAGATAATAAATCTCTACCTAATCTGAAAGAAATGAAAATACTTTATGGAAAAGGCTATGAACTTATGAAACAGTTAGGATATACTGGAAAAGGGTGTGGAAAACATGAACAAGGTATTCGTGTTCCTATCGAACCTAATACACAAGAGATAAAAACTAGATTGTGCTTCTTCTTTTTCTGCAATGACAAAAGCTACTCAACAAACATCTTTGAATGTCAACACTATTACATGTCAACCAAAACATAAACTCACCATCAAACATCTTGAATTGCTTGAGATAAACTTACCACTGTCATGGAGGTATGTTGATAGTGATGAAACTCTTAAACAAATGTTAGGATTTTATGATAACACATCCTCTCCTTCTCCCATCAAACAAATTACTCATGCTATGATCATTACCAAACAAAAAGTAAGTGATATCACTAAAGAAACGTATGAATCTGAAGTTCCTAAATATAATGCACTCCCTTTAGGATATACAATTGATGTGCCAATTGACATAGAGGATAAGGACAAAGTTATTAAGATCGGGAAGTTCCTTGAAGATGAAGAACAAGTGGACATTGCAATTTTACTGCATGATTTTCTTGAAATTTGTTCTTTGAAATATTTTGATATACCAAGAATAAACTTGAAAATTGTGACACACAACATCGTTCTTACTAAAAATGCTAAAACCATTCATCAAAAGATAAGAAAAATGCACCCTAACATAACCTTGCATGTTAAAGTGGAGCTTGAAAAACTCCTTAATGCATGATTCATTTGACCTTGTAGACATGGAAAATATACCAATACACTTGATCTCAATTTACTAACTCTATTTCATCCTAAATCACTGTCTCAGCTTATCATCAATCTTCATCCCTTATTTAAATAAATAATAATTTATCTAATTAAGTCATTCTATTTTATTAATTAAATCAATCAATATGATCTAATTAACCCTAGGTCTCTATTTAATTGAATAATTCATTTTATTTGATTAAATCTCTAAAGTCATCTTATTAAATTAAATAAATTAAGCGGGTGCTGTCATAATAGTGGTGTAGACACCTAAAAATGACCTAGGCCTGCAAGCTTCATTTTTACCACTTTCGTCCAAGCATAAGTAAGACATTTAATTATGTCCTTGGTCCACATTCGACTATTGATTAAATAATTCATGTCCTTTGATTCTTTATGATTATTAAATAAATAAATTTTAATTTATTTATTAAATACGTCACTAGCTGTCTAAGTCTTCTTTTAATTAAATAAATTTCTTAATTTATTTAATTTCCCTTTCTGCATTTAATTATCCCCGATTATTAAATAAATGAATTACATTTATTTATTTAATACGTCACTAACTGTCTTAATTAAATAAATTGATGAATTTATTTAATTAATTAATCTTATCTCTTAAATTAAATAATTAAATTTAATTATTTAATTGTCAATTTAATATTCTTCTCATTTTAAATAAATTAAATTATTTAAAATGTCATGTCAATCTTAACTGTCAGTCCTTTTTGATAAATAATCTGAAAAAGATTATTTATTATCTCATAAAATCCATAGTTTGAATTAATTTAATTCAAATTAGTAATTAATCTTCTAAAAATCAAGCAATCGGGCAGATTCTTGATTTTCCAAATCTTATCTTCAGTCTGAATCTTATCTCTTTGATTTTTCGAATCTTGCAAATCAAGCAATCTTATCTTCTTGATTTTTTGAAAATCTTTATTTTCTAATTAATTTGTCTCATTTATTCTCCACCGTCGATCCGATTTTATTCTAACCGTTCGATTAAAGATTTTGCCCTAACCCTAATTAGGGATTCTCAGGTTTAATCTGGATCATTCATTTCATTGATTTATCTCGTCCGCCCGTTCGAAATGGCCTTTTCTATAAAATACCATTTCCTTCTCATTTTCAGACATCTTGACATTCTTACGTAATTACTATAGGCATTTACTTAGTCTCACACATTCATTGTCATAGGCATTTGATTAATATTGGCATTTATTTTAAGCATAGGCATAGGCATTGGCAATAGTCATAGGCATATCAAATCCTTCGAATCTTGTCGTAGGGCTTAGGCATTTTAGATTGCTCAAGAAGACGAATTTGAGGGCAACATCATCCAGCAAGCAAGAAGGTGTAACGAAGATCAATCATGGAAGATAGAGACTTTTGGTGATATATTTCCCTTTCGTTTTCATTTAATTTCCTTTGTACTTCATTATTTCATTGGATTTTTATGTTATTTGATCTAATCCCATTTAACAAATCTGATTTTCCTTTGATTACATTGGTGAACCCAACGTATTTGGACAAATAAAAAACCATTTTTGGAGTTGGTTTCTTCTTGTTGCAGGGCTTGCAGGATTGGCATCATTGTGGACAAAGCCAAAGATTCGACCATAACTTTCAAACGGCTGAATATTTTCTCACAAATTTTTTTTTTGCAACTTGGGGACAATATCACGCACTCTTATTCCAAAAATCAGATTTTTTGGATCAGTTTTGCATTTTTTATAATTATTTTTCTGTTTTTAATAAAAAATTAATTTCGGGAGCACATAATCAAATTTTTCAAATATGTTTACATTTCTAAAAAGCTATTTGAATTTTAATAGGGGTCTACTCTTTATTTTTTAAATTTGGATGTGAAATTATGAGTCAAATTGGTGTTTAACAAAGATTGTCTTATATCTCTCCCACGGTTGTAGATCTAATCACAATTTTTTTTTTTGCAGATTTGGGATGACAGAAGACAACTCCAGTAAAAAAATCAGAATTTTTAAAGCTGTTATGTATTTTTTATAATTTTTTTATGATTTTTCATAAAAAATTAATTTCAGGTGCAAAACAGCAAATTTTTCTGATTTATTTAAATGTTTGGAAACCTCTTGAGATTTTAGACAGGATTTATTTTTTGTATTTTTCATTTTACTGTCAAAAAAATTTCTAAAATTCAGATTTGTTGTGTTACTAATATTTTCTTGTAGCGTGTGGCGATCCCTATTCGTGTGTCAAAGACCATTACATACGAGACTACTAATATTCATTGTTTGCAGATTCGCATGTCAAAGAAGGAAGAAACAAACATTGTGCTTGTTTATTTCTAGATTAGCAAACATTTGTTTTTGGTGCTTATAAAATGAAATCATGTCTTTTATGCTTGATTGTGATTGTGGAATGGTAGGTGAGTATGCTCTCACTTGGTGAAAACCTTGTGATCAGAAAACCAGACCCATTCTAATTTGTTATTTACCCTAACTTGGTACATCGGAGTATCCTCTCCCCTCACGCTTTTGGGCGATCTTGGGTGTAAGAGAAATGGTTACCAACTCTAGAAATTGGGCCTGCTTGGGGATTTCATCACCCCAACGCGACTCAAACCGGCAACGGAGCTAAAGCCAAGCTACCCCCAACCAGTATATAAATGTAAACCTTAAGGGAAAACCTAAGGTTGTGAGTGCAGATGTGTCATACGGACGGAGTTGTACTCCCTTAAACCCTGTGGAGCTTAACCTCTTCAGGCTGGAGTGCCACCTTAATGGTGATTAATCTCTTTCCCCATGTATGGCCACTCGAACGGGGGTCCCGAACTAAAAACTCTTGTGTAGTAAGCCAAAATCCTTCTATTTGCTAGCGCAGCACCGGTCGGTGTGAAGGCATCCACACTTTCGCAGTTTGTAGTAGATGTGATCAGCTCGCCATGGGAGTTTCATGGGGTTTGGAAGCTTGGTTGGCCTGAGAAGAGAGTGCACTGTAAGGGGGAGCCCGTGCAGCCAAGCTTCTGAATTCACACGCTACAGATATGCGGTTGGGGAAACCCATGTGGAATCTAGCGAATATTGTCCTGGCCTAACCTAGGATTGTACTTATCTGATGTGTGCTTGCTTACAGTCAAAATATCGTGCTTGAAAGTGTTTTCTAGATATTGAAACAAACCAAACAATAGTCAAACATCTAGAAACAAACAAGTCAAACATTGGACCTTTTTTGACCCATTTCACAACATGAACATGCAATCTTCATCAAAAAACATTTTTGAACCATTCATACAAAGAGACCAAAATGGACGAGTATATTTCAAAGACATAAAAGCTGCAGCGCAAAATCCTGATATAGTCTCCTTTGTAAAAAAATATCTCTTACGTGACCCTCAAAGGTACCTAGCCATGCTTTTGGATGAAGGGGCTAAGTTACCACAAGGCTTTGACATAAATACTTTGCCACCATCTGTCTACCCTCACAATCAACAGTCACTTGACACAAATCCTACCAATAATTCACAACAAACATCCACTTATCACCCTTATCCTAACCTTGACAAGGGAAGCCAACTATCAACTAGTCCATTCCAAACCTCCACATCATATGCTAGTCCTTCACCTATTAATCCCATCCAAGTCTGCATCCCTTATCAACCATCTACCAACTCATGTCAAGTCCCCACATCATACCATATTGATCCGGCCCAAGTCTCCATGTCCTATTTCAATCAACCTTACTCCAATCTAGTCCAAGTCCCTATGTCATTACCAACTAATATAGTCGAAGTCCCCATGTCACATCATATGCCATCACATCCTACTCTAGTCCAAGACTCCATGTCATATCCGGTCCAAGTCCCTACGTCATACCCTAGTCCTTCACATACAGGTCCAATGCAAGAACACATGTCATATGCTAGTCCTTCACATACTAGTCCCGTCCAAGTCCCCATGTCTTATCCTAGTCCTTCATCCATTAATCATTTTCAAGTCATCCCCTCACAAGCCACATCTAGTCATGAAAATTCAGTCATTACTCAAAGTCACATTCCATCGTCTACACTTGAAGATACATGTCAAAATGAAAGCCCAAAGCACGACCTTATAATGTCACCCTCATGTCAAGAACAAGGTAGTTCATCCAATGACCCTATCTTTCAGTCCATCCATGAAATCCTTCAAGACAATCATGACATCCAAAACACACCTCTCCTTGACAACGGCTCTATTTCCAACTATATAATCCATGACAACCCCATCTTTGAGCAAGACCCTACCATTGACCAAGATATCCAAAATGGTCCCCTTCTTGACCTTTATGCCATTCATGATCAAACATTTGCCGACCCTATAAAGGCCTCTACTATTGACCCTTCCCAAGATGAGACACTTGCCTTCAAGGGACACATAGACGATATTCCTCCAGAACAAGAATCTTCCACTAGGGACACACTTGCATATGATCAAGTTATAGCTAAAATCATGGGACTCTATGACACTAAACATAATGATGGCTTCGACATTGCCTTGGAAGAACCAACAGAATCATCTAAACCTGACATGTCACATGATCAGGCCAAAGATATCAGTTAGGAATATGTCCAACATGAAAATGAAGCTAAGACACTTTATCAACTAGGGTCATCTATCTTTGTCAAAGCAGACTTTCTTACAGATGAAAATATTACAAGTGACAGTGTCCATAGACATCATGATGGGTTAGCATCTTGCTTTCAAAACAACAAATACCCAATCACAAATAGAATCTGTCAAAGCATGCAATATCAAGGCAAAGGACTAGGCATACACGAGCAAGGAATTCTAGAACCAATACAGCTTCAGGCAAATTACAGACATCAAGGTCTTGGTTATTCCTCAGACAACAAATCAAATGATGTCAGTGGTACCTCCTCGATACTGGGGGCAACCTTGTCAGATAAAAATGTCAAAATGGAGTCCATGAGAAATCCTTGTCATAAGATTGCTGCCAACACCCCCTCCACCCACACCATGAACCTTCATTCTATCATGAATCAACCTCCCCTTTGGGACCAACAAAAACAAAAGTCTTACAAATCAAAAGATCAAAATCAAATGTCAAAGGCCATTGAATCAAAGAAAAAGACAAGTGGACAAATGAAATTAAAATGGATCCCAAAGGAAAGTGGATCAAACAAAGACACCAAGTCAAATACAAAAACCAATCACAATGTGGAGCCACAAGACAAGAGGACTCCCACATATAACACATGTCCACCTCCTTCAAAATGGTCATCAATCAAGGCATATAAAAGTGTTGGTTCCAAACGCCATCCCTCCAAAATCCGTCATCCACCATCTCAAGTTTGGAAAATAAAAAGTGATTCATCCAAACGTCCAAACAACCTTTCCATGTCCACCATCATTTGTCATAATCATACATCTCGCCTAAAGTCCAAAAATCCTATGTCACAAATCCGTCACATCATGGCAACAACTCTTTACCACAAGGACTCTCATTGCACTCTATTGCAATGTGCGTATTTTGATAAGGCCAACTCTAGTATCAAAAAGGATCACAATGACATCGATCAGTTGTATACAAGTGCTACGATCCTGACAAGACAACTTCTTGAACAAGGTCATTATTGGAATATCATGGCACTAGTCTCTACATCAGAACCATCAGTGGATTCAGAACAGTCAGTGGTTATCTAAAGCATCCAGGCTATCCACAAAATTAGAAATACAAAAAAAATCAAAAATCAAAAAATCATCACCCTGATGAAAGCCTGGAAAACAGGCGTGGTGACACCAAAAAAAATCAAAAATCAAAAAGTCAAGAAAATAGTAAAGAGAAAAATTTCATCCAATGGTGAAAACCTGGCAAACAGGTGCCCTGGATAAGTACCATGATGAAAACCTAGCAAACAGGCATCATGTGTAAAATAAATCGTCTATGTGTACTCTTACACTTGGGGGCAAGTCGTCTCATCTCCTAGGCCTTCCTCTTGACATTGACATCCAACCATTTGATCCATATCATTTCCATTCACTTTCCCACCTACCTTGGTCTTGACATAAAACTGGCACACATAAATCATGCTTTAGGAAAACTCTTGACATGTCTATCCTTCGGTCATACATGATTCATGAAACATCAGGTCATTAACTATCATAGTCTTATTGTCCTTATATGACATAGTCCTTGAAAATCATATGACAATTCTCTTAGTCTCATTTCTCCCATCCTTTACCAAGGCCACCCTCTTATCCTTTCATGTTTGTCACCTATCTTGGCTTTCCTTGTCAAACGGTCTAAAGATAATCATCATCCCATTTAGTCCTCACCAAGTCATTCCAAATGCAATGAGTCTAATCCATACAAGTACATTATCCAAAATTTTACTTGACTGCGTTCTTGGCCCAGCTGTAGACCTCCATACTTTTGTCACATTATCATCATCATCCTCACGTTGTTTCGGGATGCATCCTTCCCACGTCAAACAACATTGTCATCACCTGTCAATTGGTATTCAGCTTGACTAGGGGCACAATCATGTTTTTCCTTAGATTCTCATGTGTAGGCATTAGTCATTTGCATTTGTCACGATCCTCTTAAACGTCAAAATCCAAAAAAATTATAAAATGACAAAAAGACCAAAAACATCATAAAATGTCTTGAAAAAAGACAAAAAAAAAAATCATAAAATGTCCTGAAGAAAGACCAAAAACATCATAAAATGTCCTAAAGAAAGACAAAAAAATCATAAAACGTCCTGAAGAAAAACACAAAAATATCCAAATCAATGTCAAAATCCTGAAAATGGAGTCAAAGTCAGTCATGTCAGTCAGTCCATGTCATTATCGAACTACATTGTCTATGCGCATTTGCTACGTAGGCAAGGCCATCGGTCGATGAGTCCCCGAGACATAAGGTCAGTCCTTTTAGGTTCGTCCAAATAAAATCATGGCATTTGTCACAATCATCAGATCGGTCAAATAAGTCAGACATAGTCAAACTCAAACACAAGACAGTCATTCAAAACGTCAATGTCAAAATTGGTTAAAATCAAACAACATAAGCCAATCAATCATACAGTCAACATCAGTCAACTTGCCAAAACATATTGGTCAAAACAATGTCAATCCCATCACTCTTTGGTCCTCTTCAAGATGTGTCCTTCTTGGATTTGGACCTTGTCAAAATGTCCTTTGCCTTTTCAGGATGTGTCCTTCCTGACAATAGGCTCTGTCAAACTGTCAACACTGTCAAATTGGCAAAAATCTTAAATTGTCAAAACTGTCAAACTGACAAGAATTCAATCTTTGGCAAATGAACATTGGCAAACAAAATTAAATGGCTGTTAATCTTTCTGGTCTTTCTTGTCTTATCTTTTGGCTATCTTGGCTATTTTGTCTTATATTTTTTTACTGTCTTGTCTTTTTGGTCATGTTACTAGCTACCTCGAGGATGTCCCATGAAGGATTTAGAGGTGCGATGACGTCTCCTGGCCTATTTTATTTTCTTTGACTGCTGTCTGTGGATTGTCTTGACAAAAAGACTGGGGCAACTTCACCCTTAGTATGAGTTACGACATTCCTTGTCTGTGACTGTTTGTTTTTCAAGTGGATGACCTTTCACACCTTGGTCTACGTCATATCATGGTGTTTGTTGTCCATTTGTGTCATTTTTACTACCCAATGATGATTAAGAGCAATAAATATTAAGGTCCTATGGCAATGTTTTTAAGGATTTGGTCTAGGAATTAACATGCATCTTCTTTAGTCTTGTCATCTTCTCTCACCCATCTCATATAAGCATTGCATTCACATCTTTTGCACTAACATTTCTTTGTCTCTTCATATTCTGGTCTTCTCATTAATTTCGAGAGCACACCCATGTTCTTGGAACCTGTCTGTCCTCTCGAGGGGGCATACCGTAACCCTCCTCGTCATTCTTCCTTCTCTTATTTTGCACTGGGGCATTTTTTGACTTATTTTCTTCGTCACAATGCGACAAGCGACATTATGACAAAGAGGGGCAAAATGTAGACACCTAAAAATGACCTAGGCCTACAAGCTTCATTTTTACCACTTTCGTCCTAGCATAAGTAAGACATTTAATTATGTCCTTGGTCCACATTCGACTATTGATTAAATAATTCATGTCCTTTGATTCTTTATGATTATTAAATAAATAAATTTTAATTTATTTATTAAATACGTCACTAGCTGTCTAAGTCTTCTTTTAATTAAATAAATTTCTTAATTTATTTAATTTCCCTTTCTGCATTTAATTATCCCCGATTATTAAATAAATGAATTACATTTATTTATTTAATACATCACTAACTGTCTTAATTAAATAAATTGATGAATTTATTTAATTAATTAATCTTATCTCTTAAATTAAATAATTAAATTTAATTATTTAATTGTCAATTTAATATTCTTCTCATTTTAAATAAATTAAATTATTTAAAATGTCATGTCAATCTTAACTGTCAGTCCTTTTTGATAAATAATCTGAAAAAAGATTATTTATTATCTCATAAAATCCATAATTTGAATTAATTTAATTCAAATTAGTAATTAATCTTCTAAAAATCAAGCAATCGGGCAGATTCTTGATTTTCCAAATCTTATCTTCAGTCTGAATCTTATCTCTTTGATTTTTCAAATCTTGCAAATCAAGCAATCTTATCTTCTTGATTTTTTGAAAATCTTTATTTTATAATTAATTTGTCTCATTTATTCTCCACCGTCGATCCGATTTTATTCTGACCGTTCGATTAAAGATTTTTCCCTAACCCTAATTAGGGATTCTCAGGTTTAATCTGGATCGTTCATTTCATTGATTTATCTCGTCCGCCCGTTCGAAATGGCCTTTTCTATAAAATACCATTTCCTTCTCATTTTCAGACATCTTGACATTCTTACGTAATTACTATAGGCATTTACTTAGTCTCACACATTCATTGTCATAGGCATTTGATTAATATTGGCATTTATTTTAAGCATAGGCATAGGCATTGGCAATAGTCATAGGCATATCAAATCCTTCGAATCTTGTCGTAGGGCTTAGGCATTTTAGATTGCTCAAGAAGATGAATTTGAGGGCAACATCATCCAGCAAGCAAGAAGGTGTAACGAAGATCAATCATGGAAGATAGAGACTTTTGGTGATATATTTCCTTTTCGTTTTCATTTAATTTCCTTTGTACTTCGTTATTTCATTGGATTTTTATGTTATTTGATCTAACCATCTAACAATCTATTTTTCCTTTGATTACAAGTGGTTTACAATTCCTGAGAGGAACAAATTTTAGCTAAAATCACATATTTTTAGAAAATATTATGATTTAAGCCTTAAAAAGTTCCATTTTAAGGATTCCAATTGAAGAGGGTTTGATCAAATCACCTTAGATCAAACCCCCTTGGATAGAACCTCGCTAGTTTTAAACCATACCTATAAATGCGTCTCCTTTACACCTATCAAAATGATGATAAAAAATCACTTTTGATTTAGATTTTGGGGGATCAAATGAATTCATTTAAAATTTATTTCAAATGATTATGGTATTCCTACAACAAGCTATCCAATGAATATAATTTTAATATGTTTTGGTTTTGTTATGTATTTGTTTTTTAAGTTTTATTAAACATAGGTTTTTCATTGAAAATGAATTTCTTTGTTCTTCACATATGGAAAAATAGAATATTATCAAAAAAAAAAATTGAAAAATATGAGTGCACTAGATATTGAAGTCCTTGATCCAACAAAAAAAATTAAATTAAATTTTGACATATAGAAAAAAATTTATGCGTTATACAGTCGTGCTGTGTCTGAATTGTAATTCGTTTGAATTTGAAACTTGATTAAGGAAAAAATATTCAATAAAAAACTATCTAACCAAGTGTAAGCACTAGATATTATAGTTACAAATCTAAATTTGAAAGAATTGGAATTTTATCTTTCATGGAAAAAAAGTTATGTGTTATATGGTGTGCATCACTTTTTAAAAATGTTGTTTTTTGAAAAAAATCTATTTTCATGGGAGATGGAAGAAGAAGTGCAATTTGATTCCAAAAATTTTGAAAAAAATATTTTTAGAATCTACAGACAAAATTTGATGAGATTCTAATTTGCACCATCTTCAAATTCCTCACAGTTTAGCCGCTATAGGTGCCTGAATGTGAAGATTTAGTTAAAAATAATAATTTCAGTGTCTAGTTTGGCTAAAAATTGTAAACCACTATTATGGGATCACCCAAGCCTTGTTTAATTTAATCTAACAACATCCCCTTTAGTTAATTAAATCAAATCCTTTATTTAATTAAATCTAAATAATATTCTTCTTATCTTTTGATTTAAATCAACCCAAAAATCTAAATCAAATAGTCACATCATCTAATCCTTCATTAAATTAATTAAACCATGATTAATTTAATCTTGCTCCAAGTCCCATCCTCTAGCTTTTTCCAGTTGCACATGAAAAATAAATTTAATTCATTTATTAAATCTCTATTTTCTCTGAACTTGGCATCTTTAGAGGAATATTCTTCCAAATTTGAAATCCCTCCAAGTGGATTTGTCCTTCCAAATAGACATCCATTCCCTCTTGTACATGTCCTTGTGCATTGATCCAAGTCGCATTTAATTCATTCTTTTTCCCTCTTGCATGTCATTTCACTATTTTCAAATTCCACCTAATTCCATTTATTGTGCACATTCATCAAAATGTGCTCAATCTTCCTCCATTCACATATTGACAAGTGGCACTTACCCATTGGATGTTGAATGATCCCACATTGCTCAATTTTTCTCATTCCTCCATCTTGTCTTTCTATAAATAAGAAGCTTCTCTCCTCATTTTGATCATCCACAATTTGATCAAGTCTATTATACTCAATTTCATCCTCAAGCATCTCTATTTTCATCCATTTTATCAATATCTTAGCTAGGTTATGCATATTTTTCATCATGGAGCTTAATAGAATCTTTTCCAAAGTGGATCACTCATCAACATTGCATCATAGGATTTGGGAAAGGGCTAATTTCCACATCAAATTGGCACTAATTCCCCCATGGGATAAATATTTTTCATTACATTGAATAATATTTGATAACTTTTGTTTATATTTACTTTCTTTCTTCATCTCATTTCTTGTTCTTTGCAATTTAAATGGATTTCATGGGGAATCTTAATACTAACTTGCATTCTATCTAATATAGTGTATGTTTCTTTTGTTTATGTAGGTGTAGGATTGGGGCTCTACATTTTTCACTAGAAGGAGGGGAGATCTCAAGTTCTAATCATGATTTTTAACAAAATTTTGTGCTTTTCTCTATTTTTGTGTGCCTACAAGGAATTGTGCTGCTATCAGTCCAATGATGCCATACAATGCCACTACTAGTCTAGTGACACCATACAACGATGCTTCAAACTGTGAATTGGACCACTTAGTATTTCCCACCCATAATTCAAATTTCCTAACTTCACCACTGAGTCAATTTCCATTCGTTGGTTTTCTCAAACTCCAAACAGTGCCTCTAAGCAAAAACTCTGCGACAATCGCACTCTCTATTTTCCTGGAGAGAGTCGCTTGTAGACCTAGTGATGTTGTACAACGCCACTTATTTCCTCAAACTATGTCACCTATGTAAATTGTGCCACTAGACTGAAGTAAAAAGTTTAAGATAACTCAATTTCGACATGTGCTTTTCTATTTTTCTTATATTAAGTTGCTAACTGGTTTTTCTAACTTTTGTTTTGCAGTTCTAATCAATTTTTTCAAGTTGATCTAATCAAGGTTAAGGAGGAGAACAAGGTTGAAAGTGGCATTATGACATCATTCTCTCATTACATCAAGTGTTTTTTGACACTTTAGTGTTTTCTTAACACTTTTGGATAACTCATAATTTCTCTTAAGGATTTGTTATCTTTTCATGCACTTAGGATACACTAAATTTCTTTTGGGCACTAAATAGAACACTTCCAAAAATTTCATTTTTTCTACAAAGGGGTTTAAAAAGAACTTTAGATAAACTCACTAGATTTGGTTTAAAGGTTAACAATTGAACAATCAAAGTCTCACATTTCCTTTGGTGCTTAAAAAGAAGTCACTCTTGCTTTGAAATGATAAAATGAACATGTGTTTCTTTGTCTTGTAATCACTTACCCAAAGTAATACTCTCGAAAAAATGTATGTGCTTCTCTAATGCCTCATGATGATTTTTAGAATCAAAAGGATTTTTGGTGGTCTTAAGTTGGGTAAAGTGATTGCCTCCACATTTCATTAGGTATTAAAAATTGAACAAATCTTGCGAGTGTGAGTGGAGCACATTGCGTAAATTCTCTCTCTTTGGTTTGCAACAAAGATTGATTGAGTTAAAAATATGTTTGCTCACTTTTGTTTATCTTAGAGGGCATTCCTTGTGGGAAAAAGTAATCAACCAAGGGAATGACCCAATCGGGAACATGCTAAAGCCAAGTGACTTTCACCTAGGATATAAGTGTGGATATTGGAACGAAGGCCAATATCACGAGGAATATTCTGATGAGAAGGGAAGCAATGGTCTATCGTCACATGGATGGTCACCCATGAATAGAATGCCCGCATTAAAAATCTTGTTTAGAAAAAGCCAAAATCCTTGATCTATTTGTTGGTGCAAGAATGGTCGTTCTGAAGCCACCCCACACTTTTACGACTTTTAGTAGAAATATAAAGTATTCGATGGGAGATTCATGGGTATTGATGCTTGTTTGACCCAAGAAGTGAGTGCACTATAAGGAGGAGCCTTTGTGGTCAAGCATCTAACCATTCGCTAAGAGTAAGCATAGTTGAACTTGTCTAAGTGGGGATTCAACAAATACAGTCTTTCATAGCCATAGGTTATGCATGTCTTGGAATCAAAACACTTTGCTTGATTGCAAATATTTGGAAAACAAACATTAAACATTGTCATCAAATTACAAACCCTTTAGGAAGCAAATATCTTTGAAAAAATTGAAGTGTTATTGCTTGCCCTAGGGATTCTATCTCTAGAGGTTTCTAAACATTTGTATTTATATTTCAATTTGCTTGTTGAAGTCAACAATAGGTAACTTTTTCCTTGATATCATTGAAGTTCCACATAATATACTTTGTGGGATGAGGAGAAGTTAAGACATTAGAAATATAGTTCAAAGACCTAATCAAGAATTGTTTGTGGTAAAAATAACTCATTAAGAAAATCTAAGAACAATTGAACCCCACACATGTGTCTCAAATGATTTCATGCAAGATCAAAATTTGAAAACCAAAGACAAAAGCTCTTAGTACAAAAGATCATCAAAAGCATCTCTCAATGCTCTACAAATTCAGACAAATATTTATTTTTAACTTTTATAGAAGATCTTCAAAAAATAATCCTAGTTTGTACTCATTCTATTATTGTCAAAATCCAAATCTTTTTTGGGAATTTGAACACCTTGTTTAGAGTAAAGCATGTTCTTCAAAACAAAGGTCTTGTAAGAAAGAGTATTTTTAGGTACATATAGGATGAAAATCAAACCTCCATCCATCCTTCAAGCATCAAGCCAATTTCATCTCACCAAACAACTCTTGAAAATCTTGAAACCATCCTTCATGCTAGACTTTTTGGAAAATCCATGAATCAAAAATCCTTGAAAAAAAACAAAATCCTTGAATCAAAACATCAAAATAATCTTGTTTAGTTAAGTATGTGTAGATGTATCCTTCTCCATATGCTTAGTTAAATTATCATCAAATCATCTTGTTTGGTTAAGTGTGGGTAGATGCATCCTTCTCCCTACACTTAGTCAAATTATCATCTTGTGAGCAAGTCTACCCCATAGATAACATCCAACATATTGGGGTCCATTTGTTCATTATCCAAAATCAAAACAATCCAAAACCAAGTCAAGGTCAAAATCAAATCCAAGAATCCAAGAATTCAAAAAAATCCCAAAAGTCTAGCATCCCCCCCTCAAGATCTTCTAAGAGTTTAATCATCCATATCATCCAACTTTCATGCATTTCACCATCACACCTTTGATCCTTAATCATCCTAGATCTTCTCATTTCAGCCTCATTTTATGTTTCAAACAAGATCACAACACATGAATAATATGGAGACCAACAACAAAACATCAACTTCAAGTGACCTAAGCCAAACCAATTCTGAAATGAATCGTGTTGGATCAAGAATCCCCTAACTAATTTTCCTTCATCATCACAAAATCAACAAGAGGAAATTCAAATAGAGGATATCACCAATAATGCCTTCAGGATGACAAAAAATGAGACCACCAAAATGGTCCAAAATCCCAAGAATCATAGAATTTTCAACATCATGATGAAGCTCCATCCCTCACAATACATGCTTGAATTAGCAAAACAAGGGGCTAAACTCCCTTCCGATTATGATGTGAGCACCATTGTGGAAAAAAATTTTGGGGTCATGCCTCCAATTTCATCCATACCCCAAATCTCATCTACACCTCCATTCTAAAGCATCACCCAACCCATCCCCCAAATTGCATCATCCATTGCTCCAACTCAACCTATTGTTAACAAAGGGAGTGCATTTCTCAATGCACTAAAAACTCACCCCCTCGTGAGTAACCAAGATTTGGACACAAACATGATCTTAGGGAAATTCTTACGCCAAAATCCATCACATCCATGGGTATGTGCAGGTTAATGGTGGGCCAAAAAGTGGCAATGAGGAAAAAAACACGTCTTTCATCAACTGAGAAATCACGAAAAGAACATGTGGACTTTTTGTAGGCTCGGGTATCACCATACCAAACACCAAAGCTACTTTTACACATCGGATATCCGATCCAAATAGGATATCCAATTTGAATCGATATCCAATTTGTAAAAAGTATATATTAAACACTTCTATCTCTTTTTTGAAGTCATTCGGCTGAGAAGAACCCGCGGGCTCATTGTTGATCCATTGTTCGCGTAATGGATATCCAATATAGGATAAATTCAATTTGGAAAGGTAAGTTTATTTATTTTCATTTGATTTGATTCAATTCTGATTTAGATTTGAATAATTTCATATGGTTTTTGTTGATTTTTTTTAAAAATAGGGTTTTTGATTGAGTTTTTGTGAAAAAATTGAGTTTAGAACAGATTTTGATAAAAAAATTAATGTTTTTGTAGATTTTTTTTCACAATAGGGTTTTTTATTTATTTTTTATGAAAAAATTGAATTGAGAGTGAATTTTGATTAACAAAATGAATGTTTTTTGTAGATTTTTTTACAAAATAGGGTTTTTGATTAAATTTTTATGAAAAAATTGAGTTCAAAATAGATTTTGATAAAAAAATGAATGTTTTTAATGGATTTTGATTTAAAAATAGTTTTTCATTTATATTGTCTAATTTTAGATTAATTATTTTTTAACTTTAATTAGGCATTATGGCTACCGAGAATGAAAATGCACAAATTCCACCAGTTGAAAATGAGAATCCACCAGCTAAGAATCAAAATGTAGAAATTCCAAATGCTCCACCACCTCTATAGCCATCAATTGAACAGTTAATTCATAAAAACTTGGAGCAATTGAGGTGCATTTGTGATGTTTATAGGAAAATCCCTCGATTATCCCATATGTCAACCACATTGACAGGAATAATTACAAATGTAGAAACCCTCTCCACCCAACATAATGTATTTCATTCATGGCGAGAAACCATGAGGAAATATTATGCATGTGGAATGTCTTATGATGTTGTGAAATATCTCCAAATAACAAAAGCCCAAATAGCCACTTTATTTATTAACCCTAGCACTGGTTTGCTAGTTAATGTTAACAAGCCAAAACTTTCTATAAAATCGTGCATGCATAGGGGCATAGTAGATAACTTTTGGGATCATTAGTGTATGGTTTTTGATAAACCACCCAACAATAATCTTGATGTACCTTTTTACTTTATTAAAAAATTATATGTTGACTTTTTATTAGGGCATCATCTCAATTACTTTGATATTAAACCCTTCCTGGGCATTGGGAGAGGTATGCCTCAAGATAGGCCAGGGGCAACTAGAGTAGTTAGGCACCCATATGTTCCCTATCCTCCCCTTCCTCTGCCACCTCTAGTACAACATCTAGATATTATGGAGGATGCAGCCACACAAACTATCTAGGCCATTCACTCTTTGAGTGGTCTTTCAGTTTCCCATGCTTCTTCAATAGCTCAGCCACAGTTTGGTGATCTTGGTGATGGATCTAGTGTTGTTGCATCATCCTCCTCAGGTCCACATATTTGCAATATGTTCTAGCAAATATGTTTGGGTCCTATTGTACAGCCCCCTTGAGCATCCATTAGACACTTCTGACTATGACATCTAGGATGTGGAGATTATAGCAGATCGCACGTAGGGGAGTGGAGCACACCCTATAGAGTCCTCTCCTGCTAGAGAGGAGAACATGAGAGTAGTTCCATAGGTAACATTTAAGGTGTAAATTCATAACTTGCATTTTTTAAAAAATTCATATTAATAAGAGATAGTATCAAGTAGTAATATTTATTTACATGGTCTATTTAACAGTTGATGTCTAAGGAGGAGCTCACACAGGTAATGGATAGTACCCTTAGGGCCATTTCATTTGGCCTCGACACGCACATGGTATGTATTTTCTCACTCACTCATTTACATTTCCTTACTGTATATTTTCTTGTCATTTGAATTGTCAATAATGAAATTATATATTAGCTTATATTTTTATCTTACTCTCTGCTTGTAGCAAACACCTAGTGTGAGCGAGGTGCAACACTCTCTAGACTATGGAGGCACAGTGTTGGATAAGGGAAAGCTAATTGAACTCAAATTTGATTGAATTAAAATTTATAAGATCTTTTATTGATTATGCATACATTGACATAGATTCGTAGTTTCATATGTACTTGTCATTATTATGTACAGGCAGTTGTGAGCTATACATCACTATTGATAAGTGCCACAACACCTGAAGGAGGAGGTGTTGAAACACCTCAAGGAGGAGCTATTGAGACACCTAAAGGAGATTCAGAAAAAGATCAACCTTAAGAGGTATGTGTTTATTTTATTTTGTGCTTGGTAAATATGTTCTTATTACTGACAATTCTATGCTAACTTGGATCAATTTCATATTTTTTTTCACATATATAGATTGACATTACAAAAGTTGGTTTGGTTAGTTCTTTGAGAGGGGTATATTCTAGGACACTCGACCCTTCAAAGAGACGTATATTTCAGGTAATTGATGAGCCCAAAATGTGCTCATAGTTTGGATATTATGATGGACTTTTAATATCTTTACTTTTGTTATTCATGGTTATTTAAACTCTTTTGAGACCTTTTATAGGGATATCCTATAGCAAAACATTTGCATATTCCTACAGCTTATTGTGTTGACTTGACTACATTTATTATCCCATTGACTCCCTAAATGACTGGTATATTGCATACAGTTTTTGAATGATGAAATAGATTTAAATGTGTGATTAATGAATGGATATTGTGTATGTGCCATATGCATTTTCTTTCGCATCTATTACCTTTTGTTTCGCAGGTTGTTGAAGAATGATCAAGTCAAGCGCAGTCGATCTTGGCCTTGCAGTAAAGTCTATTTCCTGCATGACTTTGAGGAAGCTCTGCGAAGACTCTCTGACCGAAACCGTTGGGAAAGATTTTTAATGATAGTCAATCTGGAAAGAGTGGATTCTCTCTAGATTAGGTTAAATGGATAAATTCATTTATGAAGTTTGTTCCTTGATTCAGGGATACACTTTACTTCCACATCTTTCTTTGATAGGGTTAGTTAGTTAGTTTCTCTCCTAATTTTTAATAAAGTACTCCTGCGTGAGTGAGAAAGGAGATGATAGTTAGAATAAGATAGAAGCATAGTGATAGCAGATATCATGTAAGAGTCAATATGATAATGAAAAGCAGAATCTATTTGACAAAAGATAGAATTTGTTGTTAATTTCTATATCAACAAAGCAATGTATACCATTCTATTTTTATGAATAAAGTTTGATGAAGTTCTGAGTTCAGCACCTGCGTAATTAGTAAATGTATGCTAAGGGGGCCCACTTAGTAAGTATCTGTAGCTAGTTAGTTAGCTATTCTTTTCTGTTGATTTTCAGTTAGCTTTCATCTTTGAAGTTTTCATACAAACTCAGTCTTGTATTGCTCCTGCGGCATAGGGAATCCATCCCTGTGCTTGTTCCTGTAGCATAAGGCCAGTTCATAGTTTGTGTTTTAGTCGTAGCTGTTATGGTTTCTGTTTTAATCAAATCATAGTTGAGTTAAAGAAATTTGCACTGCCTTCCTGTAGCATAGATAGAATTCCTTTCCAATATTTATTTCTACTAAGCTTCGACTGAAACTAGTTCTTAGTGCATATATTTTGCCGCACCATTTAAAGTATACATTCCCTGGTTGACAAGTAAATGAATGTCCATAGAGAGATATTAGTCACCTGTTGGAATGTCCAATTCCCAGAAAAGGTTTTACTGTGATTTTTATATCCATTTGTGGGCGCAACCATTTTTGGCATCGTTGCCAGGGATGGCGTCTAGCTAGGAATTTGTTAGAAGTCATTTTTAGCATTAGTTTAGTTTGTTAGTCAAAAAAATTTAAAATCTTTAAAACCACTATTCATCATATTGAATGCATAGAAGAAGAAGAGACACACTGGGAAGGTTCCTCCCTGAAAACCTGTTTGTTGAACTGCCATTTGACCTAGCTAACGACGAACCTGAGGAAAACCCATTCGCTCTATTATTCCAGCAAGCTAGTATGGAAAATAACCCACCTAATAATCCACCTCCTGCTTTTGAGTTTCCCATTGTTCCCCAATGAGATACTGACAATCTTAAGAATATACCTTCTTCACTACTTCCAAAATACTATGGCCTAGTCACAGAGGACCCTAAAAATTTTTTGTTTGAGTTTGATGTCCTCTATCACAGTTGTGACTACAACTCAGACGCTCATAAACTGAAGTTATTTCATTCCACCTTGAAGGAGGGAGCTCTCAGATGGTTCATGAGTTTGCGAAGAGGCATCGTTGATAGTTGGACAGCCATGTAGATGAAATTCCTTGAGAAGTATAAGGAATATTGTAAGAGTGCCAACAAAGGTGATGACATATTCTGAATTGAGCAGGAGGATAAAAGTGTGGAAGATTATATTTCCATATTTTTGTTTTCACTAAAGAGGAACTCAAACCATACTCTCAACGAGGACTCTCAGAAACTACTCTTTCTAAGGAGAATCAGTGATGCCTATATAGACACCCTGGACCTAATGGGAGGAGGTGATATAACCCAATTTCCTTGGGATGATATAAATAAAATATGTCTTAACTACTCTCGAGCAATAGTTAAAAAAGGTCAAGATCATCATGCTACAGTGGGGAAGTCTTCTTCTGGTGGAGTTTCTCAGATGGAGATAACAAATTTGTTGTCTGAATTCATGCAGGACATCATTAATAATATAGCTACACAACTAGAAACCATGCAATCTCGGAAGAAATATGAGGAAGCTAAGGTAGTTTTGGCCGAGTTCTGTCCATACTGCAAACAGAAGAAACGTGACTGCAGATGCAAGATGGTGGCTAATTTGGAAGTTAAGCAATTACCTACTGACTTCAAGCTAGTAGAAGGTGATCTGATGATCAAGTGTTCTTTGTTGCATAAAGGAGACCATGGGCCCAAAGACAAGGTATGCCTCAAAATCCTTTAACTTTTGGTAATCCTTATTCTAGCTATAATAACCAATGGAAAACTACATATGGACCACCACTACCCTGGAATCCACCTCAACCAAGTTGGCCTAATTATCAGACCCCACAATGGCAATCTCCTCAAGGAGGTTAGCAGTAGCCACAAGGACAATGGACCCCACCTTCAAGTAATTGGCAGCAAAATCCTCAATGGAGAGGTCCTCAACAATGGCAAAACCAGTCCCCTGGATTCCTGTAGCTTCCACAGCCACAACCACAAGCCCTCATGCCACCTCCTACAGCAACTGCCACAAATCCTGGCCCTCCAAAGCAAATTCCTATGCCTACCCAGCCATTTCCAAATCCCAATAATAAGCAACAGCAGTAGCCACAACACCCTACGTATCTTGCCAAAGCCAACCAATATCAAGCTTATGTCTTAAATGTTAATGACATCCATTTGAGGTCTGAAACCACTTTACCTACTCCAAAACTGCCTCTAATTACTGAAATAGTAGATTCTCCCCTTGAAGAATCTACTGCATCTGTTGTGCCTACTGAGCATATGCCTATAACTGATACGGTTTCTAAGGAGCTTATTTTGCAAGGCCAAGACAAACCACCTTTTCCTCAAAGGTTGCAAAGTACTGCATTTAAATCCATGGAAGAACCCATTTCTGACATTCTGGATCAGCTCAAAAATGTACAAATTCAAATCCCCTTATTTTAGGCTATTAAAAATGTTCCCATTTTTGGAAAAGCTATTAAAGAAGCCTGTTTAAAGAAGCCTGGACGAAAGAAAAAGGATCCTCAAACAATTCATGTCTTAGGGAAATTGGCTGAAATAATATTGGGAAATGTTGTCATTCCAAAGTATAATGACCCTGGAAGTCCTGTAGTGTAGATACATAAGTCTACACCCATAGTTCTGTAGCTTGTAGATAGCTCCACAGTTAAACCTGATGGGATGGTGGAAGATGTAATTGTCACTCTTGAATCTTGGGAGTATCCAGCTGATTTCACAATATTATCAGTTAAGGCAACTTTAGGAGGGTATCAATTTATCCTTGGTAAACCATGATTAGCAACTATTGATGCTTTTATAGGATGTCGTTCTGGAGATATGACCATTTATGATGGACAGTCTACAAAAAAATTGGCTTTATATTTGCCTGCTAGACCTCAACCAGATTTGTCTCAATCTATTTGGCCAAATATGGGGGAAGAAACTGAAGAAGCCAATTCCTTGGCTCAATTAATGATGTTTCAAAATGATCCATTCTCACAACTTCATAGTGAGGATGCTTTGCTTTTTCAAATTCTACAGTTCAACTCTGATACGGGTAGTTCATCTGATCCAAGTGGTAGCCATCTACAATGTTTCCTACAGCAACCAAATTCTGAGAGTTCACTGCCTAAACTTCCAGCAATTTTTCATAACTTGCTTCCACAAGAGGTACAAACATCACCTGTAGATTCTATGAGTAATCTCACTAAGCAGATAGAATTGTCTCCAGGTCACTATTTGAATATTAATAGCAAGCTGTCACAATCTCAATAGGCTGACTTATTAAAAATACTACAAGATCAGCATAAAGCTTTTGCATGGGAATATGGGGACATACAAGGAATAGATCCTTGAGTTTGTACTCACAGGATATATATCAAAGAAGACTATTTACCAATCAAACAACCTCAAAGAAGAGTAAATCCAGCACTTAGAGAAATAGTTAAAAGTGAGCTTCAAAAGTTGCTTGATGCTGGTTTTATTTATCCAATCTTTGATAGTCAGTGGGTTTCTCCATTAGTCATTGTCCCCAAGAAAGGTGGAAAATGGAGAGTGTGTGTAGATTACAGAGAGTTGAACAATTCCACAAAAAAATATCACTTTTCACTACCTTTTGTAGACCAAGTACTAGACTCACTGTCTGGCAAAAGATATTTTTCCTTTTTAGATGGTTATAGTGGGTACAATCAGATAAAAATTACCCCTGAAGATCAAGATAAGACTACTTTTACCTATCCATGGGGAACATTTGCTTATTCAGTCTTTCCTTTTGGTCTATGCAATGCACCATCAACATTTCAGAGAGCAGTAATTAGTATCTTTGCTGATATATCTCATGATTGTATGGATATTTATATGGATGATTTCACTACCTATGGAGTCACATTTGAAGAAGCACTGGTGAATTTAGAAAAGGTATTGAAAAGGTGCAGAGAGAAAAATTTGTCTCTAAATAGTGAAAAGTGTTTTCTAATAATGGAAGAAGGTATTGTTCTAGGTCATCATATTTCAAAGAATGGAATTTTGGTCGACCCTGCTAAAATTGAAGTTATTCTGAATTTACAAACTCTTGCAAAACAAAAGGATGTCAGAAGCTTCCTTGGGAATGTAGGGTATTATAGAAGGTTTATAAAAGCTTCAGTAAAATTGTCAGTCCACTTTATGCCTTATTAACTAAGGATTCTCAATTTGAGTGGAAAGAGGCTTGTGAAAAATATTTCCTGCAACTAAAGGACTTGCTTACTCAAGCCCCTGTTCTTCAAGGTCCAAAATAGAATTTTCCTTTTCACATATATGCTGATGCCTCTAATTTTGGTATAGGAGTAGTTTTATGTCAAAAAGAAAATTCAATTGAGCATGCTATTTACTTTATCAGCAAGAACCTTCAAGGTCCTGAGCTCAACTATACTATTACAGAAAAGGAATTGCTTGCAGTAGTGTATGCTTTGAATAAATTTAGGCATTATGTCACAAGTTATCAGATATTCATCCATACTGACCATGCAGTAATCAAGTATCTGATGAAAAAACCTGGCATCTCTGGTAGATTGGCACGATGGCTCTTGTTGTTACAAGAATTTGACATTACAATCATTGACAAACTAGGAAGAGCTAATGTTGTAGCTGACTTTTTATTAAGACTTCAATCAACTACACCTGTTAAACAAGAGGTCATTGATGATAGGTTCCCAGATGAACACTTGTTTTCCATTGCTACACATACACCATGGTATGCAGACATTGCCAATTATGTAGCAGCAAACATAATACCAGCTCATTTTTCTGCAAAAGAAAAGAAATTGTTAATAGAGAAAAGTTTTAACTTTTCATGGATCACAAATTGTCTGTTTTATACTGGACCTGATCAAGTAATGCGAAGATGTGTAAGAGAAGATGAGACTTATGATATCTTGCATGCTTGCCATGATGAACCATGTGGGGGACATTTTGTAGCAAAAATAACATCAATGAAGGTTCTTACAACAAGGTACTATTGGCCAACATTACACAAGGATGTTGTGGCCTATACAAGGAAATGTGATAGATGCCAGCATATGGGAAGACCAACCAACTCAGATGAAATG
Organism: Sequoia sempervirens; assembly: GCA_007258455.2. Classification (NCBI taxonomy): domain Eukaryota; kingdom Viridiplantae; phylum Streptophyta; class Pinopsida; order Cupressales; family Cupressaceae; genus Sequoia; species Sequoia sempervirens. The sequence continues at coordinate 174,606,656 of VDFB02105785.1, forward strand.
CCACTATATCCACAGGTAATAGTCACCCCTTTTGATAAATGGGGAATGGATTTTGTGGGACCAATTGATCCACCATCAAATGGCAAGTCATACATTCTAGTCTGCATGGACTATGTAACAAAATGGATTGAGGTAAAAGCTATGACTCATGCTCGGGATAAAAAATTTGTTAAATTTCTGTATGAACAAATTTTCATGAGATTTGGAGTTCCCAGAGAGCTTGTAACTGATCAGGGAGCTCAGTTCACACCAAATCTGATCACTGCACTAATGAATGACTAAAAAATCAAACATAGGAAGTCTAGCCCCTATCACCCTCAAGCCAATGGTTAGGTGGAGGTAACAAACAGGGAAATTGAGGTGATCCTAACAAAGACAATACATATCCATAGAAAATATTGGAGCAATAGACTTCCTGAAGCAGTTTGGGCCTACATAACTACATGGAAGACAACAACTGGGTTTACACCTTTTGAGCTGTTTTATGGAAAAACAGCCATGTTGCCCATTGAATTTGAGCACAAAACTTTGAGGACAACTCTTGAACTCAATATGGAAATATCTGAAGCACAGAAGGACCATCTCCTATATCTAAATGTTTTGGATGAAATGAGAAAAGCCGCTCTGCAGCACATAGAAGTAATTCAACAGCAAAGGAAGAAATGGCATGATCAACACATCAAAACCAGAAAATTTTCTGTTGGTGATTGGGCTCTGTTATATGATTCTAGATATCAAGAAAACCAGGGTAAGCTCACAACATGTTGGCTTGGTCATTATGAAGTTGACAATGTGTTCGACAATGGAGCTATATAGTTGGTGACAATTGATCCAGTCTGTTTCAAATTGCTAGTGAATGGCCACTGACTCAAGTTGTACCATAAAATAGTATCAAAGGAAGAATTCATGCAGCAGTTCATTCAGGTTCCTCCCGCTACTCTTCCTGTAGCCAAAGGCTTTAGCCTTTCTCCTGTAGCTTCACCATAATTTTGAAAAAACATGCTCATAATAAAAATTTTCTTTTTAAAAAGAAACCATTTTTTCTCCTTTCTCATTTATCACCCCCATCTCACTTCTTTGTCTTCCATCCATCCATCACATCCATCCATTATTTCCATTCATCTTGTCTACCCACGTCACCCATCCACTTCATCCATCCGCATCACCCTTAATTATGATATCATTCCCAACTGTCAACTCATGCAGACGTCGTCATCTTTCTTAACACGTATGTGCAAAGGTATGCCATATCTTTTGTTATCGCATATTTGATTTATTTTATTTTATTCATTTACTGCTATGACAATACCAGTCATTATTACCCGATCTTCGCCTATTCTTTAGTACATGTGAGGGCACATGTCATACTTTAAGTAGGGGGTGAGGTAATCCACCTTTTAAAACTTATTTTTTCGTCGCTGCCATAACTGCGTAAATAATATTTCTTTATTATTTTTCTAGTACTTTCCAAATATGATCGCATGTCCTTCTTTATTGCATGTTTTTCTTGTAAATTACAATTAAAACTGCTTGTTCAAAAAGTTTATTTTTGGAAAAGAAAGAAATGTGATGACACGATAGAAGAAAAAATAGATTAGAAAGGGAAACAGAGAATTTGAATTTTCAGTAAGGAATTGAGTTTAGCTAGGAGAAAACTGTGAACATGGGTGGTCAGTTGGTGCGACATGAGCTTGTAGATCATGAATTATTATTGCAAAATCCTTAAACAGTCTACGCATTCAGCCTTTGTGAATGGTTAAACTACTTCTTGAGTTTAAATGCTTTTGATGAGGAGGTTGCTGGAGAATTTTTGAGAATCCTTTTTGAAAGGGAAGCTACTGTATGGGGTCTAACGGTTGTTGCAACTGAAGACAGAATTGCTGAAGTAACCAGGCTTCCAGCTGTTGGAGAAAAATTTTCTTCAGATGCTGCCACTGCAAGGGCTGAGTTTTCAATGCCCACTAATGGACCTTTGGAAGTCTCCAAGCAGGGATGCAAGCGGGTATCATTGCCTCCTCCTTATTCAAAATGTGTTGCTTACATAATCAGGTATTTAACCTGTGAAGGTCGTTTCTCCTACCTGCATTCTTCTCATTTCAAATTATTAAGTCATATAAGGCATGGGTTAGTTGTAGATGTTCTGAATTTCCTGTTAAAATTTCTAGAACAAAGTTCCCATAGAACCTAACAAGGGAAAGATAATTTTGTTGCTCACCATGGCCTTATCAAATTACTGATTGAACGCTCTTTGAGAGATGTCTCACCTCTTTCCTAACAACAATTCATTGCCCAAAAGAGATTGCAAATTCCACAACCCCCTAGGGTACTTACCCTACGGCCTCAAAAAAAGAAGAAATAAATTATGTCTACCAATAGAACAGGGCAAGGGTCATCTACTCCTATAGCACCTGGTCCTGCAGCTCTCACACCTGAATCCTCTGCTATGATACAAACTAGGTCTGCCACTAGGAGAGAGAAAGGAAAAACAAAGGCAGAAGGGTCCCCAGAATCTGACCCTCATTCTAAGAAAAGGCAATGCTCTTCTCCTACAGCACCTTCCCCTGCAACCATCTCTCCTACAGCAGCACCTGTTGCTAACACTAGTTCACCGTCATCCTCTGGTATGGCAGAACCCTCTAAGCAGACCAGAAAGAGGAAGGCTACTAGAACACCTCCTACAGCCGCATCAGTGCCAAGAAGAGTTTCCACAAGGAAACAATGTAAGACCTCCCCTGCTTCAACTCAACCAGAGGTTATTGTAATTTCAGAAGGGTCTGTAGAGTTTGAATTTGATGTTTCTTAGAATGTGTCCGAAAATGATGTATAGAGTTCATTCGTTCTTGGAGAGGAACAAGTTGAGACAAAAGAAATAGGGAATAATGATCAAGGGTTACCAAATCTTGATGACTTGGCTACCGCTGCTATGTAGTTTTCGGAGGAAGCACAGTCTTCTCCACCGTAGCAACCAGAATTTATTTTGCAACAAGAGCAAGAATAGACTGAACAATTGAATGTTCCTAGTGAAGCTATATTTCACCCTACAACTTGTAAAGCCATTGTTGTTTATAATAAGACATTTTTTATTGAGTTTCTAGAATATGTCAAAGCTAACTAGGAAACAGTTACATTGCAAACCCTGACTTTCCGGCACATAGCCCTAACTGACATGCAACAAAGTCTATGGGAGGTAGAAAGGAAGAAACTGAAAAAGGAAATTGAAAGTCAGAAACAGGAAATTGTTGAGTTGAAAGAAAAAATGGATGAAATGTTAAAAGTAACTGGTCAGATTATGGAATGTAGACCACCACCCAGAGTTTATGCTTTGTGCCTCAAGGAACAGTTCTTATGGTTCCAACTAATGAGAATTTTCAGAAATCAAGATCCTATACTTCACACTGCTAAAGAATTTTATGAGGCATACCAGGCAGCCCCTAATTGGTTAAGAAATTCTCTGTGTGAATTCTATTTACATGGATTTTTAATTCTATTTGAAACAGAATGGAACCCTCTTCTATATATTGGTGATATCCATTTGAGATTATTTATGTCATGGGCAGCAAATGAAGTGAATTATGGTAGGCAATGGGAAATATATGAGGAAGCTGAAAGGAATGAGCCTGTTCCATTATGCTCTCAAAGTTCAAACCCCCATGCAATGTTGAAAAATTGGTTTACTCTGACATATGGCATTAATAATATTACAGCCAGAGAGAAGATATTTGATCTCAGGAAACAGTTATATGATGAATTTCAGGTATAGCCATATTCATTTTCGAGACTGTCATACACCAGAAGTGAGAAAAGGTGGGAAAGATTAACTGTTGGGCTAAGAAAATTAGAACCACACAGTCCCCTAAATTTCACAGCAGCTCTTAAATGATCAAGCAGATATATACAGTTGGGACTTCAAAAGAGATTTGAACTATGGTTACCATTGAAATTCAAACCTCCTGTGCTAATGTGGCCCCTTTATCCTCACCAGGCTACAAATATTAATGATGATTTAGAAGACCGAAGGTATGAAAGGTGCCAAGCTTTTAGAGGATTTTATTACAGGTTTGGAACTCCATTTCAGAGTCATGTCGTAACCACTGATTTCAGAGAAACTACCAGAAAAGTTAATGCTAGAGGACCAGCATTAGGCTAAGTAGGGGGCAGTGATGAGCCCAAAATGTGCTCATAGTTTGGATATTATGATGGACTTTTAATATCTTTACTTTTTTTATTCATGGCTATTTAAACTCTTTTGAGACCTTTTATGGGGATATCCTATAGCAAAACATTTGCATATTCCTGCAGCTTATTGTGTTGACTTGACTACATTTATTATCCCATTGACTCCCTAAATGACTGGGATATCAACAATGAAATAGATTTAAATGTGTGATTAATGAATGGATATTATGTATGTGCCATACGCCTTTTCTTTTGCATATGTTACCTTTTGTTTCACAGGTTGTTGAAGAATGATCAAGTCAAGCGTAGCTGATCTCGGCCTTGTAGTAAAGTCTATTTCCTGCATGACTTCGAGGAAGCTCTGGCGAAGACTCTCTGACCGAAACTATTGGGAAATATTTTTAACGACAGTCAATCTGGAAAAAGTGGAGTGCTAGATTCTGTCTAGATCGGGTTGAATGGATAAATTCATTTATGAAGTTTGTTCCTTGATTCTGGGATACACTTTACTTCCATGTCTTTCTCTAATAGGGTTAGTTAGTTAGTTGCTCTCCTAATTTTTAATAAAGTACTCCTCCTACGCGAGTGAGAAAGGAGATGATAGTTAGAATAAGATAGAAGCATAGTGATAGCAGATATCATGTAAGAGTCAGTATGATAATGAAAAGCAAAATCTGTTTGACAAGAGATAGAATTTGTTGTTAGTTTCTATATCAACAAAGCAATGTATACTATTCTATTTTCATGAATAAAGTTTGATGAAGTTCTGAGTTCAACACTTGCATAATCAGTAGATGCTTGCTAAGGGGGCCCACTTAGTAAGTATCTGTAGCTAGTTAGTTAGTTGTTCTTTTCCATTGATCTTTAGTTAGCTTTCATCTTTGAAGTTTTCATACAAACTCAGTCTTGTATTGCTCCTGCAACATAGGGAATCCATCCCTGTGCCTGTTCCTATAGCATAAGACCAGTTCATAGTTTGTGTTTCAGTCATAGCTATTATGGTTTCTATTTTAATCAAATCATAGTTGAGTTAAAGAACTTTGCACTACCTTCCTGTAGCGTAGATAGAATTCCTTTCCAGTATTTATTTCTGCTAAGTTTTGACTGAAACTAGTTCTTAGTGCATATATTTTTCTGCGCCTTTTAAAGTATACGTCCCCTGGTTTGATAAGTAAATGAACGTCCATAGAGAGATATTAGTCACCTGTTGGAATGTCCAATTCCCATGAAAGGTTTTACTATGATTTTCATATCCTTTTGTGTGCGCGACCAGTAATCAAGATTTCAATTTTAGAGTTCAATTATAATTCAATGTGTATTGATTTTTATGTTAATTATTCAATTTTAAATTATATAGTATATCTAATTTCAATTGTGGTTTGACTTTTTTCTTGTGCAGCTACCTTCAAAGCCAATGAGTGCTTCAAAGAGGCTCCATTTTGATGATCCACCAGTAGTTTAGGATGAGATAGACATTTTGGCATGTAAATTTTGAATAGATACCCAGATGGCATATGCCACATATTGTAAAACTTTGTTTGAGTTGGTTTTGATGCCATTTTTGTATATGGACATACACTTGATTATTGGATAATTTGATATATATAGAAGTTGACAATCAAAATTTAGTTTCCTCCTCATGTGCATGATTAAACTCTTTGAAGCAATGGTTAAATATCAATGTACAATAGCATAAAAAGAATGGTTAAATATTATGTAGTTTATAATCATATTGTTGATTACATTGCATTGCACATCTTTCAAACTCAAAGCATTATTTCACATTGCATAAGTATCAACTAGATACTCATATGATTAACCCTACAAATTTCATACATTTGGAATAATTCAATAATCCTTAACTAAATTATTCATACAAATTTCTTAGATTTGGAATAATTCAATGAAAATTAGCCAAAACATTTAAACAATATATTTAGATCTAAAACATTCACATATGATAAATAGATCTACACATATAAGTTGGTTGGAATAGAGTATTTAATTCAAATAACTCACTTGATGATTACAATTTTTTTGCTTCAATTGTTTGCTCATAACCAATATTACAATGATAAAAAAAAAATTAGAAAAATATTGGGATGCTAAAATCCACTATGCTTGGTGTACAGATGCAACCTTTCTATGAAATTTCCCTCACAAATCCAAGCAAGTTTCATCCTCCAAACTGGTGCAGGAGCACCTTAAGGTTTTTTGGAAGATCTTAGTGATTTTTGGCTTGTAGGTGGTTCTATCCAACCACCAAGGGAATAAGGACTATGATATAAAGTCCATAGGTTGTTTTTAATAGTGTGTTAGGGTAGGTTTGGCTTGGATTCTTGAACTTTATGAGTTCCTAGACAAATCTTGGCAATTTGAGCATTTTGGCAATGTTGCCTTGGCAATTTGGCCTAAAAGTTGAAAAATAGCATTAATGTTGTTCTAAGTCTGACCCAAGGGTCCTAGCACATGGGAGAAAGGTATATAATGTCATCCAAACCCTAATACCTGGGTTGGAAGTTTATTTTCATGAATTGAGACTTGGAGAGAATTTTTGTGTGATTGGAATTCAACAACTTTTGAGTATATTTTTGTGTTTGATCCTTCATCCATTCAAGAATGGATTGAAATGACTAACCTGATGCTTTGAGTGTTTCATTTTTTCATTTTCTTACTGTACCTAGCATTAGATTATTCATTTAGACCAACTGGTTAAGGTTTTGCAAGTTTTTGGGTTTTTAGACTCACTGTCAGTTTGGGCCAGTTTTGTGAATAATGAGTCCCAATTGAGTTCTCATGGTTTTCCTCTCATGGACACTTGGAATAAAGTTGGGGACTATGTAAATAATGTACATATAGGTTTAGGAGTCTTTTTTTCAAGGGGAAGTGAAGAAACTATCAAGCAGTAGGCGAGTGCAAGTGCATTCTGGCTAGTGGCTTGGAGAGGACAACAGTAAAGAAAGCTGCTAAATGGATTGGTTTGTGCCAATAAATAGCATGGGAGTGTGGGCACATGTATTCCAGAAATGTGTTTACAAGGAGGAGAGTTGAGGAGGTCATTGAAGCCCTCAAAGTTGGAAAAAGGAGCTAAAACCTTTGACACCATTAAAATTAGGGAGGTATGAGGACAGTCATATGAAAGGCCACTTGGGAGACCTTGCACCTAGTAAATATTGAAGCCTAGGGTACCACTAGAAATAATATCAAAAAATATTTTGGGATTGTTAAGACTATTTTTGAGAAAATCCAAGAAAATTGGTTCTAGGACGCCTAGTTGGGGCAAAAGGCTACAAGGCCTAAAATGGAGTTTTTCAAGAAAGCGATGGGAGAATGGTTAAAGAATCCAATGAGATGGAACAGTGAGGTTTCAAATCAACAAAGAGATAATAGAATAACCTTTCCTATCCCCTGGAGTGGTTAGGACACTTTGGGTTAGTTTAGAGCCTAGGGAAGCCTAGTGGCGAATTGAGAGTAATGGAGAAGAATTTGAAATTGGTGGAGAGTCTTATGAGGTGAGAGGGGTTTAGGACATATCCCTAAATAGGGTAGAGAGGAATACCCTAGGAAGACCAGAGAATAGGTCTTGGGAAGAGAAAGAGTGCTCTTGAAAGGTAAGTCTCCCCATCAAATTGGTAAAGGAAGAGGTAGAGGCTCTAGAGGTGGACAACTCAAAGAAAGGAGAACAACTCATGTTAAGAAGGCTTTTGATCAAAGCACCTACTAAGGATGAACACAAAGAAAGGAGAGCTCTTTTTAGAGTCAAGTGCAAGATACAAGGTAAGGTTTGCAAGGTCATCATAGACTTAGGATCAACTAATAATGTCATCTCAGAGGAGGTAGTACAAAAGTTGAAACTCATCAAGATACCCCATTCTCAGTTGGCATACTCCAAAGACAGGGACAAAAGTTAGGAGTTTCCATGGATTAGCTCAGTTCTAAAGGAGATTTGTGAGAAGGTTTAGTGAAATTTTTGCACAGGTTCTTGACACCATTAAAGGAGGATTGAAAACAAATTTTGTGTGGAGCAAAGAAGCCAATGAAGGATTTGAAAGGTTGAAGACGGAGATAGCTACCTAACCTATCTTAGTTTTACCAAGTTTTGACAAACCATTCATAGTAGAATGTGATGCAAGTAACATAGCAGTAGGAGTTGTCCTAATCCAAGAAAGTTAAGATGATGCAAGTAACATAGTAGTTGAATAATTTTAGAAAAAAGAAAGTTGTGTCACGGTCCGCATTCAATCCAACAAGCAAAAATCAAAGCTCGGCCTCTTTCAATGAAAATGCTTGTTTGCAAAACAAATGAATAAGAATGAGGTAGTTAAGGTGTTTGAAGTTATTTAGAGGTCACTTTTAGGGTGGAAGGCTTAAAACTCCATTTTAAATGCATAAAAAAGAATGAAATTATTTCAAACCAAGTTTGTGAAGAAGTTAACTATGTTGCCCACTAGTTTCCCTTAAGAGTCCAAAGTGCTAAAAGATAACAATATTTGAAGGTATATTTCTTGGAGATCATAATGCTTACAAACTCTCCATCCAAGGCTATGGGATTGTGTTGGGACCATCTACAAAAACCTCTCTCAGTTTTTGCTATCTCAGAGGTGTTTTCTTGTGGTGATGACTTTTCAATGGAGAAAAAAGTTGTCAAATGCAAGCAATGTAAAGTTGAAAAGTGGTGCAACTTTCACTCCGTAGCTCGTACGACCAAACAGACTGTTCCAACATGTCTGTATGGGTACGTTTATGCTAAGGATGGTCCTCTCTTGCACCCAAATATGCTGAATCACTCTAAGCTACATTGGACTGGTAATTTCCCTTAAGAGTTCAAAGTGCTAAAAGGTAGCAATCTTCTAAGGTCTATTTCTCGGAGACCATGATGCTTATAGACTATGGTGATGACTTTTTAGTGGAGGGAAAAGTTGCTAGATGCAAGCATTGTAAAGTTGCAAAGTGGTGCAATGTTCACTCCGCAGCTCATACGACCAACTGGACTATTCCAACATGTTTGCATGGGTACGTTTACACTAGGGATGGTCCTCTCTTGCACCCAAATACACTGAATCACTCCGAGCTACATTGGACCAGCGATTTCCCTTAAGAGTCCAAAGTGCTAAAAGACAACAATATTTGAAGGTCTATTTCTTAGAGACCGTGATCCTTACAGACTCTCTGTCTGAGGATATGGGATCATGTTGGGACCATCTACAAAAACCTCTCTCAATTTTTTCTATCTCGGAGGTGTTTTTCCTATGGTGATGACTTTTCAATGGAGGGAAAAGTTGCCAGATGCAAGTAGTGTAAAGTTACAAAGTGGTACAAATTTCACTTCGCAACTCATACGACCAAACAAACTATTCCAACATGTCTGGATGGGTACGTTTATGCTAGGGATGGTCCTCTCTTGCAGCCAAATACATTGAATCACTCTGAGCTACATTGGACTGGCGATTTCCCTTAAGAGTCCAAAGTGGTAAAAGGCAACAATATTTGAAGGTCTATTTCTCAGAGACCATGATGCTTACAGACTCTTCATCCAAGGCTATGGGATCATGTTGGGACCATCTACAAAAACCTCTGTCGGTTTTTACTATCTTGGAGGCATTTTCCTGTGGTGATGACTTTTCAGTGGAGGGAAAAGTTGCCAAATACAAGTAGTGTAAAGTTGCAAAGTGGTGCAACGTTCACTTCGTAGCTCATACGACCAACTAGACTATTCCAACACGTCTGAATGGGTACGTTTATGCTATGCATGGTCTTTTCTTGCACCCAAATATGCCGAATCACTCCGAGCTACATTGGATTGGCAATTTCCCTTAAGAGTCCAAAGTGCTAAAAGACAGCAATCTTTGAAGGTATATTTCACAGAGACCGTGATGATTATAGACTCTCCATCTAAGGCTATGGGATTGTGTTGGGACCATCTACAAAAACCTCTCTCAGTTTTTACTATCTCAGACGCGTTTTCCTATGGTGGTGACTTTTCAGTGGAGGAAAAGTTGCCAAATGCAAGGAATGTAAAGTTGCAAAGTGGTGCAACTTTCACTCCGCAGCTTGTACGACCAAATAGACTATTCCAACACATTTGAAATAGTATTTTTATGCTAGGGATGGTCCTCTCTTGCACCCAAATATGCCGAATCACTCCGACCTACATTGGACCAAGTCAAATTAGGTGAAAATTTGATGCAGACACATGGGCACAATCACAAACTCTTTGCAACCTACCTATTTGAGGAATCTAACAAGATTATTCTAACCTCTTTGGACAGTCCAAAACTCCCTTAAAACTTGACAAGCAACTAAATACACATTTCCCTCTTTAACCCCCTTAAACCCTTGTAATAGTGAGAAACTAGTTTTTCTTCAATTACTCCACAAATTTCCAAAACACCAGACTAACACATGACTGATTCAAACACCCATATCCAAGTTAGACAACATATATGAGAAAAAACATAGACTCCTTTCGACCAGCGTTGACTTCCTATACATTCACCCTTGAACAGACTACTCAATTAGCCCAAAAATGCAAAACAACATACCTTCAAACACCACAAAGACCCCTAAAACCTTGGGGCAGAAAATAAATTTCCAATAAAAATAAATTCTACAATTGGATTCCATTTGTATGGACCTATAACCGTCAAATCAAAAAACCCTTGTTTTTAGTGTAATTCTTGAGGGTTTATTGGATGTAGCACTTCCACAACCTTTCAAAATTTTCCACCACCTTAGAAACATTTATTTAGGCCCCAATATGCTTAGAAAACAAAGAAACTTCTGGTATCTCAAATATTTTTGCAAACCCTAAGGTAAAAACTCTATTGTCAAGAGAAAAAACCACCATTTTTGGACTTTTAACTCTTCATTTTATTTCAAAACCTAGTTCTCCACGCCTTCCACTCTTGAAATAACATCAAGACATGTAATAATGTTTCTACATAAAGTTTTTATACAAATAAATGGGAAAATAAAACCATGTAAGTGGTTTCCCCAAACTATTTGCCACCAAAACCATTCTTGATAGTTTAAAACCACAAACCAACCCAATGTGTAATTATAATAGCACTCAAGATAGCCCTCCACCATGAACATATCAACTAAGTAGGAACCCATAACATTATGGAAAGATGATCCACTTCTCCCAATGTAACTCCCAAGCATTACATGTGAGAGATGGTCAATTTCATTGATGGCAATGATTGTGTGACTCCCATTGATGACCTTCTTTATTCAATTCCATTACAACAATATCCAAAGCATTCCAAAGAATACTAATGAAATCAATATTTCCCTCAACATCTCATGATCATTCAAGTACTCACTCTAACAATAGAAGAGATTTACACTTCAAACTGCAAGTGAATATAATTTACTATATCTTAACATAAAAAATGCAAAACCGAATAGAAAAATGTATCAATGAGGTACAAGGATGTATAAAATCCAATCAATCAAGCACAATCAACCTAACATAATTAAGGGTTGATAGGGGTATTAGATAATTAAGGGTTGATAAGGGTATGAATGTTTATCTTTGCATCTACTCTTGAATATCTAGGGACTTGGTGGTATTTAGAAATTTGTTACTCATTTTTATTACATTGAATCAAAATGTCTCACTATTAATTTCTCCAATGCTATAAGATAAATGAATGTTTTCATGATTATAATGAATATATTGTATGCTATTAATGCTAGTGTATATCATCAAATTATGCCAAACATGTGTTTAGTCAACTCAATGTGGGTTAATGACACCACTTAGTGAAAAGTTTGAATTTTGAATTTTAAAATGAAAGGGAATAGGTTTGTGACTATGAGGTCACCCTTGTGAATTAAAGAATTGGGTTTGAGGAGAAAAAGTTGCAAGCTTCTATAATTTATTATATATAAATGGGAAATATTACAAAACCTGGTTCAAACAAGCATATCGACAGGAAAGAACTAGGAAGAAAACCTTCGGTTGTAGCTCAATTAAGTACAAAATAGACCCCTTTACAAAACGTATGAGTTTCCAAAATAAAGTCCTATTTACATTTTAAACATACCCTTTATACAATGCTAGACATTTGACCCATATTTCAAAAAACATCATTGGGTATAGATTATGCCCATACACAATTATGACCATTTTACATTGTTTCCAATTTGAGAATTCAAATTTTACAAAAATTTCCTATTAGAGGCATTCAGGGTATAGTCTTCAAGAATAGTAGTATGTTCATGTTCTGCACTAACAAGCACCTATACAAACCATCAAGGTAGCTTAGAATAACCAATCTATATTATTCTAAATGACACAAAATATGATGAGATGGTAATGCAAACTATAAAAGATGCTTAGAATAACCAATCTATATTGTTGTAATCTATTGGATACCTCTCTGAAATTATCAAAGCTAGCTATTGTTGCAGCAAGTCCATGATCAATCATGCCAGGAATATCGCAAAAGTGAGAAAATGAGAAATCTATATTGTCACAATAGAAAAGATGTTAGACTAACATATCTATATTAATCTAAACAACCTGAATGATGATGAGTTGGTGATGCAAACTATAAAAGATGCATACCTCTTCGAAAGGATTAGATTTGGCTATTGTTGTAGAAGGTCCATGATCAATCATGCCAGGAATATTGCAAAAGTGGGAAAATGAGAAATCTATATTGTCACAATAGAAAATATGCTTAGGATAATGTATCTATATTAATCTAAACAACTTGAATGACTATTAAAGACACCTACATTGCAATAGTATATAAAATATCAGTACTAAATAAAGAACACTAATGAACTTAATAATAATAAACATAAGAATTCTACCTTCCATTCTTGAAAATGCTATTCAAGTGTGCCTGAAGGGTCATCTCTTAGCTTAAGAGTATCCAATATTGCTTCATGATCAACATTACTAAGAGTCCATAGTTGTTTTATTTTTGGTCTGGCATGATACTTCAAAAACTTAACATTTATTTCTATAACAAGGTGCGAATACATGAGAATGGTTTTTTGTTTCTCATAGTATTCAAATGCAGGTATACCATTCTTTCTAATCATGTATGTTCGCAACCAAGTTTCTACAACCACAACTAAACCTGTAGGATACATGAAACCATCATCATATTCCATTGGTTGTGTTAGCTTATGTTTTACCTGCACACATCGAGCCAACCAATAGTTTGATCTCTCTTCATTCCCCTATGGTGCAACAACTGCAAAAATATGTCCTAGCTGTAGTAGATCTGAAAGCAATTCATAATCAACTGAACTTTCCATTGTGTCATTTGTCATGGATATTATTTGAGATAAAGGAGTTAGATACTGTGGTACCCATGTATCCACCCACTCACTTTACTCGCATTGATCCCACTCGCATTGAATACAACTTTGACAAAAATAAGCCAACTCTCGTGTCCAAATGGTCCATGTGCTTGCATTTGAGCTTCAAAATGAATGCATCTTTAAAGAATCCTTGATTGTATGACAATCTAATCTACCTCCCACTGTACCCTCCTCAACGAACCAAAAGAATCTATGAACTATTGAATCAAGTGTCCCTCCCTATGACAATGCTGAACTACACCAATCAACTATAGAATGTGCATCGCTGAATTTTACTCCTAAAATCTTCAATTG